>ML675609.1:24529940-24682111 GCA_007922155.1 Mesoclemmys tuberculata | reverse complement strand
TTTCTTTGTTTTCTTCTTATTTATGTGACTGTAGAACCTTTTACTATCGGTTCATTACAGTCTACATATCCTTTTTATGACTACTTCTCTAAGTACAGAAAGCAAGACTACTGCAAAAGCAAATGGACCAAAGCTAAGCCTGAAAGGGGAGAGACCAGTCTTCCTGCAGTGCAAATTTCAACCTTAGATACAATGCCTGACTAGGTCAGAAGAGTTCCTGCATTTTTCTGGGATTACCTAGAATAAAATTTCTTCCCACTGTGAGGACGGAGACATGAACATTCATGGTGAAAGAGTTTCCATGTTCTTAAAATGCAGCTCAGTCTGTTCTTGCCCCACTTCATTGCCAAAGAATGGCCACTTGACTGATGATTGCCAATCAACTTTGATGACACCTGGCTAAAGGTGTCAGTTTGTCCTTTGTCTTTGAGGAACAGGTTTACCTACTCCCCAAACTAGTCAGATAAACACATTTCAGTCATAATTTTATCTTAAGTTCATAACTTTACTTTATAATGTTACTATACACATTTCACCATGATATTATTGACCAGTGAGTTATTAGTTTTAAAATGATACCTAATAAGATATATTTTGTACAAAGATTATTACAGTGGTGTAGAGGGTGTGAATACAGGGGTACATTCTGTCACAATTACCTTATGTCAGTCGATTTTGAAGAAGGCTTATCTTGTGCAAATACACCAGGCGCACAGGAGATTTCTGCAATTTGCTCACAGGACCGATAATTTTCATTACAAAGTTCTGCCTTTCAGACTGTCATATGCATGATGAATGTTAGCGAAAGTCCTCATTGTGCTGGTGGCCCTTCACAGGCAGAAGAGGGTACAGTATGCCCTTTCCTGGATGATATTCTAGTCAGAGACCTGTCCAAGGAGGGGTCTATTCAAGCAACTCAGTCGATCCAAATGTTGCAACAGCATTAATATAGTATATTTCTGAAAGAGTTATCTTCAGTAATCTCTCTGCTTCATTAAAATAGTTCAGCTATTGCGTCCCCCTAAAGTGCAGAGAGCTCTATCTTGGGATTTGAACATTGTGCTCAATGCCTTAATGCAAGTGCCCTTTCAACCTATGAAATCAGTTTCATTGTATTACTTGAATATCAAAGTGATCTTTTTGATCGCTATCTCTTTGGCAAGAAGGGTATCAGAATAGGGAACTTTGTCAGTTGATCCATCCTGCTGCATCTTTCACAAAGATAAGGTGGTTTTGAGAATGGATCCCACCTTTATTCCAAAAGTAGATTTGATTTTTCATTAAGCACAAGAGATGTCATTGCCTTTTTTTTGTCCACTTCCTTCTCACTCAAAAGAATAGCTACAGCATTAGCTGAATGTGAGGTGAGCTTTAAAGTTTTATCTGAAAAGAACTCCAGAGGAAAAACAGCCTTACTGGTCTTATTTCATCCAAGAAAAAGATGTGCTAGGGCATCAGAATCATCAGTCTAACAGCAGACATGCTGGTGCCTTACTGAGGCATTAGAGCAAAACTATTTGAATCTCCAGTGGGCACAAGAGCTTACTTATTACCAGCGATAGTGGCATCATGGGATGAGAAAGGGATGCCTCTTATGATGAAATCTGTAAAGCTACAACATGGTCATCCCTGTATACATTTACAAAGTTTTACAAGATGTACTCAGTATTTAGCTGATGCAGACTTTGGCAGGTTGGTTCTGAACTCTGCGATGATTCCATAGAGTAGGTTAATCTTTTTTGTCAGTGACGTTATTTTGTTCTTTCCTTGGGAATTTTGTCACTGTTGAGAAAATCCCACACTAAGGATCTATGGACCCAGCTCTGAGAGAGAATTGGAGAATTTGTGGTTGTTTACCTGACAATTTTCCCTTTTTTGAAGGGTTAAGTTCATGGATCCAGCCCCCCCCTTCCCCTGAAAAAGGAAGATCTTTTAAACTTATGGTTGAAGTTCTCTGTAAAAATTAAATTTTTCTTGTTGAGTATTATTTTTGCAAAGTGCTATTGCAGGATGAGAAATTCGTTTTTTGTTTCATGGTCCAGAGGGGCTAGCTTTGGAAGCATCTTGAAACTGAGGGTTACCCTAGAACAGGGGTCGGCAACCCGCGGCTCCCGAGCCGCATGCGGCTCTTCAACCACGGCTATGCGGCTCTTCAGCCGCGGCGAGCTGCGGCTTTTCAGCCGCGGTAAGCTGTGGCTCCGGAACACGGCTCCCCTAGTGACTAGGGGACCAGAGCAAAAATTCTTCCCCTATTGAAGGCATGTCCAAAGTACGGCCCGCGGGCCATATATGGCCCTTCATGCTTTTTAATCCGGCCCGCCGCTGTGAGCCCCACTCTCCAGCTCCGCCGCCGAAATTGACAAGGGCGAGTCAATTTCACGGCGGAGAGTGGTCTGAAGTGCTGGCTGCTGGGGTGCAATGTGTTGTGTACATAAATGTGTATTTAATACACTCCATTCATCTGATCCTTGCCCGGCCCCTCTGTCAAATTTTAGAATGCATTGTGGCCTGTGAGTCAAAAAGTTTGCCCACCCCTGCCCTAGAAGATTGGGGCTGATGACCCACACTGAGGATCTGTGCACCTACCACTATGAAGAAGGGAAAGTGTTCATTTAAACAACCACAAATTCTCCCATTTCACGTTTTAGAAGTTAAAAAATTTAATCACACACCTACTTTTGATTTTTTTTACAATAAAACTTTTAGAATATCTTAATACAAGCAACACTTACTGATCCATTTCTTCTGTGCTAATTTCACCTTCAGATTCAGAAGAAGAGGCACCTATGGAAAAGCAAAAACATGTCACATGGAATCACACTTTTCAGCAATTTGTCTAGCATGTACGCAAACCTCCATTACTACGATTTCTTATATAGACTTTCAAAATTAGGATTACAAAATTAAAACAAACCAAAAGATTATGTGCAAGTAAAGATAAAGTAGTGCTGTATACTGAATTAAAAGCCACATTGTATCCTGAATTAAATGCACCACTGCTAATGATAAATCTTGAGCCATTGCAGATTTAAAATGGGATGGGATTCAAATGAGGAAAATAGCATCCAAAATGAATGTCTGGCTAGATGCCCCACAATTCCTCCTTAAAATGTCTCTAATATCTAAATCTTTTGACTGTTGTATGCTCCATGGCACATACTTCGGAAGTATTATGTGGTTAAATAAGAGCTTATACTTAGATGTTTGGTATTACCATCACAAAAATGTCAGGGACCTGGAACCACATCGCTTCTCAGCCTTATCACTAAGATCAAGTGTACCTTTTGGTCTGGATCTGAGCTGCTAGGTCTGGGATGGTCGTTTAAAGGCTATGGTCACTGTCAGTAAAAGACCACAACCAGGCAATAAACATTACATCAGAGTCATTTTCTGAGATCTGCACCCTTTTTGGGTTAGATCCATAAAGAAATGTTCTCCAAAAGTTATTCCTCAGGTTATTGATTTCTCCTGCAGCCATTGTACTGTTAGCACTGTCTTGGTAAGAGGAATCATAGCTCCATTTGCAGTGGCATTGTACACAAGATAGTATCTGACTCTGCTTTCCCTGTGGTCAGAATCTGTTTTGTTTTTTTTTCTTTGAGGTGCCTACTAGTGAATATCTGCACCTGACAATGTCTCCCATCCGATTCCTTTTGTCTTTTATAAAAGCAGATTGTGGCCCAAATCTGGAGAGGTAGCAAGCGCCTGCTGAGTGCCTACAATTCCCAGTGATTTCAGTGAGTGTTGCAGGTATTCACCACTTCCCATGATTTGTCCCTTCATTGGTAAATTACAGAAACAGAGGGAGAATAGCATTAAGGTATGGATTGTGATACCCTTATCTTGGGTAGTACTTTCCTTCACAAACAGTCTCATTGATTGTAATGGGAGTAGTCATCATGGTGTAAGATACTCATTGTCATGAGTAAGAATCTCACAATCTTGTCCTAAATAAAGTAGCATGTATAAAATACATGTAAAATGGAACTATAGCAGTTTTTGCTAGGTTGTAAATATTACATTGCCAAATCAAGTAGAAGGCACATATTTATGTCCCATAAATTTAAATATTGAATTTTGGAATCAAATAGATACAGGGAAAAACTTTATTCCATATAGATATCAAAACATATATTAAAACCAATATTCTCACTCCAAAGCAATTTTAAAAATGTTATGATATCCTATTAGCCTTTTCCTACATCAGAAGAAGGTTCACTGGCTGCTTAAATCTATCTTTTATGATCATTTGCATGAAACCAATAAACAATTTAAATTAAAAACGAGTATGTGAAGATTGCATAGAATTAGATGTTGCTTAAGAACAACCCATGAAGGCTGATTAATAATAAAATAACGTCATGACAAGATTAGTTGTAAAACTTGGTAAGTCATCAATAAACCATGCAGGCAGTTTATTGGTAGTAGTTAGATAAATAACTGAAAACTTGAAAACCGTCTTTCACAAATAAAAGAAATGTGGAAAGGTATGACTATTCTATTTTTTTCCAGTCATTTTAAATTATAATTTTATTATTCTATTACATTTTATGAGACTGAAATCACAAATGAAATTGGGGTTACAAGACTTAAACTGTGCCTTTGACCCTTAGAGGACTGAGGTGAGTAAAGAGTTTGGATGAGCCACTTAAAATAAACTAAGATTATAAGAGTCTTTCATTAGTTCAGGACCTGAATCAACTGAAGAGCAATTAAGTTTACAGGTGGGAACAAAAATGTTCCTCTTCATTCCCATCAATAATGGAATGACTCTAATTAGGTGATCCTCATTCTATCTCCACAGAGATGTGGATCCCAAGGTGAGATATCTTTAACCAATCAGAGCCCGACAAAGGGTCACTGTCTGCTTTGTTGGAAGCCTCCCTGTTCTTCCCCTACAACTACAAATATTAAATTGCACATTACTATTTTTGCACGATTTCATTTATTTTTCCCATTTTTTTTCTCCAAAATGTGGCTGACAAGACTGAAATCAAGCAAAAGTGTAAATGTCTGAAATAGAAGGTAATTTTGCCCTACATGAGCAGGAGTGATTTTGCCCTACATGATACAGGAGTTACCCAATGCTGAGATTTCTTTATTATCAGTAGTAGCGTCACAGCCAGTGTTCAGCCCGTTAATAGTTTTTGGCATCAACAGCTACTGACCAGTTAGGAGGGGAACTGTGTCAAATTAATTTAGATTATAAAACGCACAATAAACACACACTCTAACAAAATAATGCCTCTGCTTGGAGACTGGGGAGAGAGAGACAAACCAAGATCCCATGAGTTTCTTTTAAAATTTGTGAGGCACTCCAGCAACTATGATAATAGGTCCAGTGTAAAAACCTCGCTGTGACAGACTGACCCTCCTTTTAGCCAAATGGGTTGTTTTTGGAACATAAGGAAGGAAAATACTAGAGAAAGAGGCTTAAATCTTAGGAAAGACATTGTTTCATTTACAATCCATATTATGTGCAAATATAAAGATCAAAGTGCTACAGTAAGTGTTGGAATTGTTTTGGATACAGCTACAGGTTGGGGATAATAGGTTAATCTCCAGCTATATTTCAGTTCTCCTTGTTAAAATAATAATCATTGCCAGAAACTATCATATTTCTCAGGTAGTTATGCCACAAGTGCAGAGAAAACAGACTGATGGGAAATTAGACACATAGGTTGAGTTTCTTATTTCTAGAGAAGTTACAGAAAAGAACTGTAGAGAGGCATCACAATCTTAGCACTTTTAGGTCCTAATCGTGCAATGAGATCTGCAAGAGGTCCAAGATCTGCCTGGACAGAATTCATTGTCAGATCAAGCCTTAGTAAAAATGTATGTAAAGAGCAGTAAGAATAGCTATATAAAAGAACTTTCAGAGAGAAAATGATAAAAGGTATTAATAGACTAGAATTGTTGACTTTCCACTGATTAGCTATACAGCAAACCTGTAAATTTAGTGCTAGCACACAAAATACATCGTCTATTTTTAAAGCTTTATTATCAGTTTAATTTCACAAAGATTTATAATGTTACCTTCTATGTATATCTCTGCAGAAGTTGAGTCTGTGCCATAGATGTTTGAAGCAAAGCAAGAATAACGTCCAGTGTCCTCTTCAAAAGCTTCAACTATAACCAATGAATGCAGATCTCCTGACTGAATAATGTGAATGTCTGGTGAGTTTTCAAGCTCCTTTCCTTCACAGTACCATCTGTAAGGCAAGATCAGTTCATCATATAAAAAACTTGACAACCAGAAGGCAGGTTAACAATCTTCCGGTGTTGAGATCTGGTGTTTTCATTCAGATCCATCTGTAATTCCTGGTATAAATTCCTGATTATAAAAATTTCCCTTAAACTTCATCCCTGCAAAATGTCATGTTTAGCTTGGAATAAAGTAAAGATAAGGAGTGGAATTTAATTTAACATGACTCCTTCCATTGTCATGTGTTGCTGCATATGGGGCATGTTTGTGACCACTTGATCATTACAATAGGGGGTATAAGGTTAGTGTTTATATCCCAAAGAAAATATATAAGACATCTGCATAGAGAAGTTTTTTCCGGGAGAGATGGCCATTCAGGGAACTGGATCCTAAACTCTCTTCTGGGTCCTGTTGCTGCATTTGTCTTATAACACTCAGTTAGATGGCCCAGATGACACTGGTCCAGAACTTGAAATCCCAGGGATGTCAGACCCTGTTGTTAGGCACTTAGAGGTATCCGTTCTCCTCAGCATTTCAAAGAGCCAATGCAGTAGAAGATGCAGGAACCAAAGGAGCATGTCTAGATCTTGTTGTAAAAGCAGCACCTCAGAAGACAACTCCATGAGGCTGGTGCTGAGATTGCTTAATCAGCTTACCCTTATGCAAAATGCACAAGGAGAGAGGAGGCCATCCTGCTGCCCCTTAATGATGTGGAGGGAATGGTGGAGCATAATCTATTTGAGGTTTTTGCAGTTTACCCACCCCAACAGTTTCCACGTATATGAAAAGCTGTCTCTTACAATCAATAGTTGTATTCTGTTTTCTACCATTTTTCCAATTAACTCAAAGAAATAATTAAGACTGCTTGAATACTATCTACTGAATTCAATAAATTCTTTGATTTTTTTCCAAATACATTTGATTGTCAAATAACATAATTCCCTGAAAACATCCACTCAGTGTTTAGCAGCAGTCAAAAAAGCTAACAGAATGCTAGGAACCATTACAAAAGGATAGATAAGAAAACAGAAAATATCACAATGCCATTATCTAAATCCTGGGTACACCCACACCTTGAATACTGCGTGCAGTTCTGGTTGTTCCATCTCAAAAAAGATATATTAGAACTGGAAAAGGTAGAAAAAAGAGCAACAAAAATGATTAGGGGCATGGAACAGCTTCCATGTGAGAAGAGAATAAAAAGACCGAGATTGTGCATCTTAGAAAAGAGATGACCCGGGGGGGGCAGGGATATGATAGAAGTCTGAAAGTGAATAAGGAAGTTTTATTTATCCCTCCACATAACACAAGAGACGGGAGCACCCAATGATATTAATAGATTGCAGGTTTAAAACAAACAAAGGAAAGTACTTCTTCACCCTCATTTGGAACTCATTGCTGGAGATGTCGTGAGGGCCAAAAGTGAAACTGGATTAAAAAAATAATTATATAAGATCCTGGAGAATAGGTCCATCAATGACTATTAGCTAAAATGGTTAGGGATGCAACCCCATGCTCCAGGTATCCCTAAACCTTCAAAAGTTGGGGCTGGATGGCTGGGAATGGATCACTCAGAATTGCCCTGTTCTGTTCATTCCCTCTGAAGCATCTGGCACTGACCGCTATCAGAGACAAGATAGTGGGCTAGATGAATCATTGGCCTGACCCAGTCTGTCCATTCTTATGTTTTAGTTATTCACCAGCTCTACTAAGCAAAAGCTGTATACAAGCCACTAAGCAAAAGCAAATATTATCAAAGAAATGGAAAGTAAAAATATATTACAGCAAATTAGATTCATTGTAGAAAAAATTAGGAAAAACTTTCTACCTATAAACTATACTTGCACAGTATCTCCTGGTACACATCATGAGTGACTTTGATACAATTTATACCTCAGATCAATAAGAATATGACTAAACAAATACATTTGTTTAGATTTAACATGTTAATTGCATTAGCATCTTGGAAGTATTGCCTTTCAGATCAGTTTGTGGTATAAATCAGACAGGATATAAACTCTGGCTCATTCCCCAAAAAACTTCCTGACAAAAAAGGGTAAGCAGCCTATACCATTGAAAGATGGACTCTAATAGACTTATATGCAGACTGACAAGTGAGGCCTGAGGGAGCTCTGTAACAAACACAGCACTAAAGGCATGCAGTAAGAAGTGGAATTTAAATATTTATTATGTAACTGAGAAGCAAAGTAGGTACTAGTTGTGCCCTGAAAATCCTAGAAGCCTAATGTGAGGATAAGGTATATTCCCTACAGTATTTTGAATTAGACATGGTATGATCTATACCTGTGCATTTAATTGACTTTTGAGTGTTTAGCCCTGAAACTTAAAAATACTATCTATTCTGCAGGGAATTCCTGCCCTGCAGAGCAAACCCAATTGCCTAATACTGAAGTTCCTTTTAGAGAGACACTCCATTATAACTACAGAGTAGAATTTCAAGGCTGAATGACTTTATGTATCAGTTTTGTGCTTTTAGGTGTCAGTTTTACCTGTCCATTTTCACAAGTTACCAGCCTCTACAGTAACAAGCACTATAAACTGATCTAATAAAAAGTGCTTATGAATTTAAAACCACCAATTGCAACTGACAAATATGTAGGCATATATAAAGGAAAGTGCCCAGTAATATAATCTTGTTACAACAGACTGAGAACAGGGAGAACTTTGACAACTACTCAATTTTCTCTTCCTAAATTTTCAACAGCAGAAATACAGATTTGCTTATGTGAAATATATTCACATAATTTTTTGTGATATTTTGCCATTAAGAAAACAGCAAAATTTTAGGCTCATGACCCTGACCCCCTTACCTGGTCATCACCTAGGGGAGTCTTGGATGGCATTCCTCTATCCCCTCCAGTCCCACTTTGCTCATTTTCTATGTCTTCAACATTCTGGTGGGCAAAATTAGATGTTCCAAGGTGTTTTTTCAGTCAGTGATTTGCTCAGGACAGAGCTCTGATCCAATACTATACTTCATAGCACCCACTCATGCTGCCTCTAGCCTCCATGGACCTTGTTAAATACATGTTTCAAAACACTTCTTAAACAGCTCTATTAATGGAAGCCAAATTCAGTAGTGAGGAGCTCGTTCATAAGTTTAAGAAATACCATTATCTGAAATCATTATTATAAAAGGAGCAGCGATGGTTCACATTCCTTAGCAAGCTAAATGGGCTATAGATAATTTAAAAAATGTCAGAAGAGACAACACACTTCAAAATTAGTATAAAATGACAAAAGCAGGTGACTTAAAATAAAGAAGCTTTGAAAGAAACCTCTCTTTTAAAAGACTGGTTGGGCAGCCTAGTACTATTGCTATTCTAATGGCTACAAAAAGATTATGTGGTTCTTTGCTCTGTGTGTGTGTGTGCTCATGTGTCCAGAATCCTGTTGACTTTTTGTTTATACCTGTTTATTGCAACATTCAATAGCTAAGATTTATAATATGTATATTGAAATAACTGTTGCATTTCTACAAAAGTACATTTTTTCTAGCTCTTTTTTGTGTGGTTGAGATGTAATGAATCCATGGTTGTATACATTCGGTGCCCACACCATCAGTTATCAGTGGGAACAAATGTATTCGAGGATATGAAAACCAGCCACAAACCCCTTCCATTTGATCTAAAGAAACTACATTTGTGTTTATCCTCAGTGTGGGCAAGCCCTTAGAGAGAAACATCACAGCTACTAATTAGACAAAGCTTATCCTTGAGTGTCTAGTCTGTAGTTCAAGTGACCTTTGATGTATCATTTTTATAATAAACCCATGGTTATATATATATACATGCACCACAGCTATTAGTGAGGATGAAATGTAGGGCCTTTGTACCCAAAATACAAGCCTTTAATGCTTGGGCTATGGGAGTAACTCCACTACCTGTGAATAAATAGGAGGCTCTTATCAGCCACAAGGGAGAAATACAATCACATGAACTAAAGGCCTGATCAAAAATCCACTCAAGCCAATTGTAGCCAATTGGATTAAGCTGTAAATCAGAGTAGTACACAGCATTATCCTCTAATCCCCAAAGGACACTGAATATGTTCCTTATCTGAAATAAAGCATGATGTATCCTTCCACTCTTTCAGGGATTTGCTGTTGGGAATAATTGGCCAAATTTTCAGAAAAGAAGGCCTGAGATTAAGCACAAGTCAAGTGTTGCATGTGCCATTTAGATGTGTAATTACCCATTTGTGTAGGCAAATATGTGTTTGTATGTACAGTTATGAATTGCTTATGCATTTTTGTATGCACACCAAATGGCTTTTTTTTAAATGCAGCCCTAAGAGTTGGTTGCAGTCAACAGTGTTTTGCTTTAGCAATTGTAAAATATACTATTACAGAGAAAAAGGAATACCAATACTATATAATTTAATATAATTTTTCAGCACTATTTTACCATAAAATAGGGTAATTTCATTATCCCTTCATTAAACTTACATTTATTTCTCAGCTCTCTTAGATGTGTTCCTATCTCAAACTACGGACAAAGCAAGACACATTACACTAAATTCTTTGATACAAGCAACACTAAAATGGAAGGGCTATATGTGTTCCTGCTGAGCAACTTTCTGAATTAAATGCAAAGATTTTATGATTTTATAGGAGCAGGTTGGAATCTATTCTTCTTTCCATTACTTGGCAAGGGTAAACAATTTCTTCCAATTAATTTGCATGAAAGGAATCTTCTGTTAACAGAGCGGTACAGATGACAATGCATAACTGAGTTACTTCTGTTTTTCCTCTGCAGTTACTATTCTTCTCATCCCGCCAGAATGAGCAGCATGAGTTAGTAAAGTAAGCTTCAATTTATGCTTTAGCCATAGACTCGGTTTTCCCACATAGCATGTATTTTAAATCACTACTTCCACCTTATTTAAAATTCATAAACTGAATTATTTTGAGATTACACAAAAGGAAAACAAAAAGATCAAGAGTCCAATATGCCCTTATAATTTTTATAAATAAAATATAAGTACAATTTTTACTCCAGTATTGCTCTCCTCACTACTACAAACTGTAAAATAACATTTTAGAGAATGTTGTAACATGATACTACATTCATTATATAAAATGTCAGATTGTCACATAATCTTTATTAACATTTTATTCTTACCATTGAAATACTGTGCATGGCAGCAGTGAAATGTTAGTTACAAAGGGAAATATGTGGGATGACTAAAGTATCAATACTCTGTCACTGACATTTTATTCCAGCCACAGATTGTAGTCATAGCTCCACTATAAAAGTCAGATTCACATTAAGCCCGACCAGTGTCAAACACTATAGCCAAATTCATCCCTGGCATAACTCCATTGACTTGAATGGAGTTATGCTAAAGACAAGTTTGGCCCCATGGCTTAAAGAGATAAAAATTCCTAAATGCTTTAATTAAACTTTGAAGAAAATTTTTACAATTTAATGCAGATTAGATTACTTTTAAATTTAACTACAAACTAATCAATCACAGATCTATTTTCTTAAACAAAGCAGTGCTAAAGTGAACCTTTTTATCTATCTGTGGCGTATGTTAGAGAATGCTCTCATAGAAATTTCATGACATGCAGCCTGTTTATAGCACTTCAAATCCTCATGATACTTACAGGACGGTGATGTGTGCCAAATCATGCAATGTGATTCATAAGTAAAATTAACCTAGCAGAGATGAGCCAACCAGTTTGGAAAAAATGTAGACACCTCTCAGCCTGAGCAAGCAGATAAGGAGGGGCCATCTGCCACCAATAGGAAGGATGTATGTCATACCTACTACTTTAGCAATTAAAAAAAATAGAGGTGTTGAAGGAAGCGTAGAGAGGAGTCCACTGAAACATGTCTGTAGACAAGCTTAACCAACTTTACCTAGTGATGTGCTTAATTTCTTAAATCTTCCTGAGGCATTTGATATTGCCTCATTTGCCACCTGTGGGCTTATTTACACTACATTTTATGTACAAACATCTTTACATTGAGGTCTAGTTTCCTCAAAGATTTGGATGGATCTGGCTAAGCATCCAAATCAAAACAACCAAATCTTCAGAAGCTCACTTACCACTACTTTAAACCAGTTTCTTTTGTCACGCACTTTGCTGTCCCTCAGTGAGTACTTACACATAAATACTTGCCCAATTGGTAAATTACACTACTTTTCCATTTACACCCATTTCCTGGCCCAATTCCACCCAACATGATTTACATTACTATTTACCTCATAATTTAATTTGTTCATAGTGTTTTATTTTTCAGCTTGATTTATGAATGTTAGACATAGCCAAATTTAATCATGGTCTTCTGCTCTTTTTGTATTTCATCTAGTATCTAAGCATCTTATCTCTGTAACGTCATCTAACCCCCATCCATTCAGTGTGGTGCTTGATCTCCTTCTAATAGGGGCTGCTGAGCCCCATACATAGGTTTATGTGTCTCCTGCAGCCTTGGTTGACAAAACAGAGTCTTTTAGCTCAGGCAGCTCATGCTTTTAGATCCTGGGTTCATTCCTTGCTGTTGATGACACACCAAAGGGTGCCACTTTACACCTTAAAAATGGTATTTCTATTCCTGGATGGCTGTTGTCCAAGTTTCAGACAGAACACCTGCAGGAGACACTGAGTGGGATTGGTCTGACCAGTTCCGTAGTTTGTAATCTGTTTAGTAATTACAGTTATGTAATTAACATTTAAGTACAGTAAATGATGTAATTTTACAAGGCTCTGTTACATCCACTAAGTGTGAGAGCACTCAATTTAGAAGGAAAAATTATATTACAAATACAACATTAAAATAGATACTAAAATATCAGGTAAGCACTCAAACACAAGTCATTGCACATGGAATTAACCACATACAGTATGCCACTGCCAAATCAGATAAAAATACATGGCAGCATATCAAAACCATTGAAAAATATGAGATATATGTTCAAAAGGGACTCACACCTGACACAAGGGGCTGTTTACACAATGAGTTAGTGAACAGCAAGCCAGGATGTGAATCTACAGTGAACCACCTTGCTGTACATTAACTGGTAGTGTGGACCCTGCTACAGTGCACTAGAGTTTCTGTAATGCACTTTGACATACTCCCATTTCAAATAGCAGTATTTCAAAGAACATTATGGAACTTTTCATGTACTGTAGTAGGGTCAACATGGTACGATAGTGTACATCAAGTTCGTGTACTGAAGATTCACACTTTCAGTTGTCAAATATTAACTCATCATGTATACCAGTCCAAAGTTAGCACAACTTATACAGTCTTACCAGAGGTAGGTTCCCTTTTTTTTCATCTGGTACAGCTACTGCTTTTTTGACACACGTGTCTCCATAGCTGCACTAATGTATGGGATTCACAAATAATGTGCTCAGCTACTAGATGGGGATTCTATTAATGTGCTCTTATACGTTCTTGCTATCAGTTAGTAGAAACAAGTGGATACTGAATATTGCTGTACAAGTGTAATTTTAAAAGAATGATTTTTGTCAAATGTCAGTTGGTTCTGGAGACATGAAAGCTGAGTAAAATAAGGGAATTTTATGTTTGGATTTAGAGGGAAATTTAAAAGCGAATTCTGTTGCCATCTAACAACTCATATTTTATTTGTATACATTTTCAGGGTGTAAAGGGGTCTGTGCTTCCCCCGGAAACCATATGCAGATGCAGCTTCATCCTCCCACTAGTGCTCTTTATTTATAGGCTTTTCTTCCCACCACCAACTATTTACAGGTACAGTCTCAGGCCAGGGCCCACACAGTATCAGCCACCAGATGAGGGCAGCTCACCTCCAACTGAGGTCTCTCCCTTTCAGGCTGACCCTCAGCTACTGCTCCTACAACCTCCCTTCAGTGAGCCTTTGGTCAGCCCCCTGAGCTCCTTCCTGGAAGCCTTTATAGGGCCTGTCTAATAAGCCTCACAGCTGCTCCTCCTTAGCCCAGTCCTTTCAGGCTCACTTAACTGGTTCCATTCCTCCTTTAACTGGGCTCCAGTACTATTTGAGCTCCAGGATGTGGGCAAGCACAAGCCCTCTCACAGCTGAAAGCTCCTTCCCCAGCCTGAGGGGAGAAGCCACTGAACTTGGACTCAGTTAATTAGGGCTCTAGTGGCAGGGGGCTGGCTTAACCCTCAGGACTCAGCCAGCACCCTGTCACACAGGGCTAAAAGTTGTCTTCCTGATACCTCATTGTTGCTATAGTAACATGTTTTAAGTGTTCTCACTAGAGATGGTCAAATAGTTTTCTAAAAATTAATGGACACTTTTGCAAATAAAAATGCCAAGATTGATTTGTTATGATTTGTGGAGCTGTATTATTTATAGCGCTGTCAAAAGATTTTTAAAAAAATCACAATTAATTGTGAGATTAAAAAAATAGTCATGGTTAATCACTGTTTTAATCACACTGTTAAACAATAATCGGATACCAATTTAAATTGGTTATAAATATTTTTGGATGTTTTTCTGCATTTTCAAATATACTGATTTCAGGTCACCTCATACAAGTACTGTAGTGCAATCTCTTTATCATGAAAGTGCAATTTACAAATGTAGATTAAAAAGAATTCTAAATAACTGAACTCAAAAACAAAATAATGCAATAAATTTAGTGCCTACAAGTTGAAGCATAAGTGGCATACAACTATTTAGCATATCTGAAATGTAAATACCATGTGATGCTGGCTACAACAGTGCCATGCAAATGCCTGTTCTCACTTTCAGCTGACATTGCAAATAAGACATGGGCAGCATTATCTCCCATAAATGTAAACAAATGTGTTTGTCTTAGCAATTGGCTGAAAAAGAAGTAGGACTGAGTGGACTTGTATGAGGTGAATTGAAAAATACTGTTTCTTTTGTTTATCTTTTTTACAGTGCAGATATTTGTAATAAAAGTAATATAAAATGAGCACTGTACACTTTGTATTCTGTGTTGTAACTGAAATCAATATATCTGAACATGTAAAAACATCCAAAATATTTATAATAAATTTAAATCAGTACTCTTTTATTGTTTAACAGTGCGATTAAAACTGAGATTAATTGTGACTATTTTTTAATCTAGTTAATTTGTTTTGCACTAATTTCATGAAATAGCTGTGATTAATTGACAACCCTAATTATCTATTATGCATAGGTGTGCAGGCAACTGCTGAGTATTCGTGAAAATATTTGTGAATCCTGAAAGTTTAGCAAATGTTATCACAAATGATTATTTGTCTGAAAATTCATACTGAAGTATGTTATTTACTATTCATTATTTGTCTTTTAAAAACTCTCAGTCAGCCAATCAAAGCAGAAATTATATCATGTATCTTAGCTGACCCATCACACAACGGAAACAATGAATAGACAAAGTGAACAGTTTGCGAACACCTCATAGTCTGAAGTTTGCAGTGTTGTATCTGTGTTGGTCCCAGGATATTAGAGAGAGAAGGTGAGTGGGGTAATATCTTTTATTGGATGAACTTCTATGGTGAGAGAGACAAGAGACACAAGCTCTTCTTCAGGTCTGAAAGCTTGTCTCTTTCACCAACAGAAGTTGGTGCAATAAAAGATATTACTTCACCAATCTTGTTTTTCATAATATGAAAGTTACTTATCTAATTATTCAGCAAAAACTTACAAATGACAAATATATTTAAAGAAAATGATCATTTTTACGAATAATTCACTAAGCAAATAAATGGCTTAATTAACATTGAATCATTTTCATAATGAATAATTCAATCAGCTCTAGTGGTCAAAGTAGACATTCCCATTCCTACATTACTGTTTCCGATCAGGCCCCTTAGAAAACTTGCAGTGTCTACCCCTCAAATCATTCAGGCAGTCCCATGTATGAGAGGTTCAGTTTAAGATTCCAGCCTCTGATAGAATATTCAGGATGTTTTATTTCAAATCTATGACTCCTTTCACCTTGCTATTGAATCAAAAGAACTAGACTGATTTCTTGCTACTATTGAACATTTGGTAGCAGTTACTCCCTATATTAATCCGTCTGTTTCTCAAAGAAATTCTTTGCAGCCATCTCTCTGCAGTACTGAAACCTGCTGATTTAGAAGTTCTGAAATCATGATAACATTTTGGATCTAAATTACTTGTTTAGAAAGTGCTTGTTCAGCAGCAGTAATGACAGTGTTACACGTAAAATGTAAATCAGCAATAACAAAACCCACATTGCTATCCCAGTATTTACTAAAAGTTAATTGACATTTACCTCGAATAGTGTCTACAAAAAGTACAATGCACTCCCAAATACCCAAATGCATGTTCTTAGAAAAAGAAGGATCACTAACTACCATTTGCTTTGAAGCCCGGAAAAAACAATCAAATTTGTGGCTGCAGACAACTATGTTCCTTTTAGGCATTCTTCTCTGGACATCTATTCTACACTTTGCTGGTACATGCTGTCCAGGTGGCTGATATGAACAATGTGAACCCAATGTCAATTGATAAAGTTAGTTTCTATTTTTTCTTAATACTATCTTAACAGAGGTGTATGAGTCAAAAAAAGAACCTGTTTAAACAACATTTTGTGTTGACAATTGTTAACTCTTTTGAAGTTGGTGGAGTTATTCAGATTTACAATACTGTAAATGAGGTTGGTATAACTCTAATAGATAAAACCAATATCATGGAACTCAGTCTGCTAAACTTGGAGTTTCAAAATCCAGATAAAAACTTTCTCCAATTCAAATTTGGTATTTGGATTCAGGTATTATAGGTACAAGGCAATAGCTTGCATCCGAATCTAAGACTAGAAGATTTAGTTTGAACCATCCCTAAAACACACTCTCTGAAATAGTCTTTTTAGGGTGGTGTATTTAAGATACAGGCCATTCCATAGAAACAAATTACCTTTCTGCCATAATTTACTATTCCATCAGTAGTCATGCTGTCACATCCACCATGACAATCCATGCTGTCATTCCTCAGGCTCCCTTACAGTGGTCAATGAGAGGACCAGTGCAAGTTATTACTGACCCACTCCAGTATTAATTTGTGCCAGAATGTCCTACAGGCCTGGGGGTGTGTGTGGAGTGGAGGGTGAATAATGATTTGGAGAGTAGCCATGGCCCTTCTCCAGCAAAAGAGCATTAAATCAGTCAAGCATTCAGAGACGGACTTCTGCAAGGCTAGGGGAAAGGACAAGCATTCCATGAAGCCAACATTAAGCTCTCCTTCATAAATTGCTGATAAATCTGTGCATTCCAGAAGCTATTGACTATTTTGTATCTCTCTTGTTTGGCTATTAGAATATAGTTCTCTTTTCCTTGCATAACATCACAATCATTATACTAACCAATCCCACACCTTCTCAAAAAGTGTTACCCTCAAAGTAGGCTGTTATCCAATACTTTTTCTAATCCAAGATCTTAACATGTCTCAGCATCTACGGCCAACAGGTTGCCTTCTTTACTGTCTTTGACAGCTCTGTGCACCATGCCAAAGAGACACTATATTCTTAGTGATTACTGTATGCTCAAATCCACAGAGGTCATTGGAACTTGGTCCAAAAGTAAATTATTTTCTGGTTTTATTTTTTCTGGACCCAGTGACTATGAGTGAGTCAGGATCATTGAATAGGGAAATTTATAATTAAGGTTAAGATTTTGTCATGGTTATTATTAGTAAAAGTCATGGATGAATCATGGGCAATGCACAAAAATTCATGGAACCCCATGACCCATCTGTGATTTTTACTAAAAATAACAGTGAGGGGGGTGCTGACCAGGCATTACTGAAGCTGGTGGAGGTAGCGGGGGAAGGCGGGGGCAGCGGAATGAGAGCCGGAGGCCCATTGCGGGAGGGCGAGGGTTCAGCAATTGCCACCAGCTGCAACTTCGAGCTCCAGGGTTCCCCCACTGAGCACTGGACTTTAGCTCCAGGTCCCCCATGATGGCTCAGGAGTCCCTCACCCTGGGCTGCTGGGTCTGTCTGCTGAGGCTGAGGGTTGCAGAACATGACTGTGGGGTCTGTCTGTCAGCCATGGTGACTAGTAGCGACAGGGGGGACCCCGGCAGCAGCTGAGAGCTATGGAGGCCCCCTGCCCATGGCAGTGGCTGAGAGCTCTGGGGTTCACAGTCATCTGCCATCACAGGTGGTAGGGGGACCCCGGAACTGAAGTCCCCACCACAGGCCATTGCAGCTCTGGGATCCCCTTGCCGCCCCTGCAGCAGCTGAGTGTCCAGGGCTCCCTGCTCTCAGCTACTCCAGGCAGTAGGGAGACCTCGGCGCACCAGGGTCCGCCTGCTGCCTGTGGCTCTGGGCTTCAGGGTCCCTGACACTGATGGTGGATCGGAGCTGGGGGGGGGGTGTCCCTGCCACCTGCCTTGGCTGACAGCAGTGGGACCCCCGCCACCTACAGTGGATCAGAGTTGTTGGGTCCCCACCATGGCTGACAGCAGCTCTCTCCCGCTTCCCCCCCCTTCCCGGCTGCAGCTCAGAGCTGGGGATCCCAGCCTTGCTGAGAGCTTTGGGACCCTCACCACCTGTGGCACACAGCCCCCAGAAGCTGACTACTTCAGCCCTGCTGCCCCAGGGCACAGAAACTGAAGAGGTTAATTTCGCAGAGGTCTCTAGAAGTTTCAGAATCCATGATTTCCAAAATCATGTGACAAAATGTTATCCTTATATATAATATGGAAAGATGCAACCAAGCAGCGCGAAACACCACATAATTCTGTCACTAGCTCTCACAAATTATAATCTTGGCTAGGTTTGAACCTGGAAGATAGAAGAATGTTCTTGGTTTTCTGGATGGATTTTCCTTTTACCCATTCCCAATGTTTATTGCTTCCCATTTGCAGAGTTGATAAAATGTGGGATTCACAAGACAAAAGCTGCATTATGCCTTAACAAAAACCACTAACACAAAACCAGACAACCCTTTGCAAGCAATTGGTGTTCCCAACCTGCTCTTTAACACACTGTAAACACACACACACACAGTCCAAATGTAGTCTCTTTCTGCTGTTTGTTGTTGTTTGTTAGTTTAGTAACACAATTTACAACTGAGCATAAGCTATCTCCTGAGCGTGGCTGCTCTGGGTTGTTTTCTTCTCTTTGGGACTCCTCTGTCCCTGCCCCTAATTCCAGCTGCTTTGAGAAAACATTCAAACTCTTTTACGCTTCTGGGTTATATCTCATAGGACCCACCAGTGTGGGTCTTAAGGAATTTTTTAAATGTATATAGGAAAGATCCTTCAAGGCAAAGTGCCTTGAGAAGTCAAGCTTGGAGATTTTGGAATCTGAGAAGTTAGAGATTTCTTCAAAGTAGGAAATTTGTTTCTAGGGCTCAACAGTGTTTCCCCTTTAGTTTCTTCAGGAAAAGCAACTCCCTTACATTACTATTTTCTTTCATCATCTTTCTCTTCTACCAGATAGAGAGATGAATTCAGTTCAGCATTTGTGATGATGGAGCCTGAAAAAGAGGAGTACAAAGAAAGGCCACAGAAGAAACTGAATCAGAACAGTGAGTTTGGGCAGGAAACATACTGGAAGGCACATTGCTACCCATTAAGATGCTCCCCTTTGATTTCAGCCTAAAAATAATATATACCTCCTCTGTTAACAAGTAATCAGATCCTTTGAAGGAAGGGCACATTCTTGCCACTGAGAAACTTAGCAAGAGATTCTCCGTGGCACCATGGGTTGTGGCCTGGCACGGGGTTCAACAGGAATAAAAATGGTCTGGCAGTCTCCGATAAGCGTGGAGCCCCATACACTGGCGGACTTCTTGTCTTCATGGAAGGGTTTCTCATAGCTGACAGGTGGCCAAAACAAAAGGATTTGTTTGTAGATGCTCACTCCTCTGTCCTTATTACAGGAATATGCTGCCATTATTGCTTCTTTTTGAGAATTAGCAATTATTGGGGAAAGAAACTGAGAGAGTGACAAAAGATAAGACAAAGATATTTTACCACAAAATCTTGGGATGTCTTTCACTTGATGCTGATGCCTGTTATTCTTGTGAGAAAAATGATAAACCGAATTTGGAATGTAGACTCTGAAGATGCAAGAAAGACCCTGCAATATATTTTTAGAAGTACTTCTAAACTATAAAAAAAACTGTAGGTGGTTGTCTAAACTAATTGGCTGTTCAAGATACTGTTGATTTTAATTGAAAAATAAAAGTAAATAGCATAACTTTTCTTTAGAGGATAGGTAGAATTCTCCTTTCAGTTACTCTGATGCATTCTCACTACAGTCAAGGGTTTACACCCATGTGACTGAGAAGAACATTCTATCTTTGAACAAGTTTAGTTTGAGAAACACCAATAAAATCTGAGAATTCTAAGATAAAAGTAAGAATTTTAATAAACTATTTCCCAATCTGTACCCCTGCCATATAAATAAAGCACTTTTATAGTGCTTTTTATCACCACAGATCTTTACAAACTATACCATGTGGTTTAGCTATTCAACAACATGAGTAATAGTTGAAAGCATTTTACAGTAGGAGAAACTAAGGTTAAGTGACTTTCCCAAGACTATAGAGGGAATCCTTGTCAGAGCCGGGATTAGAATTAAGGCGTTTCTGGCTCCCAGTGTAATAGATGAACGGGATTTTTAATCTCTCATAATTTATATTTATTTATTTATTAGTGAAAAATCTCTTGATCATACAATCCTGTAGTTACTCAACCCAAATGCATGCAAACTACAGCAACAAGAATTATGCACATAGCTATTTTCAGCTGGTTCACTGTGATTAATCACTGAGTTCCCATAAAAAGAACAAATCTTTCTCAGAAAGGAGATACATTTTCTAATTACAGAAGTGTAGTTCTTAATAGGTATCTCCTCTACAATTCAAAGAAGAAGCATGCTCCCTAAATGTCTTAAGTTTAAACAGCAACAACCTTCTGGATGATTTAAAGATAGCAATTGTTTTTCCTAATCAATTTTAATAACCAAGATCAAAGAATTTCTGCTACAAACTTCTAAAATATGTACATCAAACATCATATAAGTGTAACACATACACCTATCATTACAGAAATGCAAAATGGCAAAAGTTGAATATGTTTACCTGACTTCAGGTGCTGGAATTCCTACCACAATGCAGTCCAATTGCACTTTGGTTCCTTCAGGAACTTCTCTGCTTTTCAATTTTTGTGTAAAACGCGGTGGCTGTCCAATAGGCTCCTCAAAATATAAAGATGTAGGTGCCGACTTTGTTGTTAACTCTGTGCTTTCTAATTGATTTATAGCTTCCAAGTTTGCCTCCTGTAGATCGTTTGTTTTTTCAAGTGTATGCTCTGCTTTATTATCCAAGTCTTGAGGTACTGGAATAGAAGGCCGCTCTCTCTTTTCTGACAGCTTTGGGAAACTAGGGCTACCTTCTTGAGCAGCCTTATTTTTAGATTCAAGTTTGCTCCTGTAATTTTTGCAAGTTCTAGGTCTTATTCTTTTAGAATTATGTGCTTTGAAAAGTGAAGACAGTTCCTCAATAAAATCTGCTGCCTTGTTTAGGAATTCTTTTTTGGATTCTGCTTCAGACCCAAATTGTTTTTTTAGGTCCTGAGTGCTCTCTTTGGAACTTTTTGTTTCTGTGACATGATCCAGACAAAAATTTGAGTGGAGACCATTGCCTGAAGTTGGCAAGGCTGTGGACTGGGCCTCTTGTTTGTTTGAAACTGTTTTTCCACAGTTTTTCAGTTGATCAGAGGTATAATGTACATGTTTCTGTGGGTCGTCCTGCTTTTCAAGTGGGTCTTGATCAATTGCTTGTCTTGCCAGATTTACACTTTCATCTAACTCTTCTTGGCTCAAAAAGGCAGAGAGATCTGGAAGGTCATCCTGGCTAGCTACTTCCTCTGAAGCCCCAGAAGTACTGCCGTAATGAAAAGTATGTGGAGAAGGTTCTGATCTACTTCTTTCACTGTTCCCTTGATGTCTGGTTTCAGCTAAATAACTGTCTCTCAGAAGTTGAGATATTGAAGTGGAAGATTCTAAACTGTTGTCTTGCATGCTGTCAACAAAAAGGACAAATAGGACCACACCTCATCAATAGTAAGTTAGCTGCCAACACAGAATTATAGGCGTCTGAAAAGCAGAACACAAAGTTTTAAAATTGTACTTCTATTCTAAAAATTACCTTGTAAAAATGGCCTCTTCTTATTAAATGGACCTGTTTTTGTATACAGATCTCCTGACTTTGGTAACTAAAATCAGTTTTTATTACTTTTGACTCCTGTTAAACTTGCAGAGCTATTCTATTCCAGGTCTAACAGGCCAAGAGCATTGTTAACTAAGTTCCAATTGCAAAGCCTTTATGGTTGACTATGTGCGAGCCAGAAAGAACCCACTTTGACTTTTAGACTCCATACTGGATTTGTAGGACTGCCAATTAGGAGAAAAACAAATAATCAAACAGCTTTACAGTACTTTTAAACTGAGCAAAGCTGGTCTGAAAGTCACCATGAAGCAATAAGTATATAACCCCACAAAATCATTCTTTGGGGGTTAAAAACACACTGAAATGGCAATTTTTCATTGAAAACTCAGAAAATAATATATTAAGTGCATAAGAATGGCCATACTAGGTCAGACCAATGATCCATCTAGCCCAGTATTCTGTCTCTAACAGTGGCCATTGCCAGATGCTTTAGAGGGAATAAACAGAACAGGGTAATTTTGAGTGATCATCCCTGTCATCCAGTTCCATCTTCTGACAGTTGGAGGCTTAAGGACACTTGGAGCATGGGGTTGTGACCTTAAACATCTTGGCTAATATCCATTGATGGCCTTATCCTCCATGTACGTATCTAATTCTTTTTGGAACCAGTTATATTTTTGGCCTTCACAACATCCTCTGGCAATGAGTTCCACAGATTGACTATGCATACTTCCCTTTGTTTTAAACCTGCTGTCTACTAATTTCATTGGATGGCTCCTATTTCTTGTGTTATATGAAGGGATAAATAACACTTCCCTATTCATTTTCTCCATACTATACATGATTTTATAGAGCACTATCATATCCGCTGCTAGTTATCTCTTCTCTACAATGAACAGTCCCAGTCTCTTTAATCTTTCCGCATATGGAAACTGTTCCAAGCCTCTAATAATTTTTGTTGCTCTTCCCTGTACTTTTTCCAATTCTAATATATCTTTTTTGAGATGAAGTGATCAGACCTGCATACAGTATACAAGGTGTGGACATACCATGGATTTATAAAATGGCATTATGATATTTTCTGTTTTATTATCTATCCCTTTGCCAATGGTTCCTAACATTCTGTTAACTTTTTTGACTGCTGTTGCACATTGAATGAATCGGGGAACTATCCATAACGACCTCAAGATCTCTTTCTTGAGTGGTAACAGCTAAAGATCGCCATCACATCATTGAGGATGTATAGTAGGGATAATATTTTCCAATCTTCATTTCTTTGCTCCTGTCAACACTGAATTTTATCTGCCATTTTGTTGCCCAGTCACCCAGTTCAGTGACATTCCGTTGTAACTCTGCAGTCAGCTTTGGAGTTAACTATTTTGAATAATTTTGTATTGTCTGCAAATTTGCCACCTCACTGTTCATCCCCTTTTCCAGATCATTTATGAATCTGTTGAACAGCGCAAGTCTCAATACAGATCTTTGGGGGACTTCGCTATTTACCTCTCTACATTGTGAAAAATGACCATTTATTCCTACCGTTTGTTTCCTATTTTTTACCAATTACTGATCCATGAGAGGACCTCCCCTCCTATCCCATTACTGCTTATTTTGCTTATGTACCTTTGGTGAGGGATCTTGTCAAGGGCTTTCTGAAAGTCCAACTACACTATGTTGACTGGTTGTCCCTTGTCCACATGCTTGTCCGCACCCTCAAAGAACAGATTGGTGAGGCATGATTTCCCTTTACAAAAGCCATGTTGACTGTTTCTCAACATTGTATTTATCTAATCGTCTGATAATACCATTCTTTACCATAGATTCATCCATTACAAAAAAAGAATTATAGCATAGCATATACTGTACTTTACATACTTATTTATCAGTCAGAATATTATGCATTGCTTTATCCATTGTTTAAGACCTAGAATTCAGCACGTTAATTTCACCGTGTGTATTTGAGTAAATGTGGATATTGATTTTATACTTTGACAAGAATGCCATTTGTATTATTGGGCCATTAAAAACTTTTTGAATCATGTTAGCCGTGGTGCAGTGCACAAGTAAAGATGACAAGATATATTGGGAAGCCCAAATTTCAATACTAAATGCCTTAATAAGAAATCCAAATCCTAAATTTGGATGCTCAGATCAGCATTTCAGCATATAAATCCTTGTTTTATACATATAAAACCCAACATGAATATCCAAATGTGGGATTTGGTTATCCTATTAATGTGCTTATATTTTGAAAATTCAGCTTAAAGATTTTTAGAAGAAAGATACCATTCATAGGACTAGATAACAGGTGTGCGTAAAAAAATGTGTGTGTGTATATATATATATATACACATACACATATATATGTATATATATATAGATATGTGTATATATATATATAAACATTCTCTGCATGAAACTAGCAAAGGTGCTTATTTACTGATTACAAGTATCAAAAGATGCAAAGTATAATACCTCTTTCTTATTTAATTTATTTCTTATCTTAGTGTTTGTTAAAAGGAAAGGTTCTTTAAAGGTGAAACATCTATTTTATATTTGTCTAGGTTCTGCCTTCCGTCAACAGACTTCTAGCATCTAATAAATGTAAATCCCTCCTCTTTACATCATATTCCCATCCAAACCTTGAGACCCGAAACTTTCCCTGTCTAACTGGCTTTGCTGATAGACGGTGCTACTATGCTTCTCTTGCTGCCCTGTCACCCGTTGGTATAATTCTGCAATAAGCAACCCATTTCCCAAAGTGCTGCCCGAATCCTAACCTTAATTTTATAAATTTGAATTTCACCAAGGTTGAAGTCTTAAGTTATCCAAAGTGAGTAAAAGGTGGTAGAAGGACTGTTTTAGCCTGTACACATGTTATGTAAAGTTGTTACAGAAAGAAGTCAAAGAATAGGGTAAACTGCATTTCTCTGAACTAAAAGAACGGTTGATAAAGGATTTTCAAGATTACAGAATTGTTATGGCCAATGCAAAATGAAAGTGTGCATATATGGACCATCAGACACTTGTTTTCATTGGCCAGCTTGGATGGGATAAGGTTGCCATTCCTTTTGTACACCCCCTTTCTGGGGAGTACTTGGCAACTCGTTTATGCATGGAGGAAGCATTAACAAAGATCACTTTAATCATGGCCTTCATCACCATCAACCTATGCTGGGACCCAGAGACATCACTGCACTTTATTTTTCCTGATCCTGAAAGATGTTTTCATCAGACCAGATGACAGGAGTGGAACCAGACATCATCATTATTCCCATAGCTTTATCCTAAGCAACTCCTGAAATTGGAACCTAATGTTTTACTGCTTCCATTATGGATCAGTTTCCTTCTGCAACTTATTCCTTCGGTCTCTTCTCAACCTTTCTATTTTTTTTCTTTTTTTTTCTGCCTTATGTTAAGAGTCAGGCTTAGCTAACCAGGACAAGTCAATCCTTGCATCACTTTGCTGTGATCAAAACAGTAAGTGAAAAACAATGCATTTAGCCAGCCTAGTCCTGTTAAAGTTTGGTTGCCCCTGGAGTGACTAGTAAGATTTTATACTGTGTGGTGTGCCTTTGGTCTTCTAGCTGAACTGCTAAAATCTAAGACAGAGGATGATTTTTCCTAGCCTCTTCTTTTCTCTTTCCTCCTATGTGTGTGTTTAAATTCCTTTAATTGCAGGAGGGAAGAAATAAGGAAAATTATTAACATGAAGGTTTATTTAATTTTTAAATGTTTTAACTGTCATTTATGTGTGTGTGTAATTTTTGTTTGTTTTAATAGTGTCAAACAAGCAAAACCAAGACTAGTGACAGAATTTTAAACTCAAATTGTTATCGTCCTGGGTGTTGGGGAGAGTCTATCAGGCCTTCTCTGGCCATTGCTGAAGGCACTGGTGCCTTGAAACCTCCCCCCTCAGAGAAGGCCTGATAAACCCCATCACCTTGACAAATAGAGTAATTTACAAATTATAATCTCCTAACCACCCTTATCAGTCCCCACAACAGATTCCAGTATTAATGCATCTCCACTCCTCCTACGTTGGGCCAGGCATGTTAATACTAATGGAACATTGACACTGAACTTGTTTAACACAACATTCCAATGCAATTTTGGCACATAAAAGAACAGTGATTTGGGATGCTCACAGCTTTGTAAATCACTGGACAGAGAAGGTAATATTACCTCTTAAGAGCACAGACAATGTCTTTCTAATGCATAGGTCATAGCTAGTATAGATGCCACAACAATTGCTTGGCTAGCTTCTGCTCTCATTTACAACCATGAAATCTTACTGAAATACAATGCAGCTAAAATAGAATATTTATTTATTTATATGCTGATAAGTGCAAGATGCTTTACAAGCCACAAATAAGACACAACCCCTGTCCTAAGGCGGTTACTATCTGAAAGGCAGATAAGCATAGGACAAGAATGTTCTAGTAGATCCAGAAGATTGTAATAACCTAGGGCCAAGTTGTTCTTGGCCCTAGTGTGTATATGTGTTGGGGAAACTTCTCTTATTTACCTATATCACACTGGGGCCACAAACAATTTCAGTCTCTTTTTTTAGGCTCACTAGGGGCATAAATCACTCCAGAGCAGGTGAGGAAGAAGAAGAGGCAGAGCCATAGCCTAGTCCCTACTCCACACCATGGAGCTGGCTGGGCGTAAGGAGGAAAGCACATTGCATTTTTCCAATTGAGGCTATAGGAGGCACAGTCCCTTCCAGAGTGTCTCTGGAGTGGGGCAGCCTCATATCACTCCATTTATGGCTGTGCTAATTATTACAATCTATCCCTTTGTATACTTGTGTGGTTTTATAAAAGGAAATGATGTGATATTTTATATAGGTTGTACAAGTGTACAGGAGTATTTGGCCCACTGGCTTGCCTGGGCAAGTTTGTTATCCTGAAAAGTTCATTATATTTAACCACAATGTCATTCAATTTCTGTGCTCTCTGTAAAACTAAATGCACTGTCCATCAAAACCTGGAGAGAAAGGATGCATTTCTGTAGAAAATATGAGGACAATGGATGGTGACAAGAGGACATATAAATTGTAAAATGACTCCATGAGACCAAAGCCTGTCATCTCCTGTAGCAAATGAAGATAATTGCTTCATAAAGTGATTGGATGGAGAAGATGTATGGACTCATTTAACTATGGGTAGTGAAGATTTCATTTATATAGATCTTCTCTTAGGATTACACATTTCTCGTTTCACTACAATGTGCATTCCAATGGTCCTCATTAATCACCATGCAGTTTTTCTGCACCTAACCAAAACAAATTCATGTGTTTCTTGGTGTTTCTTCTGAGTCTTTGTGCTGGGTCTTTTGTTTTTTTCCCTTCATCCTTCATACAAAATATTGAAACACAAATAAAGTGATTGCTGATTCCCTGAAGAAGTACAATTCTGATGTGTGATGGGACACTCAAACCAGTCGTAAGGAGAAACGTTTGGTTTATCAAAGGTATTTGGAGAATGTACACTAGCAAAAGGTACAATAATGAGGCATCTTTCAATTAAAAAAAAGGAGCATTACATTAGTGGATGGACTGCAAAAAGAAGAAAACAATTATATTTGATATACAGTGAAAATACAAAATAGCAGATACAATATTGTAGTCATGCAACTTTCTTCAGGAAAGATCTGTAATAAAAATAATAAAAACCAAAACATTGAAATACCAAAAGCTAGATTTTGACTAGCCATAATACAGTCACATATGGGAGTGCAACGTGTCTCCCCTCTCATGTGGCCAACTAGGGCTGCTTGCCTGATGGCTCAGATAAGTGGGGAAGAGGCTCTTAGGCTCTGTGCCTAACACTGCCTCCTGCAAACAAGGGGCAGGAAATAAGCAGAACTAAGGGTCCACCCGGCTATGTTTCAGGCAGCAAATCCAGTTAGGCGTGAGAAGGGAAAACAAACAGTATCCCAGAAAAGAGGTGAATTAACTTTCTTCCTCCTACCCATCAGAGCTGGAGGGGAGCTCAGAGTTCTTCCTACGATGATACTGCTAGGCATATCTTCATCCTATAGGCTGAACATAAAAGCGTAATCTAATCCTAGCTACGCTTACATTTTTCTCTAGAGATCACTCAGGGTCAGATTGTTGTATCTAACTCTATTTTCTATTTTCATCTTGCCTAGAAGATAATTCTTTTGTTCTATTTTTAGTAAGGTAGAAGTTGGCTGCTAGTCAAACATAATATTTTGAGACAGCACTTGGTTATCTAAAATCAGAAATATTGTGAACAATATGATAGCTAGAGTAAAACTAAAAATGCTGAGTTTCACCAAGGAGTTGCTTTGAGAAAATGGAACATCCATATTACAAATAAGTCTTGAGAGATCTGCATTTTCTTTTCTTTTATTAAAAGCAGTTGTAGTCTTCATCCACTCCACAGAGCAAAGTGATAAAGAAGTACATCTGGGTAAGTTAAAGCTGTCCAGATTTCATAACTAGAAGAGAACAACCCGGTCTTTAATGAGGTCAAACACACAGTCTATCAAGGTCCCTGGGTTGGCTAATGATAGAATGGAATTTAATTTATTTACTAAAATGCCAATACATCTCTTACAGAATTACTTTCCAGACATTTAAAACATATTAACAGAGCAATGACTACAGTGTTAAAGGCTTGTTTAATAATAAGTCTGGGCTCTTATATTGCACGAGGAGGGACTACAAAGTAATCGGAGCTGCAAAGTATAGATCCAGATTTGGATCCAGTCTTTAACACCTCCATTTTGGCTCAAATTTCAGGATTTTGCTTTGGTCCAATTATGTCTGAGGGATTTTCCTTCCTTTTTTCTCAGCAGGACATCAGAACAGCCAAAAAAGATCTTGCCCCACATAATCTATTCCACACTTCATGGTAAGCCAATGCATAGGGGGATAGAAGTCTGGGACTTTAGTCAGTGATGTGTGAGATAACTATATAATGCTGATGTGATCAATAAAGCTTATACAGTAGTTATGCATTTCTCTATTTAGGCTCTCTGACTCCCCAGTAATGGGCAACTCACCAGAGACTGTCTCCACCAGGGGCACAGTAGACTAGGTTTTCTCAGGTAAATCAAAGCACCAATACCTTAGCCAAATTTTATAGTGGAGATTGGAAAGAAGAGCATCTCTTCTAATAAATCAAAAATTGGGAGGAGAAATTGTGAAGTTACTCCTAAATAGCTTGTTAGTGTTATTTAGGATGGAAAATGGGGAGATCAGACCTAATTGTCTCCACTGAAACAAGGAAAGAGTCCAGCAACTTTGACTATACATGGTTCTTCTGTCCACTGAGCTAATCTGGTTCAATTAACTAGATAAAAACTGAGTTCCAAAGAGTCTACATTTCTGCTAATGTTCTGTTGTTAGCCAAGTGTTCTTTAGGATAAGATACACCACAGTGCTTAAACTGGCTTCTACAATTCAATTTTAGCAATGGCTTGACCTAAACGTCAGCATTTTGAAAGCAAGGGGATTCCTAAATGACGGGGGCTTGTCCCATGAGACTGATGTGTGCTAACTCATTTTATATAGTTTGAAGCTACTGAAAGAAACTTGAGCCTTGTTGAGATAAATGATAGTGAAATCTCAGCAAATAGGAAGAATTTTTGGACACAAGTCAGTTTTTGTGTTTGGCTAGGGACAAGTTGAATGCCTGATGTTACAAGCAACTTTGTCAGACATCCATTCCTCCACTTATCTAATAGTAAAGTGGACATCTAGAAGTGAAGCATTCAAACACCTTCTTTGGCAGTCAGTCTGATTTTAAAATGAGTAGATTTAGTCAACACCTATCATTCCTGCCTGCTATTTTTAGCTCCCATTAATATAATATGAAAGAAATTGAAGTTTAACTTTCTAGCTGTAAAATATCTAGCAAATTGCTAGTTTAACTTTTTTTCTTGCATATTAAAATTTGTTAGTCAGTTGCTTAGATGTTGAGAATTGGTGTTGCTCCATTCATGTCAATGATTCATACCAGCTGAGGACCTCTTCCTGTATATCTACTTCTGGTTAAAAATTAAAAGTTTAAATGATGAATGATATTAGACTACATCCATTTTCAATTTATTTAACTGAAAATAAATCATCCCTGCCCAATTTATAAAATGTAACATTAACCAAACACAAAAACATCAACACTAAACACATTAGTTTTTAATCATTAAATTGATACATAGGCAACTGAAAAACAAGCACACAGATGTCACGTGTAATCTTCTGGATACCTAAAGATCACAGTCACATTCCCACTTGCTTGTGGGAATTGTCACATCACAGTTCCCCTTGTTTCTGTTTGCAGTTACTGCCTGTTGATATATTTGACAGACTTAAGACTTCAGATTCATGGAAGGTAAGGCGGGAGCTCGGAAGTCAAGTTAGCTGTGTTCTGTGTTCATAAAACTTTTTTTGAAAATCTATTATGGAAAATGACTTACAAGAAAATGATATATCACTCAGTTTTAGATACAAGTAGTAGGTTTGAATCTAGCTGCCCACACCAATTGCAGGTAACCAAGTAACAGAAATCCTATTTCAAAATGCTGGCATTAAAACAAAGAAAAGTAAAGAGAGTTCTCAGAGAAAGTAACAGCTTCTGATGGAAAAAAATACCTATAATAATAAATGAGTTAAAAAGCAAGTCAGTCTATTGATTCAGATATATTTTTCTAGAGCATTTACTTTTCAACATTCACATATTTTAATATGCCCCTGCTTTGTTTAATCTATAACACATTTTAGAATCCATAGTATTTTTAATCATAATTTGACTGGGAGTCTAAGAAATACTTTCAAATGTTTGCTCAGCGTTACATAATTTTGTAAATAAGTAAAAATAATGTAAATATCTTCACATATTGTAATTCCAGCCTGTGGGTTACATGTAAATATCTAGTTTCTCATGGATTTTTTAAAATTTGAGTTATAACTGATGTAAACTGAGGATCTATGGAGAAACATGGACTTCATTTGGGCCTGCTGCTGCTTCTACTGAAGTCAATGGGAATTTTGTCTTTACTTAGCTTGGATCAGAATCAGACCTCTTGTGTGGACAAAATCTAATAATAAACGTAGAGTGTCATTGCTGAATTATGGTAGCCTATTTAATTTTTATTAGTGTGTGTAACTTCTAACACATAACCAGTGGAGAATATTTTCTGAATTATATACTTGGTTTAATATGTCAAATGATTGTTTTTAAGGCCAAATCCTGCTCCAAGTTAAATCAATTAAAATGTTCAATTTATTTCAGTGCAAGAAGGAGCAGGCGCTTTCATGAATAACTGATGTACAGATACAAAGCCTTTTTTAACTACTATACAGAACACATTTTATTTTTTCTTCTCATTTCATGTATGTGTTTATTCACATACTTGTCTGGAAATGGAGACACGGAGAGACTGAATATACATGTTTGAAAATAAATAGTACAGACCAAATTCTGCTGCCAGTTACATAACAGTGTGCATCTGAAATAATGCCACTGACATCAAATGGAGCTACTTTGGATTTACCCAGGTGTAACTGAGAACAGAATTAGACTGATGCATTTTTATATGTTGAAAAGTTAAATTTTGTAAATGGAAATCTGAGGCTCCATCCTGTAATTGGATTACTAATTCAGAATACTGGACCCATGTGGAGAGCCAGGGCTTCACACAGATGCAGGGGACAACATTAACAGATCTGACTGAAGGAATGGGACCAAAGGCACTGCTGTGTCCATGTGCAGAGAATTGCAAGGCACAGAATAGTCAGTTCTCATGGTTTTATTACAAGTCTTGTGATATTTTGAGTGTTTTTGTTTTTAAAGTCCCATCTCTTGCAGTCATCTTATTACATGAGAATCTCAGCTTTCATTTGGGGAAAAAGAAAAAAAAAAGTAAAAAAAAAAAAAGTAACTATCTAGCCCTCATGGTTTTAGGAAAAACTAGAAAATATGACCCCTAAGTGCTCTAAAACCAGAAGGCAAATATAAAGAACTCAACATTTATTATTTTGTAAAATCTAATTATTAAGCCAAGTTTTTTGGGGGGCTGACTCATGATTTTTGAATGCTTGGGGTCAGAGCCAGCCCTGAGCATAAGCAGATCAAGCAATTGCTTAGGGGCTTGAGCAGCTCAAAAGGTCCCATATTAATTATTAGTATGGGGGGGGGAAATATTCCTGTTTAGGGCCCTGAGTGGGCAAGCAGCAGCACTGTTTGGGGTTGGCAATATTGGGATTGGAACCTTAATTTTTTGTAAAATTGTTTTGATATTTATAGCTCACCAGGAATTTCATTATTAAGTGTCTGTAAAATTTAGTAATTATTTATACATCATTAGGACATGTCTGAAGTGACACTAAATAATTTTAATTTGGGGATTTATTTTAACTATTTTATTATTGTATGAACTGGAGTATAACTAGGAGCCAAGACTGGCAAATAAATTAAAGCTGGTAATATATAAACTTGTCTATGTTTTTCATGGAGTAGAATCCATCTAAGCTGGTTGCTAGGGTAACTTATGTCCCTTTTGAAATGATTCTTTACCTGAATATGCATCTCACCTCACATACCATCACTCAAATGTGACCCAAAATGCAAATTAACAGTTGGAGCATTGAGAGTACCAATTTTGAATGCAAAGAGTGATTTTTTTTCCTACAGCTCTCTTGTGGTATTAGAAATGAGTGTATGTGGGAAACTGATGGTTTCCTTCCCTTCCCAACTCCCTCTCCCCACCCCCTAACCCCCCCCCCCGGCCACCTCTCTATCTTTCTCCCCAGGCAGCATAACCATGTACATTTACGCAATTGGAGTTCTGCTTCTTTACAAAAGAGACAAATTTTCAGCCAAGCTAAGCCCAGAGGAAAAAAAATAATAAGACTTTATCCTCCCACACCTGACACTGAAATCCTCATTGACACATTTCTATAGAGGCCACTCCTATGAATATATATTCACGTTTAAGCCCTGTCCTTGAATATTTATTCATCTGACCCTCAATCTCAAAGTTACATCAGTGGGATGTCTAAGAAAGAAGCAATGTAGAACTTTCAAACCTTCATGAAATTAAAAAAAAAACCAATTTCCCTTTTCCTTTATGTTGTCCTTTTTTAAAGTTTCTTTCATCTTGCCATGTAATAGGAACAATATTTGTGATCATAGAATCATAGAAGATTAGAGTTGGAAGGGACCTCAGGAGGTCATCTCGTCCAACCCCTTGCTCAAAGCAGAACTAACGTCAGCTAAATCATCCCAGCCAGGGCTTTGCCAAATTGCAGCTTAAAATATTGGAAGATGGTCACATAAACTACTTGTGTGATTATCCTGCACAATGAATATTATCCCTTAGTTCAAAGATTAGATGGGTGGTGCTCTTAGAAAATGAGAATACTGTAGTTAAGACCCTCTCTTATCCTGATTTTGAGTTGTTTTTGCTTTCTCAGCAGCTCTCTTTCGACTGCAAAGCAAACAATATTTTTGAGCAATACTAACTGACATCAGATTGAAATTTAAACAAATTTAGGATTAATTTTAAAATACAAGACAGTTTTCTAAATTATCTATTACTTATCAGAAGTCAGTATTAGTGCTGCAGTCTTTGAGGGCTGGTGTAGTTGCTTTTCCACAGGCAAACATCTTCCTCACTTACTGGGATGTGAGGCCTGAATGATTTTCCATTGACTTCAAAGGGCTTTGGAACAGGCCTTAAATACAGTATTGTATGCCCTGATACTGTAGATCTTTGTTGACTCAAATAGTCCTTACTCACATGGATGGTCCCATTTACTTCAAGCATTACCCACATAAAAAGAGTTTGTATAACTGAGCACATAGTTTGTAACTTCCAGAGAATTAGCATTACAGCTGTGTGAATAACTGATTTTTCTGCTTACCGCTGAATTCAGAATACCAGAAAAAAATTCATTTCAGGTCTATCTCAAACAATAACATTCAGTTTTCTCAGTGAAATGAAAAACATATAAAATTAATTTTGGGTTGACTAAAACATTTTGTTCAACCAGAAACAAAACATTTAGTTTAATTTTTTGGTTTTTTTTTAACCCTTTAAAATTAAATTAAGGCAAGTTTCAAAACAAAACATCATTAAAGTCAAAATATTTTGTTTAGAGACTTGTGTAAAAATGGTTTGAATTCTTCTAAATTAAAACAATTTTTAGATGAAACTGTTCACTGAATTCAACACAAATTTGCAAGTAGTTTTTGTTCAACCCAAAAATGCATTTTGTTGTCCTGTTTTTTAGTTGTGCACACTTGTTTGATATCACAAATGTTTTCCTTTTGTAAGTTGTTTCTCAAGTGAAATTCAGTTTAAATTAAAACAATGTTTTCTAGTGAAAAGGAAGCCTCTCCTCCTGCCCAATACAGGGCTGTCACAGGTGGATATCTTATTTACACTAGATAGCCTGTATTTTTCTCATTAGATTTTATTTTCTGATTACTTGTCTTCACTCTTTTTTTCCATAGTCCTAATATATTTGTTTTCTCTTTGTCTGTTGTATGCACCATTTTTCATCACTGAACTTTTTTTTTTCAGTCTTTCCTAAGTAAATTAATAACACTGAAGTTGTCAAATTTTCAAACCATGACATTTTAGTGGGTTTGAAATTAGGCAAAATCAGTTTGCCCATCCCTGTGGTATATTTCTGATTAAAACAAGTGAAATATTAATTAATATAATGAACTGATTTGCACAGGCATGATACTGATTTTATAATTACTCAGACTGGTTTGTGATCTCTGACTGCATTATTCAGTTCTTCATTGTTCTATGTAATTTTTAAATCCCAAAATTTTACTATAGTATTACTTATAAAAATGTATTTACCCTGCTAATGCTAGCTGTTGGCAGAAAACACTGAAGGTCTGTATAATTCCTTCAGTTCCATAACAAAACTATTGTAAAACTTAAAAAGAACACACAGCAATAGTACCTAAAAAGTCTGATTGCACTGAACTATGTTGTGTCGTGGTCTTTAACTGTGGTAGACTGTGGTCTATAAAAGCTTGCCCTGAACGTATTGTAGAAGGAGTTTTTAATAACTAAAAGTAATTACTTATTTAGGCTATCAATACAAGTAAAATTAAATGCATTTAATTTTGATAGCACTCTCTGAGGAAAAAAGAGGAAAGAAAATATATCCTGTCCTTGTGAACCTTTAGGAAGGCATGGGAAAAGAACAGAGTTGAAGTTTATGAAATTGGATCCTTTAACATTTGCTGATTTTGATTTAGTTTACTAACCTAAGAGCTTCTAAGTAAATTTAAACCTAATCATGTTAACAAAAAGCTGCTGATAAAATTATCAATTCCCTTAACTACATCTGCATAATACTCTCCTGACTAAACAGATGATCTCAAGAGCTACTCTATTCTCTTTTAAATCATGTCTTATTTAATATAATTGAAGATGTGCTTCTGATTAGTGCTTAATGTTGCAATATATTGGGCCAAACACTTGCCACTGACAGTCAAATGTCTTGCGGGGGGGCGGGAGGAGGAACAGGGGAAAGCGAGCTAGCAAGGGAAAGCAATGCCCTTCTGTCAAGAGTGTTTCTGCAGCTGTTGTGTACATTAATCCAGAGAGCAGATCTCCCAACACTAAATATAGCCAGTAGTGTCATCTTACTTGACAAAAAAAAATTTTTTAAAGAAAGTATTTAACCAGGGAATCCATATTAAATTAGGCTCAATTTTCTCTAAGAAGGAAACACAAATTACTGTATATTGGTGTAATGCTAGAGATTATAAAGTAATCATTTCACCATATGGTATAAGGGGAAAAGCAAAAGTAAAATCTCAGCAATGGAATTTTCATATCATTGCTGCCTTCCGTTGAATCTTCCATAGGAGACAAACAGGCTGAGGGACCTTAGGAACCCCACCAATCCTATTCAAGTTCTTTGTGATTCTGCAGCACATTGTTTCTCTTTCACTCTAACTCACACACCTCAGTGTAATTTAAATCAGATGGTTTAAAAGTGATCTGCTCCCTGCATATTTCTGATCAGCAATAAGTAGCATTCAGATATCGACCCTTTGTGCACCTGTGCAGTGTTATCAAAACACAGTAATGATCTAAAGTAAAGACATTACCTTTTTTAATTCCTCCAGATGTTGATGTCCAACTCTGGCAGTCAGTAGCGATGCAATTATCCAGAAGTATAATATTAAAGTTATAAAAGCACAGGAATTCTTCAGGTCCTTAGGCACAGAAACAACTAGGAGTCCATAGGTAAAAGGACTTAACCTTAGTTATAGTGAGGATGGCTGTAAGAAGCCAAACAACCTGTCACTACTGGAGCAATAGCATTTGTCAGTTTGCAGGTCCCAAGTTATTTTGAGCAGCATAAACCATGTGCCTTTGAAACATTCCACCTCATTGGACAGGAGAAAATTGAGCAAAGGGATTCCATTGCTATAACAGCACCTATGGACAGCTACTCTGTTTTTCTACCCACAAAACTGCTCCTACAGATGCTTATGCAGTCTTTTGTTGATTCATCCATTGGACAATCCCAAATATATTTGCATTATAGTAATTTCCTCTTACCAGAGAAGTTTATATTTGAAAATAGAAATGTCAATACTTAGCCTTTTCATTTACTATGTTTGTTATGTTCAGAATTTATCAGAAGTATAAGATGAGAGTCATAGGGAAATCCATCAACATGCAACAATTTAAATGTTTTGCAAGTATATAGACATAATCCTAGAACCTCAATAATAACCTGTAATATAGACATTATTAAAAAATAAAGTACTCCTGAATTTTTCTGGATGATCAGTTTTACACATGTGACACAATCTTGGAAAACCCCCGAACACTAGCCAGTAATTATAAATCCTTCAAAAGAAAAAACACAACACTTCTGAACACTTAGAACTTCTGAAATGTTATATAGAAAATAAACTTTGGGAAACAAAAACAAACAAAAAGCCTAAAAAGGGCAAACCAGCTTCAGCTGCAAATAAAACTGAAATGTCAAAATCAATGCAGAATAATTTCAAAATATTCAAAGCAATTCATAGAGACTTCACCCTTATTATATACAATTTAAATTTGATTAAATTCATGTGACTAAACCCCAGCACATCACTTTGAAAATGTAAAGGATAGATTTTTCCTCACACTCATTCCAGATACTGTCAGGAAAGAGATCTTTGGTTCTGTCATCCGTTAAAATACCTACTTCATCGAAGTGCTATTGGATTTCTAGCACATTAGTTTACAAAAAGTACTGAGCCATAAATCCATCTTTTTATATATATTTATATATATATATTATATATATTTATATATATATATATACCGGTGTGTGTATATATATATATTATTATGGACTGTAAGCAGATAGTCTCTCTATAGCAGCTGATTTAGCTTTTTATCATAAACTAGATTTTGACGTCCCTTCAATTTCACCAAAACAGTAGTAATCTGCCTGGAACTCATCAAGTGTGCTCCTCTGCCAGAGGAGAATTTTGAGGGAATGTACTTTTGAGATGGAATTATGAGACTAGGCATTTGTAAGGCATGATAATGTGAAACGGGAGAAGTATTTCATTTTTGAAAAGTCTCCTAAACATTTGAGGTGTTTTTGGGAACATCATTACAAGAACTGCTTACCCTATACACTCCAGTTTCAGTTTATTTTATTGCCTTCAATGACACTGAAAAGTTGAGTACTGAATTCAGTCCATTTTGGGAGAATTTTGAGAGTTCCATTAGGTCTGTGATATTATCTGTGATATCTGGTGTGAACCTTACAGTACTGTCAAGAGCAGCCAACTGATATTGTAATCACCCTATGAGCTGACATGTTGTATCTGTTAACATGCCTATAAAACCTACATGGAGTTTGTCTGAGATTATAATTATAAAATTTTCATGGGATTTTGCAGAACTTTGAACTTTTGGCTTGATATTGTAGAGCTTTTCATCCTGTAGAAAGACCCATTGTGATTTAGTCTGACCTCCTGAACACAAGGCATAGAATTTAATCAAGTGATACCTGTATGAAGTCGACATAGATAAAACTACATTCCAATTTTTGAAACCATAATGGACATCAAAATGTCAGAGTCATTCATCAAAACAGTTAAAAAACTTCCAAAAAACCAAATGAAGATGGAGTTACAGTTGTTAATATATACCAATAATGTAATGTAAAAACCTTTAAAGAATACTATAGTTAGAAAGCAGACTTTTGCCTTACAAGACAGTCCTCCTTTCTAATGCCATATTAATAACAAAAATACAAATTATTCTGCCCCTCCAGAGCAGAATTCTCTCCTCAGTCCTCACAGCTGATATCATGTTAGCAGTCCCCACAAGACTGACAGTCTGTAAAAGTAATTTAGTGGATTTACTTCCATCCGTGAAAATCTTTGTTTTGATCCATAATTTGGACATATTGTTTTAGTGAACATAATTACTCAAAACTGTATTTCTGGCTTCATATTCTAAGAAATTTAGTACTGAAATACTTCTTTTGGGAATTCTCTCATAATCACAGGTGGCATTTAGAATTCTGTAATCTAGATTTGCTCAGACTTTTTTGTTTATCTGTTTCATGTGAAATAATATCTCTTTTGAAGGAATACAGAAAACAAATAGTGTTTAAAATGCTTGCCCTGTGACCAGGGATGTTTATGTAATTGTTTACAGGAAACAGCCATATATAATCAAATTTTAAGTAGGTGATATTAATAATGGATTGCATCTTTAAAATGTAATCTTGAAAATTAATACGTTCTTCTTTCAGTTACTTTCTTGTCAGTCCTGACACTCCGGTCCTGGTCATTACTGATTATGGAGCCCAGTGCTGTCACAACCTTACTGTAATTACACAAAAGTAATCTAAATGGATCCAGTAATCTATTTTGTCCATATGAAACTACTCCATATTATTTATCTGACTACTTTTCATAATCAGTCATTTATAAAAGAAGATTCCCATTTCAAAATAATGTTAAGAATCCTCCATCCAACAAAGGTGTTAAAGCACTATCTCCTGGGTACAGAATGAGCAAAAAAGTTTTGTGTGTGAAAAAAGAAAGAAACCAATGTGCACAGCATCTGATATTAAATAGATATGTCAGTGCAGGCAACTCCAGACAGTACATAAAGGTGTGAAAAATATGACAGGGCACACAAGGGGAAAAATTCGGAGTAATCTCAAGTATAAGGGTGTAATATCCTTCAAATAATCATTGATTTTATTTGTTGGATTTAGTTCTTTTTTTAGCACTGTTCCCCCAGTAAAGTGTACCTTTCCGATGCTGTGAGTGGTTATAAACATAACATAAAATAATCACCCAAAGCTATTAAGTGAGCATGCAAAATTCTTTGTGACTAATGCCAGGATATTTTTAAAGAAATTCAAGTCAGAACTACTTTAAACAAATGTACTATAAGATATGTATTTTCCAACACAGAGCATCCTCATCATTATGAAACAGAAACTAATTCAGTAGGAAATTATGAGCAAAAGCCTGCCTGTATTGAAGCCATTGATTTTAATAGGGCTAGGATTTCACATCCAGTATCCATCACTACATATGTAAACAATTTATGTACTAAAGTTGTCACACAATTGTGAGAATAAAAGGAAGAACACAAAATGAGATCTACTTACTTTTTCTTAGGCTTAGTATAGTTTGTTCTCTATTGATTAAGATCCTGACTCAGCAAAATACTTAAACGTGTACTTATCTTCAAGAGCATCATCAGTCATTCCATTGATTTCAGTGGCACTATTGACGTGCTTGAAGGTAAGCATGTGCTTAAGTGCTTTGCTGTGAACAAGGGTATAGGTGAATTTCATGGAGGAATATTACCTGAGCACCCAAAATCCTTAGTTATGATCACTGATACTTCCTCTTTATTGGAGTCTATAAGCCCCTAAACTCCAAACAAGACCTTAATATTTATAATCAGATTGCAAAACAAGAAAGAATATCCATTCAACAGAAGACATACCATCCCTTTTGAATCAACCTAACTAATATAACTGTGATACAGTAAGGAATATTGCATCAAAGAGATAATACATTCCCAGCTGTTTAACCCACATGAGTACATGTTAATTTATTCCAGCTGTTTAACCCACATGAGTACATCGTAACATATTTCAAGAATTAATATAATCCACCAAAGTATACAAAAATAACCACAATACATAGTCCAAATCAAAGGACTTCTCAACTGAAGAAAGTAAAAGGAAATCTAAAATAGGATATTCAAGGAATTTATGTTCACTAAATTCACTACAGTCTACAAAAAAAACTAATTTGTTAAAGTGCATGAGGCTAACTTCAATCTTAACGTACAGTACACTAAGAAATGAAAAGTGGACAATAGAAAAAAGGAAAACAAATATACAAGCACCGAGGCTGCCCCAGTCTGCAAGTGGAATCTGAATACACAACATTAGCTGCTAGGTTTTCTCATTTATAGACAATTAAATATATCTCAATTATAGTGAAATTCATCAGTGGAGTTAAGTGCACTATTTTACTAGAATAGTAATCCCAGATTTCTTATATCAATGGATTGTCCTGTCCTTTTTTTCTATTTAAAGGCAATCTTATACATTTAAATAGATTAACAACTACCTGCTGTGGTCAGCAACTCTCATCTATCCTATTTTATAAAAAGTATTGAGCAACAAAATTGCAGGTATGTACTGAATACAGCTGTATTCCACTGCAAAGATATAAATTCCATCACTTGTCTAGATGTGTGCAAGTACTTTTCTAAATAGGATTTGTATGGATAATTGGGTTATTAGTATTAAGTAGTTAAAATATAGGTTGGGTTCAAAAATGATTTTAATGGTTTCATCTTTTACCTCTATGTAGATTACTTTGTCGGCACTGAAATTTTGAGACATAAACCAGTCTAGTGTATCATTTATAAATTAATTAAAATATTAAGCATGCAGTTATAAAATAAATAGGAGCTTAAGTGAAATATGGCAGTAGGTAATTTAATTTATAGTCTTCCTAACCTAATTTACACTAAAACAATGCAACAGTCAAATCAAGGATATAATGGAAGTATAATCAGTAAATCAGTGGCGCAATTTATCTGGTTCACCAATTACTACAATAAGTCACTAAATTCAATTATAATTTACAAGCTAAGGAAAACAATTATTTTAATATTTCACAGGGAGATTATGGAAAGAAGTTGTTCCATTTAAGTAGTTCAAATATGAGTCTGTTAAAAACAGAGGGTATTCCTAGGTTGGTTTTAAGGTAGTATAGCTCTTAAAATGCTTTCCTAATAATTTCCTACTTTGATTCTCTCTCCTATGAAGCTTCACTGTTCACACAAATCACATCAGATTTTTGTTTATCTATTTCTTCTCCCCTCTTTAACACAATGCCTGCATCTTTCTGGCAGTCTTGCATAGATACAAAATGATTTCTACAATCCCCCCTTCTAGCAGATTTAGGGTGACACTTGCTTAAACCTGAGATACTATTTAGATTACAGACCTAGGGCTATAGTTTATGTCCTGAGGAACAGTTAGTCACACACACACACTCATATCATTGGGTGTTGAAGTGATTAGAACATCCTCAAATTGCTCTACAGAAGGATTTTCAAGTTGTCTTCTTAAAGTTCTTAACTCATATGATTGGTCTTAGTTTTCGAATTAAGCTGATATTTACCATTATCTTTATTGACAAAAGAATGAAACTTGAAGCTTTTTCTCATGCAATGGGAATGTTTGGTTTTTTCTCTCTCAACTCTATGCTTCAGGCTTGTCTTAGTCAATGTTCAGTATCTTTCACCTTTCCTTCTTTGTATGGCTGATTCAGGGAAAACAGCAAAATACAACATTGGGTTGCGGTGCTGATGCAAGACAGGCACCTCCCCTGATTTCCGGTCTTTTGTAGGGGTCAGTGTCTCCTTATGTAGCATCAGGGACATCCCAATATCTTCAAAAACTCAGTACCTGTAATTTGACATGGACCAATGACCTGGCATCTTTGTCATGAAGTCATATAGATGATTTCAAGGTAGAGTGTATGTGTCTTGCAATAATTCATTAATAACTATGAACAGATGTCTCTTGAAAATAGGACACAAGAAGGTGTCGTGATAAGGAGCTGGTAGGCAAACTTCCACTTAGTCCTTGAACATCAATGTCTCAATTGTTGAAACATAATTAACAATTCATCAACATTGATACATATTCACCCATTCCCACACATCTTCTTGACAGTGAGTTAATTATGACACTGAAAATAACTCTCAGAGGTGGGGACAGGTGGATGACCTTACCCTGATAATCTTTTGCCCACAAGCCAGAAAGCTGCTTCAGACATCTCCGAGTAATACTAACTTTCATTAAGCATTTGGCCAATCAAATGTACAAGCCAACCAACAAATTACTTCATTTCCTTGAGAGACGACATCAAGATAAAGAGTTTAAGGGACTGGAAAGTGACACAAAGAGATCAAACAGACAACCAATGATCCCCCTCCCTTCCAATGTTTTGATACATTCTTTTGCAATATTTGCTTTTTTATTGGGAAGAATAAAGAAGCTCAGCACAGAACTCACCCTGTGAGATATGAGAAGAAAATGGCAGTAAGTTTAGGGCTGTCTTCGTCTATGCCTATGTTGGAGGAATTCTTCCCTGGTTATTTACAAGACATGTAGGTCCCCTTTATGCCTTTCCAGTTCTTTCCACCTGATGAAAAAGGGGGCGGAGCTGGGATAAAGATCTCACTCAGTAAGTCTAAAAAGTCATTTTTAAAAGAAGGCCATATTTCTTCTGTTATTTTATGTAAGAACAGATTTTTGTCTGTGACTTTAATCTAGTTCCAAATAAAAAGACGTCAGCATTACTAGCACTACCATCATAGTTGGGTGCCAGAGTTTTGATTGCTCATTCATTTTCAATGTGTTAGCTTTTAACATTCACATCCAATAGTGTTGGAAACAATTATTCCGTTTTTATTTTTATTTTTTTTGCCAAGGCTTTGAGTCCCTTGTTAAATCCTTCACAGCTTAATTATATATCCAACTGAGGCCTAATGATTCAGGGATTTGTTTAGCTCTCTGGTATAACCAACTAGGAATACCGTCACATACCCACTTTTGGTTGTGCTCCACCATCTGGGACTTGCTGATCTAGTTCATCCTCCTGATGAACAAGTTTATTTATGATTTGGAGAAGAACGTAAACAGTGAATTAGTAACCTTTGCTGTTATGGGTTGGAAAACGAGCTTCAAAGGAAATGTATAGTAGTCCTGTAATCTCCGTGCAGATTGGAGGTGGATTCCATCCCCTGAAATCTCTATTTAGTGCCTCACATAAAGCCCAGTTATTTACAAAGAGTTGGTGCAGGAGCTGTGAATTTCACCCGAGCAGTCATTTCACCCTAGCTGGGTAATTTTTCCCTGATTCATCAATTACTAGCTGTTATTCAAGGTAGGATACTGGATTTCATAGTTCAGAAGTTTGAACTGCTTTGGCAAGTCCTATGTCTCTTTTTAAACTTGGATTTGTAATAATGTAACTCAAAGCTTTTGTTCTTTTGTAAATAAAAATGTTAATGCTAATTTCCTGAATGTTGCCACTAAAGATAGGTCGATAGTAATTTTCAAACCACGTGTGAGATATCAGTTTGGATATTTTCTTTTCATAACATTATGCAGTGCTCTTAACATCAGCATGCAAGGCATTGGATGATTGCACTCAGATACTATTTTTAGAAAGTGTAGACATATCAGAAGGATTGAAAATACCAGGTTACTGTTTTATTGCTGTATGACACAAATAATCATACTGGAACAATCCTGCAATCCTTAGGCTTTTTTCACTCAGATAAAACTCCCACTGACTTCACCATTTAACAGGACAAGGCTATTTTAGTATTTTAATAGAAGTATTGTCTGAGTAAGGACTGCAGCATTTGTCCCACTATCATTAGGGATATGAACAGGAGTTAGGCAGGTCAGAGGTAGTGTTAATTGACAGGGTCTGATCCTATTTCCATTTACATCAATGAAAGTTCTGTTACTGATTTCAGTGAGAGCAGGATCAGACCCTTTGTAAGGAGTCATAGCTAATAAAGTAGTAAAGGTTGTACTTGACTGAGTGATCAATTTAGCTGTAACCACTTCTATTCTCCTCATCTATCATGTTCACAGTTTAATCCCATATTCCACGTGCTTTTCAATATGAAATTGTAATTTGAATTTGTCAATTGAATATGAAATTGACTGAGTGATAAATTTAGCTGTAATCATTTCTATTCTCCTCTTTATCTAACATGTTCACAGTTTAATCCCATATTCCATTTGCTTTTCAATATGAAATTGTAAACTAAAAATATATCAATATTTTGCTTGCCTGTATCAGAGCGAGTCTGAAGATGGAAATCTTGTTGAATTCCACACAAAAACATAGAGAGAATACCAATAAGCTGTGGGGGGAAGAAGGGGTTTGTTAGATGGCAATTTTATAAAGAATAGGTAATCTTTTTTGGTGCATATATTTTGAGATTATAGTGTATAATTATAGTTTCTCTACTTTGAGTTTTAAATATCTATCCTTATTAATAATTGGATAAGAAATTGAATGGACCTTGAGCAGTTTATTAAACAAGATTTAGTAATACCTATTTTTAATTCTCAATGAAGATTTTTTTTTAAATTGCATGAGCAGTATCAGTCTCTGTTAAATTATTTTCTTTCAGATATTTTAAAGTGGCTCCTCTGGTTAAGAACTAAAGAACATTGGTTTTTTATTTTAAATTAGGGTGTTTTTCCTTTGTATAGGATTATTCAGTTCATTTAAAGGGAATGGTCAGTTTGAAAAGATGACTAATTGAAAAAAAGACCGCAAAATTATTTTTCTTTATTTTTATTTGTTTACTTTGTGCATTTGAAAGCAAATTTTGTAACTATTTCACTGTTTCTTCTGTATAGTTGGTATTTAGTTAGGTTCTCCCTTATACATTTTTTTAAATTAATCTTTTTAAATAAATAACATTGCATTCTTAATCTGGTTAATATCCAAAAATTCAGGTGGATATTTTTTCTTTGACATTCCAACACACAATGTTATCAAAGGCCCCAGTCCTGAAAGTAGCTCCATGGAGATGGATTCCTGTACCTGCGCAGATCCTCCCTCCTGGATGCAGAGGTCTGCATACATGGAACTTCTTGCAGGATTTGGACCTAAAATGGAATCTCTGATTAACAAGTATTGTAGGAATCAAAGAAAAATAATTATCCTTCCAAACAGCAAAATAAGCATAGAAAATACAAAAAGATTAAGAGGTTCAAACATCCACTTGCTGGAGGGCAAAAGACCCCATTAAGGCACCTGAATGTATTTAATTGGGACTCCTGTCATACAGTTAAACATTAAAGTCTTTGATACTGTACCGTGGTCTTTGTTGCAAAGGGAATTTTGCCAGAGTAAAGAATTCAGATTCAGACATTTTTGTTTTCTCTTTAATCCTTTTTTAAAAATAGTTTGAACTGAACATATGAAATATGGGTATTCCATAATACAGGAAAATACTAATTAAAAACTGATATTATATTTTTAAAGTGCAGAAATTGTGTCCTACAAAAGAAACATCTAATGCTTGAGTGGAAGAACAGCTACATTACATATCTATCAATCTAAGGCCTGTGTTCTTTGATCATGTATTACCGCATTCCAAGATAACTAATTAACTGTGTCACTAGAAATAGGGGTTTCTACCATTGTTCTTTTTTAGTCCCTCATTCCTGATTGTAGTACTTTTATATTTCACTTTTTACATTAGTGAAAATTGGAGACAAGAATATACCCCTAACTATTGAGGATTTCAAAGCACTTTTTTTGTTTTTGAGCAAAAGGTAATAGAGATCTCAGAAACTACCATTATACAAATCCGAGCTGTCTAAATGCTGCAAAAAAATTAATTTCTTCTGCAACCCCCACAACCACTAACCCAGGACACTAGTTTTTTTTGTCATATAGCCATTTCTAAAACTAATAAAATGATACATGGCTTTCTAAGATAACACCATCCTTTGGGTGTTCCAGTATATTTTGTATCCACGCTTTGTCTATCTCAGGGGTTCTCAAACTGGATGTCGGGATCCCTCATGGGGTTGCGGGGTTATTATGGTGGGGTTGTGAGCTGTCAGCCACGCATGGGGCTGACAGTCAGAGCTCTTCAGAGCTGATGGCTGGAGAGCAGTGGTTGCTGGCCAGGTGTCCAGTTCCAAAGGCAGTGCTGTCCCCAGCAGCAGCACAGAAGTAGATGTGGCATGGCATGTGAGGGTCATTAGAGCCTGAAATATTTTCAAAGGGAGGCCCAGCAAAAAAAAGTTTGAGAAACCTTGGTCTATCTGTTTAGATTGTAAACTTCTCAGGGCAGAATCTGAGGGTTAAATCCTGGTCCCAGAGATATTAATGACAGAACTCCCACTGACTTCCATAATGGAAGGATTTTATCCTGTATCTTCCTTTTTGGTTGTTTACACAGTGCTGATCACATTGATCATATATACCACTAAATTAAAACTCGAACCAGCAATTTCCTTCACCGTCCTGCTTTACCTTCTCGAACATCATTGCATGTACTATCTTGTATGATATCACCAAGATCCCTATGTTTATTCAGTAAACTGGATTTCTTTGAGTACCGGTAATAGAATCTTTGCATACAAAAGTAAATAAAATGGTGTCTGAAACATTCTCATAAAAACTGGTTAAGCTAGATGGCCATGTGGATGTGAGTCACAAAAATAAAATTAAGAGAAATTCAGAGATGTACAGCCTGCATTAAGTAACAACTGAACTGTGTAGGTAAAGTCTGAGCCACAGGATAAAGTGATTATAAACAAATATTTGATTTAACTTTAATAACAGTACGTATAATTAGAACTTACTCTGCTTCACATATGATGTATTCTTTTGCTAGCAGATCTGCTACCCTCTGTATTACTCCTTATATAAGAAAGTAACTTGTACTGCCAACAGTTCTACTTAACTGTAATACAAAATAAGTAAATAAATACAAGGACCAAAGTAAAGAACTGTCAGAAGCAGCCTGGCTGGAATCCAACGTGACAATAAAGCGCAGTGGTTTTATGGACAGAAAGATGGCTATATTTGGGCATTAGGTGAGTATTAAACACCTGCATTAAAGTATACTGAGGGCTGCAAGCCTCACAGAATTTATTTATAAATTCACCCTAAAGATGCTTTATTTGAAAAGGAAAAACGTTACATATACAAGGAATTCTTTTACTGAAAGAGTGAAACGTTCACAGTGTACTCAAGAAACCAAATCGAAAGGGAGAGTTTAGGTAGACTGTACATTATTATTATTTTATTGCAGTCCACGGGGCCCCCACATGGGGGGGAAGGGAGGGTACACTTTACTGGGGCCTGAAGGCCTTGGGGGGCCCGGCCCAGGCTGCAACCCCCATTTACCATGAGGAAAAATTTGAGGCTAAATTGTAGATCATGTCTGAGGGTATTTATAGAAACTTATTTCCCTGTATCAATGTATCTATTGTCCAGATCTTGTGAGATTTGCTGGAGCCAATCAGAAGCAGTGTTAGAGCAGCCTCAAGCAACATTCTGAACAGTGAGTTGCTGGGCCTCCTGGCCCAGCCCAGGCCTTTCTCTAGAATAGAGAGTGTGTGCTTGTGCAGTTAAACTAAGACTTGTAATTTGAGACTGAGAAACAGAGATATGTGCTCCTCTCTGTGACATGGTCTACCATATCAAGATCTGCCAGTCCCAGAGTTCCTTGTGCACAGGCAGGAGGGAGGGACCTCTGGTGGGAGGGGCAAAGCACCATAAGACAGTGGGAGCCAGTGCTGCTGCTGCTTCTGGTAGAATTTGCAGGCCCAAAATATATGTGAGTAAGTGTCTAATTCACTCACAGTCACACACACACCCCAACTGCCATGTCTGGTGGTGGCTGTAACTACAAATCAAGCAGCCAGAAATGTAAGGAGGTAAAAGAAAGGGAACTAAAAGAAGCTAAAGGACACCAACCTATCCTCCAGTTTTTCAAATCAGACAAGGCCTTTCTGCAGTCAGGCAAATATACTAACTAGGGAAGTAGATGAACAAAATCAAGATGAAAATAATTTCAATATAGAGACTTTGTCTGTGGCACTGGCAATTGACGACAAAGAAAAGTTGCCCAAACATGCATCATGTGACTCCAATTTAATGCTTGAAGATAGTCAGGTCGTATCATCATTAGCACCACCACATTACAAGAAGCAGGAGAGAGTAGTGCTATACTATCTGATTCTTGTCTTTTCAAAGATCCAGGTTTGTTGCCTGAAAACATAACAGATTCTATCCATCAAAAAATTGTTCTATCTAGCGTCCTGACTTTTGAAGAAATGCAAAAGCTAGCAAAGTCAATGACAAAAGACGTTGATGGGCATAATTTTCCTGAATTTCTTCTCAAATGTAATATTCCAACAAGAGAGAAAATATACCAAGAGATTGGCTTGTTTGGAGTGCTACCAACCATGTCAGCTGTTTCCTGAAGGAAGGCTTAAACAATGCAGTATGCTGGCAAAAAATGGAAAAAATGGCATAAATATACACTAAACTTCCTAAACATGAAAAGAGCATAGAACATAAAACTTGCTACTGCCAGTGGAAGCAATTACAGCAGTCACTGTCAGATGGACATGGAGTGGACAGTGAGATTCAAAAACAAATACTAACAGAAGCTACAAGATGGAAGGAAATATTGGAAAGATTGTTGGATGTTACCTTATTTCTTGCTTCACAAGGTTTAGCATTCCAAGGAGATAATAATGTGATAGGTGACCCACGCAATGGTATCTTTCTTGGAACACTTGGATTATAGCTTTGGGGGGCTAATTCATGATTTTGCAATGAAAAAGGCCAGAAAAATAAAGCTTTAAAATTAATTAGTCTAATTATAAAATGTTTGCAGTCACATTGGTCCATTAGAATAAAAAAATCAAGACATTGACAGGATATAATACCTTTATAATGACTAAAAAGGTACAAAATAGTCAGCAAACTCTCAGGCTGGATGTTATGTTAAAAAATAGTAAAGGGGGAGACATTTTTCAGAAATGTAGAATATGTAACAGTAATTTCAGAATTCAAAGTTTTTTCATGGCTCATTAGATTGTATGTATTGGATGAGGGACTGTGGTATGTGTGTGGGAGGGAGCCCATGTTACAAGTTTGTATTGGGTCTGAAAAAATTATGCTTGGGCCCTGGCAATCCATGAGCTAGGTTAGGGCCTCATTGTGCTAGGCACTGTTCAGACATATAGGAAATGACACTCCAAAGAGGTCACAATCTAAAAACCAAATAAAAGAAAACTGTTATATGTTAGACTTCAGTGACATAGACACAGTTTTCAAGGCAGCTAAAGAAAAGTAGGAAACATCATTTTATACGGGGGTTTAGAAATTTAATATGGTCAACTGGATCTTTACTTTTACTTCCCTTTGAAAATCAACAGGTCCTCCACTTTTCTGGTTTTTTGACATCCCCCCAAGTGGGAATTGAAGTGATTTGAGCTACCAACAAATGGTTGTTGTACATTAGCTTGCTCTTCCCTGTCACTATTCTTTCGCTCCATCACACATACTGGTTTTTGGATTGTAATATAATTGAAATTGGACAGCAGGCCTGATAAAATGCAAGGCCTGGCAAAATATAGAGATTGAACAAAACGCATATAGAACTTACAACAGAATGACGTTACATAGGGAACTTAAAACAGAGCAACGACTGAGCTAAACCAGTTGAGCAAGATGGAATTGCAGAAATACGCTCAACCATAGAAATGTGCTCACCTGCAGTCCATCTGCCAGAGGTGAGCACCCACAGAACACTGGAGTCACTTAGGCAGACTTCTGCAAGACAGCTAAACCATGTGAAATCGTTCGACCACAGAGTATTCGGAAAAGTAAATAAATACTCAGAGCAAACAGGGGTTCCGTGAACTGCAGCCTGCCTCAAGAGGTGGATGTCTACTCTTGAATCTATCGAGAGGCCACCAACCTTAAGAAGCTTGAGAGCTCCAGATCCCAGTGACCACCTGTTGAGGATGAGGGCTTTGAAGCAAGGATCCAAACCAGAGGCTGAGGCAGAGTCTGGCCGTGAGTATAGCATCCGAATAGTTTAGGAGTCTGTGGACTCAGGGAATCAGGGAATTAAGATCTGCGAAGCACATCTCCCTAGGCAATTGCTAGAGTCCTTATAAGGAATAAAAGTTAATAGGAAATTAAGGGAAATAGTTAGGTTTGTTTAGGTTTAAGGATGAAGCATAAGTTGTGTATAAGTTAAAGCAGGGGTCCCCAACCACCGGTCCGCGGACCGGTACTGGGCCATTGGGGGTTCTTTGCCGGTCCTCGGCGCCGCGGCTATGCGGCTCTTCATTTAGCCGGCAGGCAGTCTGCTTCGCAGTGGCTTGCCACTTTAAGAGCGAACCGGCTCTTAAAATGGTAAATCTCTGCGCTGTGGGCCCCACCCTCCAGCTCCGCCGCCGAAATTGACAAGGTTGAGTCAATTTCATGGCGGAGACTGCACCCTGCGATTACAGCTCTGCCGCCGAAATTGACACGTGCGAGTCAATTTCACAGCGGAGAGTGGAGTGAAGTGCTGCCTGCTGGGGTGCCTGCCCCACCCCTGCCCCATGCCGGTCCCTGGAAAAATTGTTTTGCTTTAAGCCGGTCCCTGGTGCAAAAAAGGTTGGGGACCACTGAGTTAAAGGACTTGTCCCAGTGACTATCTGTTGAGTATAAGGAAAATAATAGAGAAGCCCCCATAAATAGTACTGATCAGTGTAAGTGTTAATTGTCAAATTGTTTGATTGTAAGAAGTATTGTTAATTGTCTTGTTTATTGGTATTATCATCAATAAAGCTATTCATTGATTCAGCCTGGGGTGTTCTTTCCCATCGATCTCAGAATCCTTGTAAAAGAATCCGGGTGTCTTGCTACCTGTCTAATTAGGCCTTTTCTCTACTAAATTTTAATAGCAGCAAGTGGATTTATCTCAGCTTTATCTCAGGCCTGGTCTACACTGCCAATGGAGGTTGACGTAACACAGCTTACATTGACCATCTAAAGTATGCATCTCCCCTGGTAGGTCAATTCCGCCAACTTAAATCATGATAAAATTCAACTTTAAATAAATAAAACCACCTCCACAAGCGGTGTAATGCTGAAGTCGAATTCTATGGCTCGAACTAGCATCAGTGTTGGTAGAGTCCAATGTAAATCAACATTATTGGCCTCCGGGAGGTATCCCATAATACTCTGTTGTGAGCACTCTGGACATTCGCACTCTGCTGCACCGTGGTCACATAAATAGGAAATAGCTCTTTCCCTCAAGCCCCAGGAAATTTTGAATTCCCATTTCCTGTTTGGTCAGCGTGGAGAGAGCTTAAGGACCAGATAGCTAGTAGGAGCCTGAAGAACTGAAGCCAGTAGTGGAAGCCAAGACATTTTAGAGTCTTAGAGCAACCAAAAATCAAATGAATGACTAGAACTTTGGCGCATCAGAAACCTTGACACCAGCTGCAGACAACAGAACTCAAGAGAAAGGTAATTCCAATAAGATATCCAATAAAACAAAAGATTTAATAATCTAAAAGTGAAAATGATATTTAGTAAGTATAACAGAATGATCTGTTCCTTTTAATAACCCAAGGATCGGATGGGATAGGGAACAGCTGATGGTACCTGTAGGAAGGCGCTGTGGTCTCCCCGGGAGTCGGGACCTGTGGATAGGTCGCAGCAATGTGGCCAGGCCAAACCCGCCCCTGCAGGCAAGTCTGCCTGGCAACAGAGAGATCAGGCAGTGATAGGGCTGGCTGGCCAGTCTGCCCAGCAACTGGTAGGCCGGACAGTGATAGGGCCACCTGGCCAGCCCAACCAGCAGCAGGGGGGTGGAGCCCCTGCAGAAAGGGGCAGTATAAAGGCCAGGCCTCAGAGCTCAGTAAGAGGCAGATAGCCGCTGGAGGCAGACATGCTGCCCTGCCGGCAGAGGCCTGGGCCAGATTGGAACCTGGCAGATGTGAGAGGCACCCGCCACCCTGAGCTGAGACCCCACCGGCTTCCCGACCTACCCCAACATAGGGAGTAGATAGGGCCTCCAGGGCCTGATGGCTGGACCAGGCCTACAGGCCCCAGTGATTGGTCCGAGTTACCTGACCCCCGGGACTGGACCGAGGAGCTGGAGCAACCCAGGTGGGAGATCTTCCCCCCACCCCCTCCCAGGCTGTGCCAGACCTGGATGAGCTGCCTGACACTGAGCTTCCGGAGACTGGAATGGATCTGGACAAGCTACCGGACGCTGAAGGGCCCCAGAAACCCTGTGACCTCGAGGAGCTGCCCCTCGCTGAGAAGCTCCCTGCCTTGCCGCCCATGGACGAAGAGGGACTGGTGAGCCAACCATGGGCTGAGTACCCCTACAACCCGGTGGAGACAGGTACCTCGGGACATGGGGAGAAAGTGGCCCAGGGACAGCCCGAACCTGTGGCTGAGTTAGGGGCACAGCCCCGTTGGCATGTTGTGGCAGGAGCCTCAACGACTTGGTGGCAATGCCTTTGCCACTACTAAGGCCCTGGGCTGGGACGCAGTGGAGACGGATGGGCCTGTATCCCCCTCCCCGCTTTCCCTAGCCACCCTGGGAGGACGTGCTCTTTCCTCCTGCAACCGAGCGGATCAATTGCCTGCCTCACCCTACTTGAGAGGCTGGGGTGCTAGACTGCTTACTTGCCTGCCCTGCCTGAGGGCTGGGGCGTTAGACTGCTTACGTGCCTGCCCAGCCCTGAGGGTCAGGACACTGAATGGCTTGGCCGCCCGCCCGGTTTGAGAACCCGGCCGGTGATCCGCACCCTGACGCTAACTATTCCCCATTTAGGAAGGCGCTGTGGCCTCCCCCAGAGTCAGACCCAGACAGATCAAGCCGGCCCTGTAACAGTACCCCAGAGATCAGCTCAGCTGACAGGTTCTGGGAATCAGCTAGCACAGCTGATTAGCACCTCATGATTGTCACACACTCACAGCTGGAATATAAAGGAGAACTCAGGAATGAAGGCAGGGAAAGCTAAGAAAGAGGATACTCTCTGGTAAACCGAATGGGAGATGGCAGATCTCATAGGGGAGCTACTAGAGGCTAGAGGACTCCAGTCCAAACTCCTTACCAGAGTGTTGTTAGTGTTGCTTTCTGTATACTTTTCTTGCTTTGTTTGGGAAGATATAAAAAGACTTGTGAAAAAGAGACAGAGACTTAGCCTGCGTATGGCTGTCTGTCTATCCTAGCTGGTGACTAGGGGCACCAGTCTACAGTAAGACTCACCCCTAACTAGAATGGCTTAATTTTGATACTAGGGGATAGAGGCATTTAGGGGCCTGGTTCTCCAACCTGTTTTTACAGTTTCTTACCATCACTTGCCTCCCAGTCATACTCAGGTTCATCAATGATATTTATGGGTTCTAGCTAGACCAGCTCAGGCTTTGTGCTTATTAGATCTCATAAACTAAGTAGGGGTCGGACAGAATTCAGAGAAAAGCAACATAAATGATCAATTAAGTGGCGGAAGGGATTAAATAAAGAGAAAAGATTAAAGACCCTAACGTGTATATCTTGAACAGCTAAGGAGAGTTCAAGATATTGAAGATATTCAAGATATTATCAGATTTTACAGATATTTGAAGGATGTAAACACCAAGAAAAGAAATTATTCTTTTGGCTTGGTACAAGAGATATAATTGACTGAATTAGGCCTGCCTGAAGCCTACAATGGGGCAAATCGGGAAGGAAACATAATTCCCATATTTATATGCAGCAAGAGATCTCAGCACCCTGGCCAAGTGGTACAAATGGACTTCAATCATTACACCAGCCAGTAAAGTGAACAAGTGGCTATGTATATGTGTGGAAGGGCTGTGCAGCCCTGGCTCTGAACTGAGGGTGCAGATTGCACTTCTCCAACCCATCTACACATCTGCTGAGAGAGACTGACTACTAGGGCTTTACACAGGAGAAGTGAGTTCTAAAGACAGGTCTTCTAAAGACAGACAAGCTTTTACCTATGTTTAAACAAAGAGCAGCCATTTGCCAACATAGTGCAATGCGCTTAATGTTCCTGAATAAGATAAGGATGGCACTGTAAAATATGCCTGTTCAATTTAACTGTGTCTCATGATCAACCATTATAAAGTGGAACTCACAAGTAAGTGATAATACTTTCCAGAATCATCGTACCTATATTTGTTGAAAATACTTGGCTTTCACTGTCATCTTCACAACATATCCTAGATGAGGAACTAATGGATTGTCTCTGACAGCCTGATCCAAAGCCCTCTAAAATCAGTGGAGAGACTCTTATTGACTTTGGCTGCTTTTGAATCTGGCCTTTATTGACTAATTAAATGGAAGAGTGATGTGGGGATAGAACAGAAGTTCTATGGAATTTTAAAATTGTCCTCCTTTTTTCAAAACACGCTATGGATTTTCTTTACTTTGCAATAGTAGTTGCTGGCTTCTACATAGTAGCATAACTGGGGTGTTAACTTTCTGAAATCCTCAGCCTTATCAGGTGACTGGGGTTGAGGAATAAAGTTTAGGCTCTTACCTGCAGTCCTGTGTGTCACCTTATATAAACTTACTTACTCTCTCCTCTCTCTGATTCTTCATTCTTTTCCTTGTACTGCCTCCTCTGTCTGGAATTCTCGTTTTCCTCCCTCAGGCTGCTGAGCTATTGCCTTCTTTAAGTCATGTTTTTAAACTTTACTTTTCATTTTAGTTTTAAACTGACTTTCCGTATAAACTAATTTGTGGTCATCTTGTAAAGCGCTTTCAAATCTACTTACCAAAAAGCACCAAATAAGAGCTAGGCATTGTTATTATATGACAAATATGGCATAAAATAAATTGTATTTTAACTAAATACAAACACATTTTTCAACCTTCTTGTTATTGATAACTCTTCAAGAAGAAACTGAAAATTTGATTACAATTAGACACTAATTTTTTAATGATATAAGTCAGAATTCACTTTAAAATACTGTGAGAATCCATAAAAATTTAGAAAATATATCAGGCAAACTTTTCAGAGTGCACTGGTATGAAAAATGAAACCTCTTTAAATCAAACATCTTTTCAAATTGATTTTAGTACTTGTGAAAAGTCATGCAAATTTGTGTAACATTGACAGTATCTGAAGTCCTCTGTTTATCCAAAGTATAAGCATTGTGCAGGCAGTGCCAATGTAAGTACTGTAACTTTGACCAGAGATATAACACTTCAGAACAGTAGAAGATAGAACTTTTGCTTCAGCCATTCACTCTATGCTGAGCAGCCCAACAATGATGACATATGTGCCAAGTGTGATTTGTGTGTGTGTTGTGGATATATGTCCTCTATTAGAAACTCAGATGACCTCACTAAGCTAATTTCAAACAACTCCCCAAGCAATCAGCCTATTTTAACAACCACTAACCTGGGCCAGATTTAAACCAGTTGCTTTATGCATGCAGTTCAGTCTCCTGAGCCATTTGGTCCCCAACTGTAAGATAACAAGTCATCCAAAGCAAAGGCTCAAAAGATCCCGGTATATCATAGGATTTCAAATATAGCCTAATATGAGAAACTTTGCATCTTACAAACTAACTTTAGACCAATTGGTACATCAGTGACATATACTAAAGCTTTGTGCAGTCATACTAGTTATAAAATTCATTTTCTTTTTGCCTAACATGCTTGGGGAGATGCATTTTTGTAATGTCTTGTATCTGCTTAAAAGAGGAAGACTATTAGAAGATTCCAGATCCAAAAATTTATAAGGAAAAACCATCTATTTTGGTAAATCATTGTGGGCGTCTATTTAGATTATCAGTAGTTCTTTAAGTAAACAGGCTTGAGTAATCTCTTTACCTGCTGGTTATGAAACAGTGCTTACTAGATGTTCAAGCTAAATATCAGACAAAACAATGTTTAAACAGAATTAAGGTTCTAGTTATACCTCACATAAGTATTAAAAACATCAAGATAATTTTATAGGTACCTATTAAAAGAAACATTTAGTTTGGAAAATTTTAGTTTGGAAATTCATAAGATGTCCTGGTAAGACAGAGTGAAATAATATTATGCTGTCAATTATTATGCAGTTTTGGAAACCTGGAGAATTACAGGTGCAGATATGTTTTTATATTGGAAGTGGATTTAAATATATATAGGCCAGAATTCTGAAACTTGAGTGTCTAGAGTTAGGTTCCTAAATCTATTTTCAGGCACTTCTGAAAATCAGGCCAAATGTATTTACAAGACTAAATATGGATTAAAGAGCTTAGTTTTAAAATCTTGGCCAGATTCTTTCTCACACATATATAGGGTACATGAAAAATCTTTCCTCTGGGTAGAGAGCATTAACTTTTATCTTTTGCTGTGCAACTGTCATCTTTCAGAGTATAATCCAGACAAGTGAGGAGTTGTGTCATTGCCTCTCCTGTAACCATGGATGCCTCAAATGCCATGCTGGTGTGGCTCACAGTCAGGACACCAGCACCCAGTTGACAAACATGTTTGTCATATCGTAGGCCTCTGTGCTGTACATCCCTGGATCAGCAGCTCTGATTTCAGCAGCTTGCCTACAACACAATAACTCTATCCTGGCTTTCAGTAGCCTTGGTTGCTACTTGCAGGGTGACTCCAACACAATCCTAGTCCTGAATTTTCCCAAAACCATCTGTTTCTGAAGTGTTCAGCCCCTTCCTGGTCCACTCAGAGAAATAATAAGGTTTGTTTGCTCCTTTAAAGAGAATGAAGCACATCAATTTAACTAGGGGGTAAATACACCCTTCTCTTCAAACATAGCACTGAGGTGGTTTCCAAAACAAGTTTATTACCAGTAGGGTATAGATTAAGTGATGTCAAGTAAAAGAAATTAAAGCAGACATCGTTAGAAGCAAATAAAAGTGAAAACACGCATCTATAAAGCTAAAACTTAATCTATCAAGGAGCAGGCTGTGTTCAAGATGGTTTCATTAATCATTTTTCTTTCCAGACATGGCTGACTTTCCCTCAGTTAGGCATACACAATGCTGGCTTCCCTTGTCTTCCATGGTGAAAGATCTTTGCCCAAGTATGTTTCTACCTATATTCAGTCCCCAAAGACTTGAACCACCCCTTAGTTGAAGGGCGCATCTTTCTTAGTTTGAAGAGCTCTTCCTGTCAGTCCAACGATGGACACCAAAATGTCTTTCTGTTTCTGCTTTTGTTTCTCAAAATTCAGTGCCATTGTTTCAAGAGGCAGCATGATCTCATGCTTTCTTCCCTTTTTGCAGTCTTCCCATCCCCTTGCTAATTTGAATGTAAATGGGGTCACACCTTGCTTAATTTAATTGGAGAAAGTCAGATAGACGTGATGTTCTCTCTATGTGGAAGACACGTGTTTCTCCCTTTTTTTGGTCACAGACTGTAAAGCATAATATAAATGAATATCTATAATTACTTAGGTAGCATTAATACATACAATTCACTGTGATATTAATCACCAGTGCGTCAGTCTTTCATAAAACACCTCTCTGGATACACTTTTATAACACAGTAATACTGTGTACATTCAGTTGATTCAATTGCTTATCACTTGAGGTTCTGACCCCCTGTCTTTATAGTCCAGATAAAGTTTCTCTTCCTGCTGAGGTGTAGACACGAAGCTGTCTCCCTCTCCACTTGTTAGCTTTGTTTATCCAATATGTAGATAATCCTTCATTGTCTCTGCCTGACAACTAGATTGGTCAGAGAAGCAAACACATTCCTTTGTCTAGGTCAGACTTGTTTACTAACTCCCCCTGACATGCCTGGTTTAAACACACTTTAGTTATAATTCCTGTATATACACATAACTTGTAATATACGTTGCGTATATACATCACACAACAATATTAATGATCAGTGAGTTGTTAGTTTTCCAATGACATATTACATAGACACCCTTTTAGATATGTAGTGAGCTGAGGTACACTGAATTGGCCAGTCCGGCTGAAACTCATTACCTGATACCAGGTAGCCCTTTGCCCTGTGGCATTGGGATGATCTTAGGGCAATGGTCCCCAAAAATTTTGAGTCTGCGCCCTCCCACTTACATGGTCCACACCCCGCAGGAGCTGGGGGCAAGAGTGGGACTGCAGACAGGAGTCAGGAGCATGGTTAGGGCTGGGGCCAGGAACAGGGCCATAGCCACAGCCAGGACCAGGACTGTGGCCGGGAGCAGGACCGAGGCTGGGTCCAGCAGTGCAGCGGGGACCACATCTGAGAACAGGATCAGGGCTGCGCCCGGGGCTAGCAGCATGGTAGGGGCTGTGGCTAGGATTCCGGAGTGTGGCCAGGAGCGGGGCTGGGAGCTTGAGGACAAGGCTGGGGCCAAGCTGGGGGCAGAGGAGAGGGGCTGGCCCAGGCCCTACAGCATCCCCCCACAGTTTGGGGACCACTGACTTAGGGTCACAGTGACACAGTTAGGTTGACCTACCCCGTTTCTCTTCACTATAGATGTAGCTAGGTTGATGAAATAATTCTGTCAATCTAGCTACCACCTCTCGGAGAGGTGGACTAACAACATAAATGGAAAAACCCCTTCTGTTGATATATGAAGCATCTATACTATGGTGCTACAACAGGACAGCTGCAGTGGCAAAGCTGTGCCTCTATAGTGTAGACATAACCTCAGATTTTCCCTTTTTTATGTTGATTACTGTATGTGCAAAAATATTACTATAGAATTAAGTGCTGTGGTTGAATCTTCAGTGTTTCAAATGCTTAGGGTATCTTTAAGACTATAATGCTCCTTTGATGTTTAAGTGAGATAACTACAAATTAATCTCTACAATAGCAACACTTTATTTACTAACTTCCTTAGGTTTCTAATCTGAACCTACAGTATGTAGATGTATGTCCTTATTTTTTATACAAATTTTGAATTCTTTAATGTATTTGTTAGGTGATTTTTCTTTCAATTTATGTTGAGGGAGGTTTGGAAGGGGGAATTTGTTTGGAGGGGGTTTGGAATAAATAATGAAGGAACTTAATGTCATCATTAGAATGTATGTTAGAATTTTTGGGTCAAATAAGAAAAGTCTTTACTCAGTCAAAGCTCATAGTGAAGTCAATGGAGTAGTAAGGACTGCATGAGTGAAGACTGAAAGATTTGGTCCCTTGTAATTAAAATTTCTAACTAAATCTTAGGCAATATATTTTAAAAAGTTAATGGTTCCCATAAACTCTGTGTAAATATGCAGACATTATAACTCTTAAGAACCTTGTATTCAGAGATCATAGCTAATATTAACTCATCTGACATGGTGACAGAGTTTGTAATCGTTATATACAGGCTATTTCTATGTTCACATCTGTTATAAATCCTGCACAGAAACCAATGGAGATTATTATAAACAGACTATTTCGATGCTCCTGGCTATTATAAACTCATTGGAAAGCCAACTAGATTTATAATGATCATGAACCAACTATTTAAAGACTCAATTACAAACTACAGCAGGAGGCCAACAGTGTTTATAAAGGTCACAAAATGATGATTTTTCAGAAATTTGGACAATAATTTCTAATATTATTTATTACAAAAAACAGCCAATATACCTATAGAGCCAAATAATCCTTGATTTCAGTGCATTTATTTTAAAAAGTAGAGTTGTAGAAAAAATAAATTTGGTTAATTATGTTAACAATATCCAATAAGCAGTTCTCCTTTGAGTGATTGCTCACATCCATTCCAGTATAGGTGAGTGCACGCCACCGTGCACGGGTCCTGGAACTTTTTTCCCCTTAACAGACCCCATAGGGTTGGCTCAGGCGCCCCTTGAGTACCACGCTCGTGCCGTGGCACATAAGGAACCACTGACCCTACGGCCCCTCAGTTCCTTCTTTCTGCCCATGACGGTTGCTGGAACAAGCTTGCTATCGCAAGTATCTTATCCCTTCATGTTTTTTGCAGGTTTTGTAGTTAGTAGTTAGTGTAGTTAATAGTCAGTTAGTTTATTATATAGGAGCCCTTCTGGGCTCACCAGGGACCTGGCCATGCCTGGATCCCCCGGATTTAAGCCTTCTACCAGCTGTGGCAAGGCTTTTCCAGTCAGCAACCCCCATGACCATTGCCTGAAGAGTCTGGGGGAACAACATTGAAAGGGCAGATGCAAAATCTGTCAAGCCTTCAAGCCAAGGACTCAGAAGGAGCGGGACATTCAGCTGAAGGCCATCCTTATGGAGGAAGTGCTCCATCCCATACCTGAGCCTTCACGTTCCACGTCAGCACTGACTGTTTCCTTGGTGCGGAGTGCACCATCGGCACCGGAACTATAGAAATGTCATTTTCCGGTGCCGAAGACGAAGAAGAGGCAGCACGTGGTGCGCACACACTCCCCCCTGCTTCTGGTACCAGTGGGGTCAAGTGTCGGGATGCAACCAGGGCCTGTCGAGCTTGCTCTGGTGCTCGCATCCCCTTGTAGAGAGCCTCCCCCGACTCCTGGCAGTGGGCGAATGCCTCTACCAGTGCCGTCGATACCGGAGGCTCCCAGGCAGCGAGAGCCTCGATTATCCTGCTCATGCCTCCACCCCTCCCTCGGCCAAGGGAGAAGGGGCCAGTGTCTTGGGGTAAACCCACGCTGGGTGTCCCAGGAGGCTGGTCGAGACCCCCGCTCAGGGAAGAGTCTCCCACCAGATGGCTACCATGGATAGAACGTGGAAGCTCTCCATCCATCTCTGAGGCATCCTCGTCGAGCTCATCTCTGCACCGGGAACGGTCCCCGGCACTGGAGTCTTCCAGCACCAGACGCCGCTCGAGGGTCACCAGGCACCGGTCATCATCCTCAAGCTCGAGGTCTGCGGCACTGAGCCATTCATTGTGGCACCGATCCAGATCCCAACGAAAAGCCCGACACCTGTGCATTCCCCGGCACCGCGCCACAGATCCCGGTCGCTGGAGTCAAGCTCGGCACCGCGCAGGTCCCGTTGGCACCGTTTGACTTCGCCGAGAGGCAAACAGCACCGAAAGTCTTCAGTGCTGAGAAGACGCTCTTCCTCTTAATCGGAGCGCACCTTGTCCCAGCACCACTCCCATCGGCACCGGTGTTTCAGGTTGTCATCGAGGTCCTCCATGGGTCGCTCCCCTGTCCGGAGTAGTAGATGGGACTGGAGCAGAGGTCGTCACCAGGGACCTGAGCCCCCAGAGAGCTAAGGAGTCTCAGGAATCCCAAAAGCCCCCACAGGACACTCAGCAGCTGGTACTGATGCCAGCACCAGGTTGGCCCTAAGGACCATGGCAATGGCCTTACTGGGGACCGTGGGGAGCTCAATTGGGCCCAGGCAGTGTGTTGGTCCAGTCATCAGCTGCCCAGTCGGTGCCCCCTGCTACTGAGAAGGGGCACAAGGGCCGTTCCTTGGAAGAGGAATCGGACCCGGGAGAGGGACCCTCCACGGGGCCTTGAAAAAGGGGCAGGCACCTGCAGTCCTCCTCCTCCTCACTGGATGAGGCAGTCCTCCGGGACCATAGAGCACCATTAAGGGATTTCAAGGCCCATCAAGAGTTACTGAAGAGGGTGGCGCAAACCTCAACATACAGGTTAAAGAATTGTCGGAGGAGGAGGACTCTCTCTTTGGGAACTACGGGATACAAGGTCCCTCCCAGGTAGCCCTGCCTGTGCATGACAGGGTAATGAAACTGGCTACGGCCCTGTGGCAAACCACCGCCTCAGTAGCCCCTACTTCCAAGGGCACCGAGAAGAAATACTATGTACCCATGGAGGGGTTTGAGTTTATGTTTATGCACCCATCCCCAGGTACTCTGGTGTTAGAGGCTGCCAACCAGAGAGACAGACAAGGGTCTCAGGGCAGTACGCCCAAGAACAAGGACAACAAGAAGCTTGACTTGTTTGGGCGTAAAGTATACTCTACTGGGGCCCTACAACTGCGTATAGCCAACCACCAGGTGCTGCTGGGGAGGTACAATCTGAACCTCTGGAACTCTCTCCAGAGGTTTGTGGAATCTTTGCCCCAGGATCAAGCAGCTGACTTCACCACAGTGCTGGATGAAGGACGTCATGGCTGTTGCAGCCCTTGCATCAGCCAGTGACGCAGCAGACACAGCTAATAGGGCCATGGCGTCTGGGTGGCCATGAAGAGATGCTCCTGGTTACAATCCTTGGGGCTCTCCCAGGAGGTGCAGCAGTCAATCCAGGACCTTCCTTTTGATGGATTGGCTCTTTTCTTGGACAGGACGGATGAGAAGCTGCACGCACTCAAAGATTCCCAAGCCACCTGTGCTCTTTAGGCCTGTACACACCTCAGGCCTCTAGATGCCAGTTGCCCCAGCAGCCTTGCCAACAGTGTAGGCCACCATTTAGACCCTATCCACCCAGCAGGGGTCGAGATCGGAGTAGAGGTTATGGTAGGTACAGCAGACAGGCCTCCTCCTCTGGGGCCCAGCAGGGACCTTCCAAGGGCCTGAACAGTAAAAAGGCCAGTTTTGACGGTGCGCCTAAGGGTGACACGTCTCCTGCTCCTGTGGATCCATCCTGACCTTTCCTGCAGGCTGCACCCATTCTTCAGCAAATGGGCAAGCGTTACCTCAGACTGCGGGGTCTTAGACATAGTACAAAGAGGTTACACCATCCAATTTGCGGCCTGTCCACCAAACAACCCCTCCCCCCATCCCTTTTCAGGGACCCCTCTCAGGAGCAACTCCTCATACAGGAGGTCAACAACCTCCTTGACCTGGGGGTGGTGGAACTGGTTCCCCCGCGAGAAGTAGGGAGAGGTTTTTATTCCTGTTACTTTCTCATCCCAAAAGCAAAAGGGGGACCAAGACCCATTCTGGACCTTTATGGCCTGAACAGGTTCATAAAGAAATTAAAGTTCTACCTGGTCTCCCGAGCCACTATCATCTCAGCTCTGGATACAGGGGATTGGTTTGCTGCCCTTGACCTGAAGGACGCATACTTCCGTGTATCGATCCTTCCCAGCCACAGGCGCTTCCTCCAGTTTGTGATATCTGGTTGCCACTATCAATTTACGGCCCTCCCGTTTGGCCTTTCATCTGCCCCCAGGGTGTTTACCAAATGCATGGCAGTGGTGGCCACCCATCTCAGGTGGCGGGGAGTCCAAATCTTTCCGTACCTGGATGACTGGCTGATAAAGGGCAGGTCCAGGGCCTATGTGAGGACAGTGTGTCCCTTACCTGTGCCACATGCAACAGGTTGGGTCTGGATTTGATTCTAACAGGGAAGAATTGGTTGTCAATCTGAGGGAGAAAGGCAACATGGGTGAAAGTGATAGTGAAAGGACAGATTTCATGATTCTAAGGAAATGAAGGAGTGAGAGCAGCAGATAAGGAAAAAAGCACTTCAGAAAGGGAAACAAACTCAGAGAATTGGTTGGTAAGTTCCCATGGGAAGAAAATCAAAGGGAAAAGTTGTTCCGGAGAGTTGGCAGTGTGTGAAAGAGACCGTATTAAAGGCACAAGAGCAAGCTTATCCCAGTGCAAAGGAAAGATAGAAAGAATAGCAAGAAACCAATATGGCTGCATCAAGAGCTCTTTAATTACCTGAAAATCAAAAAGGAATCCTACAAAAAATGGAAATATGGACAAATTGCTAAAGATAAGTACAAAAAAATAGCACACACATATATAGGCACAAAATCAGAAAGGCTAAAACAAAAAAGTTACAACTAGCAAGGGACATAAAAGGCAATAAGAAGAGGTTATATAAGTACATTAGGAGCAAGAAAAAGACAAAGAACAGTGAAGGCCGCTACTTAGCAGAAAAAGAGAACTAATAATGGATACCACCACGAAGACTGAAGTTTTTAATGCCTGTTTTGCTTCAGTCTTCACTAAGCAGGTTAATTGTGACCAGATGCTTAACACAATATTAATAATAAGGGGGAAGGAACACAAGCCAGAATAGGGAAAGAACAGCTTAAAGAATATTGAGATAAGTTAGATGTATTCATTTTGGTAAGACCATATGAAATTCACCCTGGGATACTTATGGAACTATCTGAGGCAATCTTGGAAAAGAGCAGACCTGATAATAGTCTTCAAATATATTAAGAACTGTTATAAAGAAGATGGAAATCAATTGTTCTCCTGATCCACTGAAGGTCGGACAAGAAGAAATGGACGTAATCAGTACTCAGGGAGATTTAGGTTGAATATTAGGAAAAAAATTCCTAACTGTAAGGATAGTTAAGTACTGGAATAGGTTTCCAAGGGAGATTGTGCAATCCCCATCATAAGAGGCTTTTGAAAACAGGCTAGACAAACACCTGTCAGGGATGGTCTAAGTATACTTGGTCCTGCCTCAGCACAGGGATTCAACTAGATGACCTCTCAAGGTCTCTTCCAGCAATACATATCTATGATTCCATTTACATGGCAGATGCCAATTACACCAAAATAGTTCCTGTTAGGTTTGAATGATGCATGCAAAATCAGGGGCCTCGTCCCTAATTAAATCATGAAAGGTGGGAAACTTTATTGACCCCCAACTCTGCACTAATCAGAATGAACAGAAGACTAGATAGATTTCTTGTTGGCAGACACCCCATTTTTTTTAGAGTTAAACTACAGGCAAAACCAATGGGACTGAATTTAAATATTTTGTTTTTCCTACTTACTTATTTTCTTTTTGCCTTTTCTCTCCCTGCCTACTACAACAGGAATAGAGGACTGAGCTAGCATGTCCAATAACCACCTTGGCAGAGGGTCACAAGCTGTTACTGCTACCTCGGAGCTAAGATCCCCACCTTCTAGGGCTGCCTTGAACCCCCACACTGTGCCTCCTTCTGTCACGATCAACCATTCGAGCACCTATCTCTCTCTATGTCCATCCTGCCCTCTTGTAATCAAACATTCCCGCATGGATTTTTTTCCCCCTATCTGCAGGTCCACTGCTGCTCCCACTGGTCAGATGCTCCCCACACTCCAAACCTCTTGCTGGTGCAGCAACTCCACCACCTATTTCAACCCTCTTTCTATCAACTTCTGTTGCTGCCTGCCCACCAGATACATATGTTCCCACTTTTCTAGAGAAGATTTGCTCCTCAACTGAGTACTCCTTGTAGAAATACAGACGTTATCACCTGGAAAATGTTCTGCTGGGGGGGAAGGGAGAGGGGAAGGAATATCAGAAGAAAATCACCTGGGATATGGGAAAGGAGGGTTGTCATTACAGTATTTCCAGTTTCTATACAAGCATTATTTACTTCCCATAATTTCCAGTCCTGTCGCATTGAGTGCGGCACTGTAGTCTATTAACTCTTGCAGTTCAGGCCCTATCCCCATGCCCTGAGAGAAGAAATCCATCCCTTTTTGCTTCCACAGTGAGACTCTCCCTCCTTCTTGTCCCAGTCCCATGGGAGAACAGATCCCTCCCTTCTGTGTTCACATGCAGACCTTTTCTTCTGCTTTCACAATGAGATACCCTAGCTCCTCCCTAGAATATTTTAGGACAATTAATTTCACTAAAACAATCCAGCACAGAAATTTGTAAAGAAGCCATTTCTGCTCACCATAAAGTGATGTGACCTGCCTGTGTGTGAATGACCCTCAGTATGGGATTCTTCCTGTTCTTCGCCTCTTTGCTTGTCTTTGCTTATTGCAGACTGCTGCCTCCCTGCTTGCTCTTTACAAAGTTGTAAGAAGGCTAATTTTAGGGTGCTTCATCATTCTGCCATGGAAAGACATGGTGTCATGTCAAAATCAGCAACATTTGGCACCACTTGGAGCTGCTATTTTATAAGCTAAGATTTGTGTTCTCAAATTGGTCTCTGTAGGACAGAAATGACTCAATTATTGATATAATATTTCTAGAGCAATGTACCTAAGGCATTAAAGATCAGTATTTCATCTTAAAAGAAGTAATCTAGAGAACATTTTAATTATACTGGGATTGGCATCCTATTATCCAACACTTAAAACACTCTGGATACAAAGATTTGGGTAAAAAATTATTGTATGGAAATTTTCTGGTGTTTCTTTAGCTCTTAACTTATTGCCCCATTAATAGAATTAAAACATTCATACAATAGGATGACATGTTCATTTCAGTTGGTAGAGAGCACACAGCATGAGTAAATGGAGTGCATGCCCAGCTATATGTGTGGGAGGCTGAACAATGTTCAGAATTTGGAGCCCCAAGCCAAAAGAGCCAGTGCACATTGTTGTGGGGCTTACACGACATGGCTTGGACAGGAGTAGTGGTTGTGATCCCCTGCTCCATGTGTTTTTTGGGATATTGGATACCTCTGGTTCAGTAATCCAATAGCCACACAATTAATGTGAAAGTCATGTGCTTCTCTGAGCAGGGTCTACACTCACGCTGTATTGTCTTTCTATAGCCTCTCTGCCTTTCACCTCCATATACAGTATAAATGTGTTCTTTCTGCTGTGTTTTGTGCCTTTTTTCAGGATGGAGGAGGGGTGGTAGCAGGACTTTGCTTATATGGAGACCAGATTCTGACACATTTTGAGTAATATCTTACTCCACAAGTTGTCCCACTGAAATCTATGGAGTATTCACAAAATTAGTCTCTGGTAGTACATGTATAAGGGAGGCATCTCTCTCTTAGAGTTGGCTAGCTCATCTACACACACTGGAAATCAAAATTACATTGGTCCATGTGCTGGATGGAAATCAAAGAATATGAATAGCACTAGCATGATGAACCACATACCTACTTCACAGAGATATAGTGGTGAATAATTACAAGTTTACAACCTGCGTAAGAGATTTAAATCACTATAGATGTAATGGTTAAATCAAAAAATGTTTGAATTCGGTTGTCTAAAGTTAGGCACTTAAATCTATATTTAAGCACAAAAATAATGTGCTTGATGTTCAGAAGTGCTGATCACCTGCAGTGCCCATTGACTTCAATGGGAGCTACTGGTGCCCTGTAAATAACTGATTTTTCAGTTTGCTGGCAATTCCAAAATATCCACACACACAAAAAAGTTCATTTTAGGTTGACCCATAACATTTTTAAAATTTTCAGTTAATTGAAAAATCCAAAACATTTTGTTTCAGTTTTGAAAGTTTTTTAATAAAAAAGATCAAAATGTTTTGCTTTTAAAATGTCAAAAAATATTTGCCTTTTTGGAATTTTTTTTAAATGAAGAACTCTGTGAAACTGACACAAAGTTACAAAACATTTTGATGTTGCTGAATCTCCATTTTTCACTGAAAAAAAGTTTCATCTAAAATTTTTTTATCCAGCTCTATTTTCAGGATCTTTCTCACTGTTTCTCCAAAACATTTTTCTTGTGCAAGAACTAAAATAAATAGACAAAAACCTCCAGATCCAGCCATGGTTTATTCATAAATATCTTCAAATTCCTTTAAACAACATATGTACAAAAATAAAAATACCTTGATTATATATCATTCAGAGCTGGTTAAACAGCTCTAGAGGCCTCAGTTGTTCTCTGTGGAGGAAAATTCATACAGAGGACAGAAAATTCTGTGAGTTTCTCATTGCAGTTTCCACCAGATTGCTCCTGCGGGGTGGTGGGAGGTGGATTTGCCCTCTTGTAGAGTAAACAGTGGTGTTGGCCCAGTGATCCCTGAGATATTCCAGAGGCTCTTCCTGGCTCTCTCAAGCTTTATACTATCATGGGTGCATAAAAACCGTGCTGCTAGAGGTTCCCCTGCCTTTTGAAGCTCCTGGAACCACTCTTAAGAGAGGTTCCATAATGCAGAGGGACTCCACACTGTAAAATACAATAAATCCACTAACCAAGGATTCCCTTCAGGGTTGATGGAGAAAGAGTGCATATCCCCCAGTCCCTCACCATGTATGGATCCCCAGCCCTACAAAGGGCTGAAAAAGACCTTGGGGGGGGAAAGAGTATGATGCTACTTGTCTCCAGCAAAGGTTCTCAGAGCTTTTAATCTCTGCTTTCAAAAGTGAAATTTGAGACAAAGAGGTTGTGGGAAAATGCCTTTGAAAGGGAATAGGGCCTTATTAAGTCCAAATGCTTATTACTGAGGCAAAATTTCCATTGGCTTAAATTTGACTGGGCATGAAGAGTTGAATTGTAAGGCCCAAGAAAGGAAAATCTCCCAAGAGAACCAGTGAAGCAAAATATTGAATTGATTTTGTTTAAATCTACACCCAAATCATTAACTCATATTTCCTGGTGTAATCATATTACATGGAAATTGTGAGATATCACAGCACTAAAATGATAATTTCTGTTTAATAAACAACTACATATATTGCAAAAGAGATGTGAAATTTTGGGGATAAATTTGTTAATGTATTTTCATATCCAATTCCTCCTTCCTCAACATATTTAAGCAAACTGAATATATATATAAATATTTATATATAAATATTTTTCCTTGCATGAATTGTACCAACTGTAATGACGTGATCCTTTATCTTCAAGTACATGTACACATCTCCACACAGTGGTCAAAGTACATACTACATGTGAATGTTAATATTTATAATCTACTTCACATTGTGAGTCTTTACATTTGATATCCTGATGCTCTCATATATTGTACTGAAGCAAAAGAAACATGACTAAAGCCAGCAATACAGAGAATGAAACCATGATGAATAGACAAAATATATATATATTTCATCTAAGTAAATACTGCTAGTTTTCCATCCATGGTTACTGAGAAAGGTTAATGTCAATCAGTCACTTTCCTAAAAATGAGACACCTATATTACACCTCATTTACATCAGGGCAAACTTGGTGACGTCAAGGGGTTGTACTAGTATAAGTGAGAGGCAAATCTGGGTCAGTATGATGCTATTTAGATTCAGAAGAGATAAACTCTCTTCATTTTGTTGTTGCTTACAGATATATACTTGTTCTTTCAGGTAACATAGACCTTCTACCAATTATTCAAACAGCAGATCTATAAATCAGATCTTACCTATTGGGGAAACTGCACATAAGCAAAGGGGTTCACTGCTATCCAGTCCATCTTCCCTACATCTGATGGCCAAACCCAACCTTTGTTGGCACAAATCAACTCCAGTATTTTTTTTTCTGTCGCCAGATTCCCTTTAATCTGGCCTCACATACCTTAGGTCTTTAGCATCTCCTTGTGCTCATACTGACCACAATCATCTTTCCACAGAACCTTATGGGGAAGAGATTGCTATCCCTTTCCTATGACCTGGTGCTCAGAACATTTCTCTTTCCTGACAGCCTCCTCTGAGCTCAGGGCTCAGGTTTCTTCTCCAGGGCTCCTGATGCTGCTTATGCTCATCAACAGTGCACAGAGCCAGTAAGATAACATGACAAAATAAAGGTTAACTAGAATATAAACATAACTAGGCAAACATTGCTTAAAGTGTAGTTAGGCAGATTCTCAGTTTAGTTAACTGTGATATTGATCGCACAGGATGAAAACTAAAGCCTGACATTTTAGAAAGTCTTTTCAGTATCTCAGGAAAGTGTACCTGTTTTCCTGTCAGATTGTCATGTCCCAAGAAGTTTCTCAGGTCTTACCTAAACACAGAGTTACACTGGTTAACTAAAGGTATACTATTGTGCTAGTTTCATGAAACTGGAGGAACTGTGTTGTGACGCTCTCTTCAGGGTACCCAAAACTATAAGCCATAGTATTACTGCTCTGCTTCAGCAAAAGAGATCTTTACTGGGGCTTCACCTGTGTGTCACTCCCTGCCACAAGTCTTCTCAGCCTTGCCAGCAAACTCCTTGGGACTCTGCCAATCTTAATCTTGCCTTGCAGGTAACAATCAATGAATTCCAAGTCCACAGAGCTGTATCTCTGCAGTGTCCAGTCCCTCTGACAAGACACAGAAATTATTAATTTTGCTGCCTCCAAAGAGACAGCCTATTAGTGTAGTTGAGGACTCACACATTACTTTAGTATAATAGCATTGAGATGGTGTATTGTGAAATTAAGAATAAGTTTATTAATAAAGAACATAGATTTAAGTGATATTAAGCAAGAGAAAAGGACAAGTATAGTTACAAAAACAAAACAAAACAAAACACACTTTCTAGTGTTCAAGACTTAACTTTAGCAAGCTACAATCTTTGCCTAACAGCTTTTTTCACTGACATTAAGCTACCAGGATTGCCATGTCTTCCAGCAGGAGGATCCAATGTTCACGGAATCCAAGAGTGCTGTCTCCTTTGTCTCCTAAGTGATGGATAACTACAGTGAATTTCTGCTCCCCTTATATTTCCCAAAGTCCATTGTTTTTGCCTCAAAAGCCAGGAAGCCCTTCTGGGGCTAGAGGCTCCTGTGTGTCCCCTAGTGTGCTCACTGATATTATTTCCTCTGCCATTTGTTAACTTTATTTTGATTACTTTATTTACCTCATATATATACACACATGTATTTTTGCTGTTCTTTGCCTGTAATCAAGCCAGGCGGACAGATAAAATCCACATTCCTTTGTCTAATCAAGGCAGGCGTGTATATCCACTAGCTCCAACAGTGTATTTCCAACACACATACATTAGTCTTTATAAATAATCCATACATACATCATGCAATGATATTCATGACCAGTGTGTCATTGGTTTTTATCTGATACCTTACAAGACTGCTTGGCTAAATATTCTGACAACAGTGTGTTGAATGCCCTTTGCCAATTGGTATGAAGGGTCTGCTATGGTCACGTGTGTGTCTGAATACTTACATCGGTTTAAATAGCAGAGGCAAGCTAAACTGCTGTAAGTCATGTAAACTGATGAGTGTTTATGCACAAAGTTGCACTGATTTAACTAAATTGGTGCAACATCATACCTTTAGTTAACTTGATGTAACTTCTTTGGGTAGACATGCCCTAAATCCAGCATCAACTTCCAGTATATTTCCCTATATAAGTGAAGACGCCCTCCTTTTATAGTTTCCAGAGGGTTTGTGTGCTCAGGCATTAAAAGTAATTAATTCATGTCACCTTTCTCCCTCAATTTAGAAATCAGTTCACAATTATAAATGTATTTTCAGGTAACAACGTATTTGTTTAAGATCATTAAACGTGTTTAATTTTTTTCCTGTTTTTCTTCTCCTAATTTGCATGGATATATATTGGTGCACTTGAAAGATCTTTTGTCCATTTCCAAGATTCTTTTGAATACACAAACCTTATACATTAAACTATTTAAGGAATCTATTATTTAACTTGAAGATACTGGTGTCTGTCAAAATGTCTCTGCCTTACTTTACTTCTTTTAGTATATTAATGACATAAGCTTAAGATTTTCTGTTTTGTGGTTGATTTTCAGATAGTAAAACAAATAGAACTCATATTGGACAGTCAAAGCATTGTCACAGTCTGTGACGGGATCCCCCGTGGTGCAACCTGAAAACTGTGGGAACACTATGCCCTCTTCACTCTCTAGCCTGGACTGTCCCCCACAATGCCTTGCTAGTGACAAGCAGCAAGCCCCTCCAGGCACTGTTATCACTTAACCCAATGGCATGAAGAGCATCACACCCAACTAGACCGTATGAATGTTAACCTGGGTTGCCTCTCACTGTGTGATGCTGTCAGCAAGCTACACTTACACAGCCATCTAGAGGCAGAGACACACGCAACTGAGTTATGAGTGCCTTGCCTAACCACTCTGGAACCAACAGTAGAGAGGCACTGGCCAATCCCTCTCCCTCTCCCCCCCCAATTTGTAAGAACTGCACCAAAAGGAGTCTATCCCCAAGATGATATTAATAAATCTGCTCCCTCCTCATTGTGGGGAAGACGGCTTTTGTTACTGAGCAGTTTGTCTAAACACGTCACTCAAAGGCACACTGGTTAAGATAAAACATTTAAAAAGTTTATGAACTACAGAAAAAGAGCTTCTAAGTGATTAAAAGTAGCAAATGTATAGAGATTAAAAGTCGTTACCAAATGAAATAAACGTAGGACCATAGTCTAGGTTCTACACACAACCAATATTTGAAATAGAAATGTCTCACCCTTATTAGCTGGGTACAAGCAGTTTCTCAGACACAGGCTGGGTCACCTTCCCTGCCTGGGACTCCAAGACAAAGACTCAAAGTTTTTTTTGTCTTCCAGATCCTTCAGGTGTTGAGTTAGGGAGATTTAGAAGTCCTGGCATGATGTCATTCTCCCGCTTTTATAGTCTGTTTCAGCTTGCTGGAACAGTCCATGCATGTGACATGGCAGCTGTTTCCCATGATCAAGCAACCCCATTGCAAACTTGCATTCTACACAAAACTGTCACTGTAAACAATTCCTGTTAGTGGAATCTATTCTTGAATGGAAGAGAGAGCCATTGATGCCCTCTGGCCACTCCATGGTTGTACCTGAAAGTCTGTGGGAGTTTCCCACCTTGCAACATGTTCTAATAGCATTTTCCACACTATTTTATTACTTCACATACAATCCAACAGGATATTTATGTTTAGCAGATCAAGACTTTTAAAATAATACTAAACAAGGCATATTTTGTACAGAACACATAATTATGTGTAATTATGTGTTGGTAAATGTAATTTATGTAATTACCAATTATGTGTTGGTAAATATGTAATTATGGCAGGTAAATATGGGGCTTTTGTGGTGTTGTTTTCAGACATGGGGTGTCACACACTCCCATTCTAGAATGTCTCCATAGACCAAATGCATTCTGGAGGGTTACTATGGTGACCTCTGTTGCCTGCTCTGAAATATCTGATAACTGTTGAGACATAGTCATGGCCCATCATGACCAATGGTGGGTCATCACCTCAACTCAAAGAGTAAATTGTCTGATTTGTGATAGATTTTTCATAGCAAATGGTATGAAATTAGTCTGATCAAGGTAGACTTTATATTTTTTTAATATGTGTTATTGTTGTAATTCTCTTTCTGTTGTATACAGGGAACAATGGAGGAATTTTCTTTAGGCTAATTTAACACTGGTATATTTATACATATATTGTTCACAGATTGTAACCTATTGGAAAAAATGTGTTGCATTGTCTTTCAAAAGCAGAAACTTAAATGAAATATGTGCAAGATAGATATTTCTCTCAGGATTGTTAAATAGATTGCTAATTGTTTTTAATATTTAACATGATCTTGCCTGGTAGGCCAAGGAAAGTAGAAAGGGTTTCCTTACCTGCTCCGGACCTTTATATGATAGTCACAGCAGGTATCAGTGGGGGATCCCATTAAGTTATAGCTGACTTTGTAGAATGCTGAGCTACAACTAGCAAGCCTGACAGGATCTGATCCTGCATATGGTTGCCTGGCTGAATGCAGCTTGGATAAATTGCTGAAAGCTGTGTTGCTGCCAATACACTGTGATTCAAAGGATGGATTCATTTGAATATTTATACTAGAGGGCCACACACTTACTTCATTGCTTATGTAGGCTAGGTCCTTGCCTCCGCTATGGCTAGGCCCCTCACCCAACTTCATTTTCAGGAAAGAACCCTGCTGATTTTGGTGAAAATCTGAAAAGCCAGATTTCTGATTTCCACTAGTATTACCCTTTTGGGCTTGAGTGGCTAGACAGTATTCAAGGGTTTGCAAATTACTATTAGGAGGAGAAACTGATGATAGATATTTCTTGTATGCAGTCTTAATTATTTACAAAGAAAGAACACAAAGTCCTCTTTCCCAGAACAGTCTGAATCAAACAGGACAGTTTCTTCACTCACAGCTCCAAACCCCTTCCCAAACAAAACTCTGTCCCATAAGTTCTCTACCCTAGCCTTCTCTCAGGGCTCCATTTCCAGTCCTTCTCTTGCTGTGTCCAGGGCTCACTTTTCTGTGAACTTCTGTGATATTTCTGATTCTTCTCTCCCAAACAGTGCAGGAAAATGACAATAAGTTAATTTTAATTTAAAATAACCCAAAAAACACAGCATTACTTTAATATACTATACTTTACTTTAATAGTATAGTTATATGGTTATCTAATTTGTAAGTTCCTTTCCTCTATAACCTGTGCAGTTTCAACCATTTCTTTAGGGCATCTATTGCATTATTTGAGTCCTGTGAATAGTTGCTTCCGTATTCATACACACTTTGAAAACTTAGGATATCGTACATCCTGTACTTAGGATATAGTACATAGGCTTCTGGAAACTTATCTCCCTCAACAGCATCTTTAAGTAAGCCTTGACACGCCGATTTTTCAACCAGCCCATCTGACTGCACCTTTCTCTCTCACCATGACAATAATTTGAGATCGTATCTTGAACATGTCAGAAGCACGTTTCTGGGAATGTCACCAGAACCCTGGCTTCTGCCTCCCTTGTCCGCTTTCAGGGCGCCTGCGAAGTATGACCGCCCCTCGTTCAAAGGGGAGATCGCTGCAACGCAAGCTGCCTCTGCGAGCCTGTTTCAAGGGAGCTCTCAGAAGAGGCGGGCTGCGAGGCACTGGGGCGGCGCCCTCCACAGGCCCGGCTCCATGATTTCCCGGTAGCCCGCTCACTTTATTTACTCAAAGCCCACCGCTGCAAACTCATCCCGCGGCCGCGGCCGGTTACGGTAGGACACTGTCGGTGAGGGCGCGCGCCCGCCCCCCGCGCGGGGCGACGCGCCTGCGCAGTGCGTTAGCGCGGCCGGCGGCGCTGCGGAGGGGCCTGTCACTTCCTCCTGGTGCTCCCTCGCAGTCCGTCCTCGCTGCCTGCCTGCCTGGCTGGAGGGAGCCGGTTCCCGTCTCGGGGGTCTCCGCGGGCCTAGGGAGCCGCTCTCGCCGGCGAGCTCCACCGGTGCGTGACGCTCGTTAGTCGGGGCCTGGCGCTGCCGCCGGGGCCCGTTAGGCCGGGGAGAGGTTGCGCTGGGGGGCCAGGCCCGGCGTTTGGGGCCGGGCCTCTCGGTCAGTGCGCGCGGGCCGAGGCCGGGGCCGGGGCCGGGCGTGCGGCCCGTGCTGGCCCCGACGGGGGGTAGCGGCTTCGGGTCCCTGCAGTGCCTGCGGTCCCCAGGGGAGTTAATGACGGAGCCTGCCTGAGGCACAGCGCACCGGGACCGGCGCCCTGCCCTGCGGCACGCACGGAGCGGGCCGGGCCCCCATCTCAGCCCTGCAGGCCGGCGCCTGGCCTGGCCTGGCCCGCCCCGCCCCTGTGGCGGGACCCAGCCACTTCCACTCACGGCCCTCAATTGTGTTCGCGCCGTGGCCGCATCTGCCTGCGGGGCCGTGCTGCGCCGCCACTGGCTAACGAGCGCCGGGAGCTAGCGGCGCGGGGGGGGACGGGACGACAACCGCTTCTCTGGGGGGGTGGAGTTCGTGTCTTCCCTCTGCTGCGGGTGGGGCCCTTCGTTTGTGCACTGGGAGCAGACCCGAGGGACCCAAACTGCTTTGGCACTACAGGGCCCCGGGTACTGTTTGACAAGTAGGAGTTCGGGTCAGCAGGCTTGCCCGGGGTTCACGTGCACCTAGGTGCTGTTATTGGTCCTTTGTGTGCAGATTGTAAGGGAGAATTGTAGTCTATACTGTAGCCTTTGAAGTCAGTAGGTTTATGCAGTAGTTTTTTCAGAGCTTTTCACTGTATGTACAGTAAGCAAACATAATTCATTAAAGCACACTGGAAGTTTCCAGCCTCTTCCTTTGGCCTGATCATCGTTTCTTGCTCTAGAGAATTAGGAGGTTGCATCCCCCATCTTGTTCCTTGTCATTATTACACTGTTTTTGGTTGATGTCACAGTGAATAAGTGACTCGTACTTGAAAAGAAAATGTATGGAGAGTCATGATTACTTGCTAGAAAACAAATGTCTTTCCGAACCTTGGCTGGAATCATAATAGAAGTGTGGAATATTACTATTAGGTACTGAAAATCTCCAAATGTCTTAGATGTTTTCCTGCAGAATAATAAATTTAGGGTTTAAATTAAATTTTGAGTTAAGTGAAAATATTAGAATACCTCTTCTTTAAATTAATGTTTTTTAGGCTTGTGATAGTTTTACCAAAATAGGCTATAGAACAAATTAATTTGTGGATTCTTTTTGTGTGTGTGCTTTTTATCCTTTCTCACCAGCTGTGAAAGAGTATTTGATTGTGGAAACCTTGGATCCTAACACTTGTATATCTAGTAAACTCTTTTGTGTTACAGGTTGAAACTTGTATACAGTCATTGATATGGAGCTATAACTATGTCTGAAGTCAAGACAACATCATTTTGAGTGTTCTCTTCTGAACGTGGTAGGATAATAGGTTACTCTATGGGAAAAGTATCTATCTCTATTTGGTTACGCTTTAACTTTCTGAGACAGAAAGTTACTGTGATTGGGCTCATCAAAGTCAGATCTTGAAAGTTGATGTTCTGGTTTTTGCACATTGTTCTTTGGTAAAATAAATGGTTTTCTCTGTTATCCTTGCCCATAATTTCATCCCTCTTCACTATTATACAGCATTTTATGTGGTAGTTGGTGACTGCATTTCAGTAACTGTGTGTGATGCTATAGTTATATAGTTTGTAAAGCATGTGAGCATCTTTCAGGATGTCATGCTGTGTAAATGTACCATGTTTATGGTACATTTATACTGAATATTCTATTCTTCAGTCATTTTGATTACAATGTTAATGAAGAATTGCAGTGATTTTCATCAATAATGTTATTCGTTTCTGTTTTGAAAATATGGGGAAATTCCTCTTCCTGCGAAATTGGTTTTGAATTTTTGTTTTTTTTAAATCACAAATGTTTCAAATAAAATTGGAAATCAAAAAAGAGAGAGAAATGTTCCATTGTTTCTTCTCAAAATCTAGCTGTAGTTTCAGTACAAACATTTACAAATGGGGTCCAGACATTAGGGAGCAGAGATGGATGAATTTGTGTCCATAAATGCAACTTAACAGAGTGAATTGAAAGAAGTGGATGCCATCCTTGGGCCCCAGTTTATATTGTAATTTGTGTGGGTGGGCAGTTGTGCTCATGCGAAGCCCCAGATTAATGCACATCAAAACAACAGTCTGTCTGCATGAATCAGAGTTGCAGGATCATGGTCTAGATTCTGATCGATTTAAAAAAAAAAAAAATTTAAATTTTGACGTGTCAAGAGACTCAGATTTGGTTAAATATTATAATTATTGGCACATCAGTGTATATACATATACAACTTGATAGAACATCATAGAAGTTTTTTAAAGGGCATTGACAATTTAGATGTAGCCCAGAATACAAATTGTCAAAACAGGCTTTTATAAAAAAAGACTAGAAAGCGTTAAAAATCTTTCTAAAATGTTCAAGAAAATACCAATGGGAATAGTTATTGTAAAACCAATAGATGTTCCTGTGCAGTGTTTGAAATCTAACTACTGCAGCAGTGATAACGAAAGTGACTTAATAAATTCTGTCTCCAAGGTGAAAGTAATGCACAAAGTAAACAAAAAGCTTATAGTGACAAGTAAAATGGACTTTTAAAAGTCTTTCAGTTCATCAAATAATCTGTTTATATAGAAAAACAAATGTTTGTTTATATATACTTTTAAATTTTGTGGTGTGCTTTAAGTATTGTCTCCTTCATAATGGTACTTCATTTATTTTTTCCTGAACACTGTCACAAAAGGAACATTTTGAACAGTGAAGTTGGAAGATTTTTCTCATCAAGAGAACTGGAAACATGTTGTGCTGGGGAAATGCATCCTTTGGACAGCTTGGATTGGGAGGAATTGATGAAGAGATTGTATTAGAACCCAGAAAAAGTGACTTTTTCCTAAATAAAAAAGTTGGAGATGTAGGATGTGGACTCAGACACACTGTTTTTGTCCTGGATGATGGGACTGTGTATACGTGTGGATGTAATGATCTAGGACAACTGGGGCATGAAAAATCCAGAAAGAGACCAGGTAAGTTAAAAGTTATGAAGAATGGATTTTTATATGTGTATTATTTTTAACTTTGGTTACCACATTTAGACCTCAGATCTGGAAACATTTTCTTGTGCTTAACTTTTTGCATGTAAGTTAGTCCCAAGCACATGCATGTTTGCAGGATTGGGACTGTAAAGATTCCCTTTTTATCATTTTGATTTTTGTACTTCTGTTTCATTTTGTAGAAAATTGGAAGCGTATTAAATCCTATGAAGTTATATAATTACCCAGCCTAACTGATTGCATTTTTATAAAATGTTGTCTGCGACTTAGCTTAATTTTTCTTTCTTAATTTCAGGCTATTATTAGATGTACCTAAAGTGACTTTATTGGTTGTATATAGATGCATACAATTATGTCATTTCTTAGCCATCACTTCTGTACATTGTATAAATAGTAAACAGGTTATTTTAAAATATATACTTACTTATTAAAAATAACATATGTCATCTTAGCATGTCCTAGACTTTAAGGCCAGAAGGGACTATAATGATCATCTAGTCTGACCTGCACATTGCAGGCCATAGAACCTTAGGTCTCAATCCTGCAGATTGCTCTGCATAGGTGAACCTCTGTCTCTTGTCAAAGGGTCTGCATGTGGATGTGCGGGGTCCCCTCTGATGGAACAATTTTTAGGTTAAGGATATTAGGTTCCTTAGTTTATACATCCCAGTGTTACTCTTCTGCACTCTTCTTGGTTTTTATTGTTATTAGAAGCCTCATTTCTCGTGGCTAAGTTCCAGTTGTCTGTCATGCTTAGATCTTTCTATAATATTCCTTAAATTAAAAAAACTTGCATTTATTATAATTTTCTGTTGATTTCTGTTTCTCTAACAACTCTGTATCTTTGTAATTTTAATTCTGTTCCATAATGCTTGCCATTCCCCCTCTCTCTGTTGGCTGGCACAGTTGGTACATGCTGCTATACTACTTCCTCAGGGTCATGCTAAGATGTTAAATATTAGATTCAAGACTGACCCTGTGGAACTCTGCTTGGTACTTTTTTACAACTTCACACTACAGGTTTATAGTCTTAGCCATTTATGTATTAATATATAGCATACTTACCCAGATAACATTATATTAGTGAGATTGCTTTGTGGAAATACACCATTGCGAAAATTAATTTTGTTTACTATATGGATGATAATTGCTTATATACTAAATAATTATATACATATAATTTATCATGGCACTATAATTTGCCAGTTACATGATAAACTATACTAATTTTCAGTATCTTCCTCTGTGTATGGTCCTGAACACCTGAAGTCTCTTCTTTTGAATAGCTTCCTGTTTTATGTTTCTGATTGTTGTTGTTGTAAACTTAAATTATTTTATATTGTTCAGTGCCAAAACACCATGGACAGGTGCTCAAAAAGTATAATGATGGTGTCCATGGAAAAACCTGAGCTATGTGTTTGAAAGTGAAAAATGTTTGAGCTGAATCTTTTGAGGAATTAATTTACTGTAATTTGCTGTCCTTTATCAGTCAGGCTTCATTTTAAAAAAAAATTGCATTATGGTTACAGTCTGAGGTGACAACAAGAACCAGCTTGCTGTCAGGTTCGATTTATATGGATCCCTCAAAAAAGGAGGGACAAAGTTTGCTTTGCATACAACTTTGTTTTACTTGCAATAATTTATACATCAATTACAATTTAAAAATCACCATTGATTCTTATTTAATACAACAATTTAACTACTTAAAACACAGCCACAATTACAACTATACAATTATATTTACAAAGCTAGCTTATACTATAGGGTTATACTTATGCTATTATACTTACACTGCAACGGTGAGGTTTGTCAGCAGCAAAGCAACACTTCAATTCTACTAGTACGGTTCCCGGGTTTACATCTGAGTGGAAAATACAGTCACACTCAGGTTACACAGCCACACGCTCTATACTTAGGTTTGAGCGGCAAGCTGGGGAGGGACAGTACGTAGATCACGCCTACATGTAGAGCTATTCTGGGTCCCTTCCAAGATATGGGACATCTCCAAATTACCTTTTGTTTTTGATCACCTTATATCTCTTCCTCACAGCAATGTGCCCACTTTCTAGCCAATTATGAGATTCCTAAGAGCGATGAGGTGAATGGGGGCTGCACCCTGACACAGCGAAACCTACACAGCGAAACTTGATTTTATTTTTCTTAATTGTCCAGCTGCTGTTTGCTGTTGACAAAGACTCACCCATCACAATACATGTCTGAATACTATTTAAATGAAGTTTACTGAGTTTCGAGTAACAGGTTTACCGAAACCTACAGGCCATATACTGATCTTCAGTACTTGACACCTTCTCCCGGTGCTTATCACAGAGATTTCTGACAAGACAAGGCTGGATGTTGTTACAAAGCAGTTAACATTTTACATCCAGGCCCAATGAGTTTATATTTCTATTAATTTAAAATGGAGTTGGGTCACTTTAATTATAAAATGAAACAATGTTACAACACAGTCCAAGTATACACAATATGCAACGCCCCCCCACCTCTCTCACATACCCAAAGAACTGCAACAACACACCATGGTTTCAAATGTTGGAGGTAAAGGTGGTACTGGTGGAGGAGGTTCTTCAATATTATGCAAACAGAGCAGCATCTGAAGATTGGTGTAATGTTTAACTAGGGCTACAAACACACTGACAATGGCAAATTTGCCACCATCAGATCTTGTGTGTTGTCCGGCATTGTAAACCATCCCTTCATCATCGTCTTTCATATAACTAAAGGTGTCATAAATGTTAAGCCTTCAAGTGAGAAACAGCCTGGATGAAACCATAAATTCTGAGATGAGTCAGTAAGAGTTAAATATCTCCTCTCCTTGGTGTCTGAAGAAACCATAGAATACAGCACGAACCACTGTGGTCTTTCTTGTGGCAGTTGGAGGGGAGGCAGGACTTGGGACCCAGCACAGCTATTTGTGCCCCAGTGTAGAACCACCTTATCTACCTTCAGCCTTTTCATTGGAATGGGTGATGGAACACCTGAGGGGGGTATCATTTAGAGATGTTCCTTAACCTGTGGGAGGTAGATTTAATTTTTACTCACACTGATATGCACTGTGAGCAGCTGGGTTACTAGAACTGTGCAGATGGTTTGGCCAACAGTCTGAAAACATGCAACTATTTAGGAGACAAATAGCTTTTATTTTCAAACTAGTCACTATTGTGATGGGAAGGTAGTTTGTTTTTGTTTTAAATAAATAATTAGAAAAATAAAATTTCTGAAAGCATGCTCTTTGGATAGTATGTCCTGAATTTTTTTTAAAAAAATGCTCTTTGGAGTTGTTTTTTATAAAGGGCTTTCAGCTTCCATAGGAAGGGTCTTCTAGATAAGCCTATGAGCCACATTCAAGCTCATTCCTTCCTCCTTTCCTGTGCATGGTCCTGCTTATAACTTCTGAATTTTCATACCCGCTTTGCTGCTTCTATTAGCGGCAAGCACAGTCTTGCAGGGACTGTGGAGAAGTATGCGCATGAGCTCTGTCTATGGTAGTAGTACATTCTACTGCCATACAGTGAAATTGCCTGTGCATAAAAAGCTGTCAAATGCACAAGGTAAACAAACTGGATACAGAAAAATATTTTGTTCTAATCTTTGTCAGCTATAGTAATTGTAGAAGTTACTTGTAACAACAAGAGATACAAAACTTTCGTATGGATATGTGATTTTCAAATAGATTATGTCCCTTTATTGTGTAGTGTCTTTATTTAGAACATGAGGGTTGCTTCATAAGATGCTTTCTAGATTGTTGATATTTAGATTTTTAAAACTAAGTAAATTTGTATTTAAAAAAAATTAGTAAGTGAATATTAAACTGATTAACTCAAGCTTCACTGTAATTTTAACTCATGCTTCATAGAAGAGGCTTTAATTTGCTGGCATGAATTTGCACCTTCATTAAGCTAGAACAGTGGTTCCCAATCCTTGCCACGTGGGTATGAGATTGATGCAGGCCTCTTGCTGTAGCCAGGGAATGGGAGATAAGCACTCCCTTCCTACTGGCTGTTACAGGGAGCATGGCAAAGCATTTCCCATAGGTCCATAGGCGCTGAGGTCCCTGCTGGAGCCAGAGGGAGGAGAGATCAGTGCTCCCCTCCCGCTGCTCCAGAAGAGAGTGAAGTGCTCTGTCTGGGTCCCCCCTACATGCTGGGGTCCCTGCTGGAGCCAGAGGGAGGGGAGCACTGATTTTCTGTCCCCCTGGCTGCAGAAGGGAGCCACTGCCACCAGGAAGAAGAGAGATCAACTCCTTCTGTCTGGCTGCAGGTGGGTGGGGAGGGCGGCGGGCAGCTGCTGACAGAGTGGTGACCCTTCAGGGTTGTAAAAATGATATCTGTGGCCCTCCAGCCACAAAGGTTGGGAATCATTGAGCTAGAAAGATCTAACTTTTGTGAATTATCATAAATGTATTCAGATCTTAATAGCTGTTAAATATTGTCCAAAAAATGATGCAATTCGAAGTCCATTTTGAAGACTAAGATTGAAAATAGCATGCTTGCAATAGACATTTTTGTCATCTTGGAAAAATTAACTGACCTGCGGCCATTATTGCCTTTGTATGCAAAGCAGCAAAATGTGACAATTGTCTTTTAATCGGATTAGAATTAATATGAAAGGAAGGAAGGTTCCATGCTGAGACTGACTTTTAAATTGTAGAATTTTAAAAAGATATGGCTTACCAGAATCCTTATGCTGCTTTAAAAATATCATGTTTTGTAAGATTTTTTTATGGTACCCATCACTGTTTTATCTGAGTCTGTTCACGTCATGTCTGAATTATAAACCCTATTATGTTAATCCATAGATCATTGACAATAGTTTGTAAGTGAGAGGTTGTGTAACTAAATTATGATGTACATTCTATTATGAGAGATATAAAAAATAGGTTCTTTAAAAATATAGTTAAAGCATGCACTGTGTGACTTGTGTGCACAGTAATTACTTACTGAATCTTCAGAATCTTTGTCATTTTAATTTGAGAATAAACCAAATTTACAAATTCATGCACTAGTACAAAAATTCTGTTTTTAAAGAATATAGTCAATTGCTTTAGGCACCCAAATGTCTTGGGGGTTGCATGAAATTGTCCTTTTATGAAGAAAAGTGAATTTATGAGGCTCTGTTTAACAAGCATCTGTTGGAGTTGAGAAAGGGTTTGAAAGTAAGCTGTTTCTAGTTTTTAAATAACTTAAATGCCCCAAATTACTTCGAGTATGAAGGGTATATCAAATTGTGCATGTTTTGGAGTATTAAAAAAAACTCTGGTCTGAGTTTTGTGTGGACTGAAGCCTTAAAGCCAAGTTATAATCTCCTCTTGGTGTTTCTATTTATAATAGGAATAATTATAGGTCTTTAATACTAGTTCTATCTCAATGGTGCACAGTTATGTGTTACGTAAAGGAAAGGCCATGCAGTACGGGTAGCAGGGTCTCTTGCTTGAGTGGTTCATGGTAAAACATAGCTGTGTAGTAAGTAGTAGTTGAATGATCAACCAAAGGGAATCATCCTTTGAGGATTTAGGAGGGCTTGAAATAGATTAGTTGATATTCTTCTGTTCTGTCTTTTGTATCATCATCTTTCCTTATGTGGAAAGGGGTGTTGCTGTGACCTCTGGGAAGATCACAGGACCCTTTCCCTGAAATAGTTGCTTACACCCAAATAACTAGTTCATTTTGCCTCCAGTGGTAGTGAAGCTGGACACCAGACCAGCAGGATAGTTTAATAGCATAAGAACTGCAAACTGTTCTTTCATTTCTTCTTCCCTTTAGCACTTAGTGCTGCAATCTCCTGGATTAGTCTGGGGTTGTCAGAATAAAAAGCTTCAGTTTTAGTGGCTGTCTTTTTTGTGATTAGTAGAGGGTTCCAATCATCTCACCAAACTGAACTTTTAAATTAGGAGCAAGCATGAACATGAAATTTACAAGCTATTTCTTGTTGGAATGTTTTTTCCCCTGAGCGCCTATTTTCTTTTTATCTTCCCTGTTTGACTGAATTTAGAAAATGGCCAGATGCCTGAAATATGGGTCTGCCTCTTATTTGGCAGTACAGGAAATGCTTAGAGTAGAGCTACATTTACCATTCAGGTTATTTTTATGTTCTGTAGAATGCTTTGTGTGAGCGGAGGGAAAAGGAAGAGAGAGTGGATTTCCAAAGGGACTCCAGGATCTGGGGCTTTAAGAAAAACACAACATATGGGAAAACTACGCTTCAGATGTTCAACAATTCTGTGTGCTTCAATTTTTGGGTGCCTAGATTTTTCAGAGGTGCTGAGGATTCACAACTTTCATTTAAGTCAGCACTTTAGAAAATTGAGCATCAAGTGTCTAAAAATGCACATGATTCATGAACACGGATGAAAATTTTGGTCTTAATGATAGGACTCTGATTTTCTTTCCTCACAACATTGTTGAAGTCAAAATGAAAATTTCTGGAAGTTTTTGAACACAAGAAATTAGAGAGGAGGAAAATAGTTGCCTTTTTTTAAGTTCGTAAATGCTAATGAAAGCAATTTCTTTACCTTAGATTCCTTTTCTTAATATTATGGTTTTCCTTATGTCTTCTCCTTTAAAGTGATGTTAAGAGATTAAAAACATCAATCTTAAAACATATGCCTTATCTGTACTTCTACTACCATAAATTATTAAAGTATGAAGAATTCTTAAAAATACAATTGTCTTTAACTGTTCATGCTGTTTTAGTTCTTTACACTTCACTTTGCTTGGAAAATGAAAGGACAACTCAATTTCACTTTATGGTTCTCAGAGTAGTACAGTGCTGCAGTTTTTGGGTTATTAATGCTTGAATCCAATCAGAACTATTATAATTGAAATTTTAAAATCATTTAAATATCTTGAATGATCCTTGAAAACCCAAAATTTCTCTTCTAATAAGTTCTTTGTCCTTTCAACCACCTCCCAAAGTTTGGCCCGGAAACCATTAACAGTCTATCAGCTGTTGTAGTAGCTCATGTCCCAATGTAATCTTTCTCAGTCTATTATTAATTTCCAGTTTATGAAAACCATATTTTCAATTTTGTATTTTTGTATATTTTTGCCAAACTGCCCAGTTTCTGAAGTTTTGCTATTATGTGCATGGGGATATAGCTTATTTGACCAGCACAAGTACAGACTTTGAGTACACCCAAACATATTTGAAGATATGCACAGAGTACAGGCAAATAAGAGATTAACAATGGAGTTTTACGACCTGAGGTATTTCATTCACTACATGTTTTTCAGAGGTCTGCTGTGTGTGTCTGCGTGTAGAATTTAGCTTTTAGGCCCTGATTTTACTGTGCATGTGTGCAGAAGACCATCCATGTGGAGCCCATTGCAGGATGTAACCTGCCTTATTGTGCCTTGCTATTAAAGGACTTCTCAGTAATAATAATAATAATTAATAAATAATCAGTGCATAACAGAATGTTTTCCACTTACATAATGTCTATATATTTAATCATTCAGTAATAATCACCTGAATGTTAGTTAAGACTGCATTCATTTTCTTAGATTTTAAGGTTAGCAGTGAACCGTTACCATCATCCTGCATTTTCTGTACATTCCAATTGATAATGTGCCCTCATTGTAACAATATTTTAATCCTGGACACTACCCATATGGGATGTCAGACTTTCTCTTCTTGGATTGTTACATCATTAATGTTAAATGAAGGTATTTGAGCATGCTTTTAGGCTCATTTTCCATGATATTTCATTTAATTTTTTGTTTTGTTCAACATTTTCATTAATAAACTGGAGGATGGGGGAGATTGCACCCTCAGCAAGTTTGCAGATGACTCTAAGCTAGGGGAAGTGGTAGAAACTCTGGAAGGTTGGGATAGGATACAGAGTGACCTAGACAAATTGGAGAATCGGGCCAAAAGAAATCTGATGAGGTTCAACAAGGACAAGTGCAGAGTCCTGCACTTAGGACGGAAGAATCTCATGCACCGCTGTAGACTGGAAACTGACGGGCTAGGCAGCAGTTCTGTAGAAAAGGACCTGGAGGTTACAGTGGATAAGAAGCTGGATATGAGTCATCAGTGTGCCCTGATTGCCAAGAACACTAATAGCGTATTGGGCTGCATTAGTAGGAGCATTGCCAGCAGATCACAGGAAGTGATTATTCCCCTCCATTTGGCATTAGTCAGGCTGCATTTGGAGTATTGGGTCCAGTTTTGGGCCCCGCGCTACAAAAAGGATGTGGACAAGTTGGAGAGAGTCCAGCAACAAAAAATGATTAGGGTGCTGGTGCACATGACTTATGAGGAGAGGCTGAGGGAACTAGGCTTGTTTAGTCTGCAAAAGAGAAGAATGAGGGGGTTTTGATAGCAGCCATTAACTACTAGAAAGGGGGTTCAAGGGAGGATGGAGCTAGGCTGTTTTCAGTGGTGGCAGATGACAGAACATAGACATAGACTCATAGGTCAGAAGGGACCAATATGATCATCTAGTCTGACCTCCCGCACAAGGCAGGCCACAAAACCCTACCCATACACATTTATAACAACCCCGAACCCATGACCGAGTTGTTGAAATCCTCAAAAATGAGATTTGAAGACCTCAAGCTGCAGGGAATCCACCAGCAAGCGACCCATGCCCCATGCTGCAGAGGAAGGCGAAAAACCTCCGTGGCCTCTGCCAATCCGCCCCGGAGGAAAATTCCTTCCCGACCCCAAATATGGCGATCAGCTAAACCCTGAGCATGTGGGCAAGACTCACCAGCCAGCACCCAAAAAAGATTTCTCTGCAGAGAACAAGGAGCAATGGTCTCAAGTTGCACTGGGAGAGATCTAGGTTGGATATTAGGAATACGTTTTTCACTAGGAGGGGGGTGAAGCACTGGAATGAGTTACCTAGGGAGGTGGTGGAATCTCTGTCTTTAAAGGTTTTTAAGATGTGGCTTGACAAAGCCCTGGCTGGGATGATTTAGCTGAAGTTAGTCCTGCTTTGAGCAGGGGGTTGGACTAGATGACCTCCTGAGGTCCCTTCCAACTCTAATTTTCTATGATTCAGTGATTAATATCTTAGTATTCAATGGCTGGAAAAGAAATTTTTTTGTTTAACTGTAATATTAGACCATAATTTCTTTCCTCTTTTACTTCTGTAGAGCATGTTGGTGCCCTGGATGCCCAAAATATTGTAGCTGTTTCATGTGGAGAAGCCCACACACTCGCATTAAATGACAAGGGCCAAGTATATGCTTGGGGTCTTGCTACTGATGGACAGCTTGGCTTGCCTGGAACAGAGGAATGTATCCGAGTACCCAGGTAAAAAAAAAAGAAAGTGGTCAAAGTAAAATTTCTGTGCATATTTTGAAAGTAAACTTGTTACATTGAAAGATGTATAAATGAAACTGCTCAAACCATTCCATAATTAATTGTTGTCAAGTAATTCTGTAAAATATAGAAGGTTACTTTACATTTGTGGAACCTGATGATATTAATTTTTATTACCTCCTCCCCAGTTGCTCAGTGAGTTCTTGATAATAGGCACACTTGGTAGATGAATACATTGGAAGAGAAGGGTGGATGTTTTCAAAACACAAATTTAAGATAAGTAGATGCTACTGGCTTTTATTTTTAAAACAATTGGAATGAACTAAGCTATTAGGATCTTACAGGGGTTTTTTAATAGTCATAGGGCTAAAGAAAATGGATATGTGTGCAATTTGATCTTTATTCTAATTTGATCCCTGAAGTGCTTAGCTGAGTTGGAATAATATACCTCCAGGTTATGATCAAAGTGTGTGCTGTCTTCCTTACCCCACTCCCCCCCCCCCAAAAATGGGGGGGTTATGCTTGCTTTGCATCTCTACCAAACCATCCTTATTAACTTAAGCAGTATTTTCGGTATACCTTATGTCCCGATCCAGCAAATGCTTTATCTTTACTACTGTGAGTAGTTTTAATGAAATCATGGTAGTAAAGTTAAATTTGTGTGTGTATTAGCAGGATTGGTTTCTTAATCATCACTGTCAAGCTGTCTAGAGTGGCTCAAGACTGTGAATACCAACCTTAGGGTAGACTGTTAAGAAGCCAGGGCACAAACCCCAAACTGGCTGTGAATTCTGTACATAAGATTTCATCGGTGAAGCATCAAGTAAACTCTTTAGGCACTTCAACAACCTACCATGGAGTCACAAACAGTCCCGTTGGGTACTCTTGGTCTGTTTTGCCACCTGGGCAAGCTTGCCTTCGTGATAGATGATCACTCGCACCAAAAATCACCACAACATTTAGGCTACTCTGAATCCCAAAGGACTGGTCACTTACCCCAGGTCAGTTCCACTTTAGATCTTACACCAAAGACAATGCTTATAGCCAATCCTATAATAAATCAACTAAAGATTTATTAAATAAAAAGAAGAAATCAGTTATTTACAGGGTTAAAGTAGATAAATATACACATACCAATGAGTTAATCTTAGGTTTCAAAAGGTAACAGAAACTGCTGTAATATGCAATCTCTATATGTCCTTTAGAGCCAACCTGGGCTAATCAGATGAGGGTCCCTGGTTAATGCTTTGAAATTTTGCCTTCTCAAAGTCCAAGCAGGACTGAGAGAGTTTCTTCTTGTTGCGTATTTTATTCCCTTCCTCCAAAGGTTCAAGCCAATGGGATTAGTTCACATACATGTCTCCTGTTCATGGGTATAGGGGAGGAATGCAATTAACAAAGTATTCTTTGATGCTGCACAATGGTGCATTTGGTTTCAGTGTGCCTTCTTGGTGGGTAGGACCTAACACCTTCTGTAGGAAGCCAGCATTTTACATTAATTAATGCTCTTCACATGTTTGACTGTGGGTTTGTCTACACTTACAGCACTTCAGAATGCTTAGTGAAGATGCTACCTAAGTTGACAAGTGAGCATCTCCTGTTGGAGTAGGTACGCCACCTCCATGAGAGGCAGTAGCTATGTCTACAGGAGAAGCCCTCCCATTGGCATAGCTCTGTCTACACCAGTGGTTAGGTTGGTATAACTATGTTGCTCTAAAGTGTGGGTTTTCCACACCCCTGGGTGATATACTAATACCAACATAAATTTGTAGTGTAGACCAGGGCTCATAGAGTTACAGAGGATTACAGTGCAAACATTTTTATAACATGAGGTACAGCTGTTATAACAGATTACTATATGCAGCATCCTACAAGCATTTCATCGAGTCTAAACACATCCTATCCAATTTAACACCTATAGTAACAATGATAACACACAGGTGAGCCAGATCAGTCAGTATTCAGGTGAGGGTTCAGTGCTTGGGCATGAACTGGCACCTGGCCTGCCAGCACCACAATCACAGCATTAACTTAAAACAAATGATTGGATTTATTTCCTGCATCTTTATATACACATATGGCTTTTTTGTGTAAGATTATCAGGTCAAACAGCTCATGTAAACATGTTGTATTCTTCGGGTGAAATTTTGACCCCACTGAGTGTAGTTTCAAAACTCCCATTCACTGCTCTGGGGTCAGGATTTAACCCTCACATTTAAACATGTGATTTAAGGGGAAAATAATCTGATCCTTGTAAACCAATTGGAATTACTTGGGAGCCAAAAAGTTGTATTAATGTGGTGAAGAAGAAAACATTTTAAGTTTTTATTAGATCTGGGAGGCTAGAGTCCTTTGCATCTCCCTTTCAATGTTAGATCTTCAGGTGGATGACATCCTTGTCTCCCCAGGGCCCTGAAACAAACAAAGAAGTCCTAATTCTGTAGAGGAACCTCTGTTTTATTAATAAAACTCAGTAACAAACTTCTGTGGGTTCCAGCTAGCCAAAGTTTTGGATTAATATTTTGTAATTTACAAATAAAAGATGTTTTATTATATTTAAACTAAGTTCAGCTCTACTTGTGTTGAAAGGTTTAACTTGCATTTCTGAATTATTCCTTCTTCAGGTGTACTGTTTCATAGTGCCAAGATCTACTGGTCTAATTCCTTTTCTTTTTTAATCCCATAGAAATATCAAAAGTTTATCAGATATCCAAATAATGCAGGTTGCCTGTGGTTACTGTCACTCACTTGCACTCTCAAAAGGTAAGTAAACTTGTTCTGAAGTATTCATGTGAATTCCTGTTAGGTAATTCGAAAAGTTTTACAGAATAATTTTTTTTAAGAAGGAACCACATTTTAAAATATATCTCCAAGGTACCTTTGAAGCTGTGCCGTGTTACACTTTTTATTGCCTTACCTATGTCACCTTTTTATTTAAAAAAAAAAAATCTGAAGGTTATACTTCATATTTATTATAAAAACATACCTTTGTCCTGATAGTCCTGGAATTATTTTGGAGAACTTTCTTTTTAAATAAATTTTATGATATAAATGTATAGCCATCTGATTAATGAATCTTTCACAATCCATATATCTCTGCTACTCTCTAACTTAAATAGGGTTTAAAGGAAATAAAGAAATTAGTGTATGACAAGTCTCCAAAATACATAATTGTTTTTACCGATGCTCTTTCAGAGTATTATGGGAATCAGAATATGAAATTCCAATTTGTCACTTGATCTTGATGAATAAGAACATTTTACAGTGTTGATTATGGCTACGGTTAAGGTTTTGTCACGGTTATTTTTAGTAAAAGTCAGGGACAATAAACAAAAATTAATGGAAGCCTATGACCTGTCTCTGACTTTTACTAAAAATAACCATGAAAATAGGGTTGTTGGGGGGTGAGAGCCCAAGCTCTTAAAGAGGAACCAAGCCTACCAACAGGAATTCTGGGCCCCAGAGCAGAACAGTCCACTCCTGTCTTGCCTCTTCTTCCCACAGTCCACCCCAGGGCTCTCACCTGCTCTACACCCTCCGCTGCTCGCTGCCGTGTTTCCTCTTCCCTCCCCTCCCAAATTGCTCAGGCATTGGTGGCGGATATGATAGGCCAGGGGAGGCTAAGCCTTCCTGGTGCAGCTGCCATCCTGCTACCATATGCCTGGGTCGTGAAAGCTGTACCTCTTCCTTCTTCCACTCCACTGCTACTCGTGTGCTGCCCCCAGTGGGGCTCAGAGCTCCCTTGGGGCTCCTCCGGGACTGTCCCTGGTGGGTGCTGGGGCTTGGGGTTTTTTTGGGTGCTGGCTGTGGTTTGGGTTGCAGCCTGCCAGCAAAAGTGGGGGGTGGGGCTTCAGGCGGAAGGAGAGTGGCAATGGGTAGCCTCCCCAAAGGGGAGGGTGCATGCACACCCATGCTCAGTCCTCCTCTCTTCCACAATCCCTCTTCCTTCAAGCTGGTGCGAGTGACAGCTGGGGGGCTGAGCAGGGAGGGGGGAAAAGGGGCACAACTAGCAGTGGGAGAGAGCAGGTGGCTGAATGGGGAGGAAGGACACTACAGTGGGGAAGAGGGACTGTGGGGAGGGGGAATGCCAATCTGGGAGACAGGCTGGTGGAGAGGGATGCAGCAGCAAACAGGGCAGGGGCATGGGTCAGAGTGGGGGTGGACTGTGGGTGGGGGCCATGGCTGGAAGAGGCGGGATGGGAAGCTAGCCTCCCTGCCACCCATAGCCTGGGCCCCTTTAAAATCAGTGGGCCCTATGACAGTTGCTCCTCCCCCATCAGCAGGCCTGAGAAGAATGGAGAAGGGGCGGGGGTCCAGCACCCTCTGCCAGTGACTTGGCGCTTTGGGGTCTTCCTGTTGCATGTGGTCCTTCCCCACCCACAGCAGCGGTGAGCTCGGGGGTCACTGGTCGGGAGCTGCGGATGGTCTCCCCCTCACTCCCCCCCCACCTCCTGTGGCACCTGAGAATTGCGGGCTTTCCCCCTTTCCCACTTGGGCATGGAACTCTGGGGCTGGAGGTTGGGAGCTGTGGGCCCCTCCTCACCTGGAGTCTTGGGCCTCCGCGATCTGTGGCAGCTGGGAGCTCTGGGCCTCCTTGCCACTCACGGTGGCTGAGAGCAGTTGGGTCCCTGCCACCAGGGGGACCCCACCCACAGCGAGTTGGAGATCCAGGACCCCTGCCAGCTTCAGCCCCATAGCCCAGGGGTGAAACTGAAAATGTCTCGGGAGTCTCTGGAAGTCACAGAATCTGTGACCCCCCATGACAGAAGATTATCCTTAATTATGGCACTAATCCTGTAGACACTTACGGATATGCATTATTTCATGTGTATGAGTAGTCCCATTGATTTCAATATGTCATTCACGTTCTCATTGTTTTTCAGTTTTCTTGAACTGAGTTTTGCCAGCTTTGTCACTGATGCTTATAAAGTGCGTGATCATTAGCAGATTGGCTCATACAATTTACAGAATTCACGGAAACACTGAGCTTGATATTTTAAAAAGTAGACTCATTTTGCCCATTTTGCACGTGAAAATGAAATATGCAAATGTGTAAGCACTTTTTCACTTCTGAAAATTAGGACTCCTAATTTTTAACTTTTACAAGGTCACTGAAGAATGGGTTCAAGCAAGCAAATTGGTGGAACACACAGAGAATTGGAATTTCACCATATAATGCCAGTCTACGATAAAAATAGTCATATGCACTAAATAATTTATCTTTATAATTAGACACTGAACAATTTGAGATAAGAAAACATACACAAAAATTGACTTTGGAAAAAATGTTTTTCATTTTTCAAAAAGTGATATAATTCTTAACTTCAAACTTTCTGACTAGAAACAACACAAGATATTTCAAGAAGAAAGGAGCTTTTTTTTATACAAGAGGGGATTTCTGACTTCTTATGGGAACTGTGCAGTCACTACAGTTTCTTCATGTTGAAACAAATTATAATTATATGAAAAACATTTACCAATAATTGTTACATCACTGTTACAGATAGAAAATCCATCATTTTTTACTCCCAAAAATAAAACAAATATGCTTTTACAAATTCAACACACTTATATTTTTATTAAATATTGCAAAAAACAATTAAATTAAAATTTAAATATTACTTGCATATGGCTTTTGCACTGTCACAAGATTGTTACAGAATGTCACTAGTTACACCAAGTTTTTTTGGTTGATGCATTTCTAGTTGTTTTTTCTTTTAATGCTACCCTTGTCATCCCAAGCTTATTATGTGAAAAGCACAGAGTCGGTGTTCAGTATGCATATCTCTTCTTGGGGCACACTGTTAATTTAGAGTTAGACAAGCATAAACTTGTTGCACGTCTGACCAAAATTCAGTTATTATTGCTAAGGTACATAGGATTTCTTTGTGGCATTAAGGAACAGTTATTTTCTTTTCAACTCTATTACCTTCTGGAATAGGATCATGTAAATGATATTTTTTAAAATGCATATTGAGTAGTCTTCTATAAAATCACGGTTTAGAACTGCAAAGTCGTAGAGAGAATGTTCAAATTCTTTATCCACCACTGCATATTTGCATGTCTTTGCACTTACTTCTGCCTACAATGGTAGATAATTCATGTCAACAGAAATTTAATGTGCTTTAGGATGTGTGCTAAATTATTTTAGTCACATATCCATTTCAGTATTCTAATTCAGTCTTGATTATGAAAATTTAGTACCTGTTTCATTTACATAGTTAGCACTTGATGATCTTTCAAGATCATAGGAAAATGATGATTTCGTTTTCTAACAAGTTACTGTGAAATATAACAGCGTTAAATATACTGTTCTACTTAATGTCTCATTCAGGAGGCAAAGGTGCTGATTTCTGGCTACTCAGTAATAGGACATATATTTTTTTCTGGCTGGGCAAAGTGTAAAAGAATATCTTACAATACCAGATCCTTTGTTAAACATAATTGCTCTGTCCGGGCTTTAGACACTAAGTTTAACAAATAGATATAGCAGATTACCTGCAGTGTTAGTTAAATGTAAGATAGTTACAGGGGATTACACGTATAAGTATTGTTGAGCAAGAGTGCATCTAATTTCGCAATACTTTCTCTCAAGCATTGGAATAGCCAAAATATTAAGCCCAAACATTTGTCACTTTGTCACAGACAGCACATTCAGTTGTCTTCTCTGGTCAGATTAATGTTGAAAGTTGAACTGCATTGCCTTTAGGAAGCTAAATTCAGTGCAGATTGGTAACATGTGGCCTAGTGTATAGTGTGGCCCTGTGAGTGTGAGAAAGAGAGGGAGTTTTGTACTAAGTAGAGTTCTGGATGCAAACAGTTCCCCCTTCAAGGTGGGAGACATGAAAGCTGCACCAAATAACATTGGTTGGCCTGTAGACACGTCATAAGGAAGGATGCATTATATGGTTAGACTTAGGTCTATGCCACAGTGCATCCCACAGTGATATTCTTGTATGATTCCCAAACAGGCCCATCTGTCATGGTCTTCAGTGGAACATTTCAAGCCCTGAACCTGCTCCATGCTTGTATATGTGCCTCAGCAGCAGAGGATTTTGGTTATTTGCTCTAAATTCACTGGATGTTTTCCTTAGGCAAGAGACAGTATTGGCCTGAGGTGGCTAGACTACACTGTACTAAATTGCAGGAGTCTTTCTGGAGTTTACTTTAGATGCTGCAGGATTGCATAGGCTAGAGTAGGCATGGGGTGAAATTAGGCACATGGACCCAATATCTGAGAAGATAGTGAAATACTGGATTAGGCCTGGTATAAACACAGACATTGAACTGGTTTGACTAAATTTGTTTAAACACTGGTGCAAATGCCTGCAAGGACCCACTTAAATCAGTTTAGAACTGATTTAGAGTATGCCTACACAACAGCTGGGAATGTGCTTGTCAGCACGGGTAGATGGACATGTGTTGGCTCTGCTTGAGCTAATGCACTAAAAATATTACTGTATGGTGTATGTATGGAGGATGTTTAAAATTTCATACATATTGAGAATTATTTTATTAAAACATATCTCCTAGGCAGGGCTAAAGTTCCCCACCCCAGGCAAAGAGATGTTATTTTGCACCTGGAAGAGATTTCCATGGTGCATCAAGAGACAGTGGGAGTATGTATTACATAAAAGGTAAAACAGGCCCATCAAGCCAACAAGGGGAGGAGATAATTGCTTAGCATCACAGCTGAAGGAGGAGATTGCAGGAAACAGATCAGTTTTCAATTTAGTAAACAGGGAGGGGAGGGGGAAAGACGACCAGCATGGAACTTCCTTCACCACCAGACTCCAGGTTGCCTTCCTTACAGTTTGAATGAATTTTACTTTGGGGGTAATGTTCAAAAGAATCCATTTCAAAGGTTTACTGTGCTATTACAAAAAAGGAGAGAAGAACCCCAAGTTATTTTTCATTTAAGACAAAGGAACCGAGCACTTTGACCTCTAAGGGAGATCCTGACTGGAGGGCTTGGTCAGCCATCTTGCTAGAAGGTAGTGTGATGAGAATCTTACCTTGAACCAAGTCTGTAGTCTTGTTAAATCTCAGTCTCTAGAAAGCATTTTTCACTTTATTTGCTTGTAACTATTTCTGACTCTATCCTCTATACTAGAATTCACTTAAAATCTTATCTCCTTTTGTTCGTAAACTTGTTTACTTTTAATCTAAACCAACCCAGTGCTGTGTTTGACTGGAGTTAACATTCATTTTAAATCGATGTGGCAAGCTGCTAGGTATTGTATCTTTAAAAGAACCTTAATATCTTTCTGAAAGTCCATGAGAGGTCTGGACATTTTTGGGAAAATTTAGGACTGGTGGATGTTGGAGTCATATTGCTAAGTGCAGCCAAGGCTGGTGGAAGCTGGAGTGTAGCAGTGGTATAACAAGAAGGCTGCTGGAATCAGGATTTCTGAGTTGGAGCTGCTTAATACACATGCACTCAGTGCATTCTTGTATGCTGGCTGGAAGCATTCAGACAGGAGATCTACAGGAGCACTCAGGGTTAGAGGGCAGCCAATGACACAACAACTTGCTGGTCTGGAGTGCACCTTATATTGGATTTGTTTGTATCTGTACATTTATGCAAGAGTAGTTCTTGTTGTGTTACTGATAATATCCTTAGACATGCTTCTTTCCATGATGTGAAGGAAGTTTACATACCATGGTGTGTTAAATATTCTCCTTGCTTTACTTGTCTCCATCATTGTTTCATCATATCCTCTATAGTCAGCTTTTATGAACTCAACCTTTATAACAGTTGTTGAATTGTTTTTGTTTGGTATATGTTGGATTTAATAGTTTGAGACAAGTACATTTGGTTTTTGATGTATGCTATTTAAGAGTCCATTTATATTAGGCAGGCACAGGAAAAAAGAAGTTGCATACCTACAAAGGGCTATTATTCCTACAGAATATTTAATTAAAAAAAAAGAGCTCAACAACTGCCATATTAGCTGTGTTTATATTAGGGAAATTTTGCAAAAATGTGTCACCATTGTTAATGCTGATTCAGGTCGGCCAATGTTAGCAACATTGGGAGCCATAGTGTAGATGGTCTTCTGGTATTTTGAATGGTGTTATCTAAGCCTGCTCAGTGTAGGTCTAATCAACCACTGTATTTAAAAAGCCCATAGCCCATCCATGCTAGGGTTTTGCAATGTTGCTGACATGGGTGGAGTTGTTAAAATTGTTAGCAATGGTGAGAAATTTGTGTAAAACTTTCCTACTGTACAGGAGTGTAGATAAGTGTGTAGGTAAGTGTTTCTAAATTGAGCCAATAAAAGAGTGAAGTAATGACCTCTCTAAATAATTGGATAAAATTTGAAACATTGTAACATTTACTGAAAGGGCTTCAAAACCTCATATAACTCTTTTCTTAAACTAACCAATAGATGTCGTCTATTGGGGATAGTAGAATAAGTTACAGAATGGTGGTTCGTGCTGTAAATAATTATTTCAGTAGCAAAATTATTGAATTTATTCCAGATTAATTATACCAAAAACTGTGTTCATTTTAATGGCATTTTTAATAAGTGATGGAAGTTACTGTTCCATTTCCAGCTTAATTGATAAGGCTAATAACTAGCTGGCACTGCTGATGTGAAAAAAGTTAAGTGCAGCCTTGAGGTTTTGTTACTGACTTAAATATTATTTTCAAATTGGTCCGACTATGGGGTTTGACTTCAGTCTTCAAATTACAATCAGTTTTGGTTTTGAAAGAGCAAATCAGTAATAATCTCTGAACTGCTGAACTTATTTGAATTTCAGATGCCCTTTATAAAATATTCTAGCTGTTTAATTTTTGGAAGGTGATACATTTCTGTCCTTTTTGTTAAAGGGAGTGAACACACTTTTAAATGATGTTTTAAGGTATGTTGATCCTGCGTCATCTTAAATCTTTTTATCTTTAACAGGAAGTGAAGTTTATTCCTGGGGACAGAATAAATATGGCCAACTGGGTATAGGTTATGAGTTTAAAAAGCAGACTTCACCTCATCTGATTAAATCTTTACTGGGAATCCCTTTTGCACAAATTGCAGCAGGAGGAGCACATAGTTTTGTACTAACTCTTTCTGGAGCCATTTTTGGATGGGGACGTAACAAATTTGGTCAACTGGGTCTTAATGATGAAAATGGTGAGTAGTTATTACTTAAAAATATTTCACAACTGAAGTCTTTATTTGTGGTTCTACTTTGTACTCAGTGTCTTGGAATAATCTTCAAATTGGAATTCTTGCCAGTGTCATTGACTAGCAGAGTTATATAAACATCCTGGTCCTGTTAATTCAGTGTCTGGTTTTACATTCACCATTGCTTGGGCACCTTGGGATTGAATTTGCGACTAAAAACCCAGGACAGCTTTCCTCTTGACAGACCAAGGGAGTATTATAAATTAGCAAGTAAGACTTTGACTCTGCTAGCATTTACGTACATGCTTAGCTTTTATCAAGTAAGAACTCCCACTGAAGTCAATGGGACTAATCAACTGTTCAAGTGTTTGTGTGACTGGGACTAAAGTGGGTAACCTGTTTCTTTTGCCTACTTCAGAATGAGGCCAGGTGTAACTGTCCCTGGAAATAGGACAGATGATCCAGACAGTGCTGTCAGATACTGTCCATGAGAGCTGAAGTCAGTTACGTACAAAAGAGAAAATAGAAAAGATACTGTCTCGTTGCTTCATGGTAAAAGCGCTCACTGACAAAATTGTCCTGTAATTCTGCTGAGTCCCTTTCCCTTCCTATTTGTGTATGAAAAAATGTTACTTCAGGCTCTAATTATTTTCTTTTTAATTTTTTATTTTCTCTTTTAAATTAACAGAATCATTTTTGTTCAATTAAGTTATTTAGAACTTGAACTATCTACCTTTTGGTAAATAATCACATTTTCTGAGACTGATTTTTAATCTATGCAGTCTTATTAGATAGTAGCGTACATGGACAATTTTACATATCCTTTTCATTATATATTTGCCTTGTTTTCTCTCCCCCAACCACTTCCTCAGGGACTGGATTGATTGTAAAATATTTCCTTTGGTAGATCTGTTTGTTTAATAATGATTCAAAAACAAACTATTTGATGAGGGAAAAATAACATCCATTTCTCTTAATGGGATTTGCCAAATAGTTTTGGGCTATTAGGTTTTCTCAAGTTCTAAGGCTTGTAGTTATGAGTGTATCATGGCATATATCTGCATATAGGCAACTTAGTGCTAATTATCATGTGTAAATTAATCCTACAGATGCAGAATTTATCAATTAGCAAATTTCATCTCAGACATCTGTGGGGATATATCACCCCTATGCTGCCTTGATGTCTGGGATGGAGAGTTACAACACTAAGCCCCGAGGACATAAGATTTAGATAAGACCGCCAGGTGTGGAATGAGAGCTGGGCGAGGACAATGGGCGCCTCTTTATCTGGCTACTCACATTGTAAATAGCCGGTAAACAGGATAATAAAGTAGGTGGTCGTATAAGATGTCAAGTAACCTGTGAGAGTTAGGCTGTGCTCGTGCTCTGTGTATGCCTCTGGCCACTAACCAATCAATGGCTGCGTGGAGACAGAGTGACCAATATGCATGCTGTATGAAATGATATATAAGATGGTATTCACTTTACAATAAAGGACTCTGCTTACAATCATATTGATCGTGGTGCTTTGTCCGGCCCGCATGAGACACAAGGAACAAGACGCAACAGACATCTTGTTTTAATTTCATCTAATTATGCTGGGAACTGGCTAATGAGGCAATAAATTATGGAAATGATGGTGTGTGTGTTCCATGTTAGGTGGAGAATGGGGAAGATGTATAATTATCTAAAATTTCTCAATAGAAAATGCAATAAATTGAAACATTTCTGAATTAATAGTTTTAAATATGGTTGCAGGTTTTTTTAATGGGAAAATTAGAAAGAACCAAACTGGTTTTTAATGGTCATGTTTTCAGTTAATCAGTGTGGTGGAGAATGATAAATCACATTGTTTTCAAATTTCATAGTCTTTGTAGATGTTCTTTACATTACCCCATTTTTATCAGGCACTGTCTACTAATAAAGTATACATTTTTAATGTACAGAAAATTATTCTTTAAAAAAGTTATACAATTGTCAGTGTACATTAGCAATATTAAGGAAATGTTTAAGATCGCAAATTTTCACTTGTGGATGGCAGTGCTGTTTTATTCTGTTATATCTGCAGGGAGTTTAACCTCTGCCATTGTAATGCCAACGTAATTCTTTGCTTGTCAAAATGCAGGATGAATATATTTGTATACAATGTTTTACATGGTACCTCTCACTTAATGCCTCTGTAATTTGAGTTCTCTTAGAATTTTTAATCCTGTAGGTTGATAACTTTGGGCTAAAAAGACAACTAATTTTGAAAGTTAAATCTGGAGAGAAAGCTCTTTGCTGCTGCTGCTGTTTCAAAACACTTTTAAAATGTACTGACATCATAATGTGACCAACTTTTAATTAAAACTTTTAGACAGGTATGTTCCTAATCTGCTGAAGTCACTAAGATCTCAGAAAATTATTCACATCTGTTGTGGAGAAGATCACACTGCTGCTCTTACAAAGGTATACTACTTAAAGTACTGTCTGATTTGTGAATTTTCAATACTTCATGTAGCAATGAACAATGCTCTTTTAATGTCTCTAAATGCAGTATTTGTATTTCTTAAAAGTTGGATGGATAAAATGTACCCTGTGAAATCATGATAATAGTAGAGAAAGGTTAAACATTTAAATCAAGATCCACATTTCTTCATAAGTTATGTAGGCCATGTCTATTGTATGAGTGCTATAGTGGCACAGTTTGGTGCTGCAGCTGTGCTGCTTTAGCACCATAGCGTGGACACTCCCTACAGTTATAAGCATAGACGAGGCTTCAGTATTATATCTGGCTCAGCTTTACAAAAGATGAATTTGCAAGATTTTATGTTATTAAAAATGCTTTGTGACCATGACATCATTTATGCCATTATTTAAACTATGCAGTAGTTGAGCTTTATATTTAATTCACTGCTCTAAATATGAACATAAACTTCTGAACTATATGGTTTTACTTTTTACTGCATTGGTCATAAGGTTTTCATTGGCAAAATTAGTTCTAAATTAGGTTATATAGTTGGGGGATTTATTGTAATTTAGCAGAGTATTGCTTGTAAATAGTATTTAACAAGCAATAGGGGAAATTGTCCTCAATTATCCCCATAGTTACTCTTTGCAAGCAGTTACAATATGAGCTTCCTTTGGGGTTTTACCAAAAGCTTCAGTCATGAGGGCATGTTAATTTAATTTGAGGGCGTGTTAGTTTAATGTCACTGTAGCTCAATCCTATACGGAGATGAGTATCTGAACCAAACTAAAATTGTAGAGTTGGAACACCCAACTTTGCAACTGACACTTAATCCTCCGTTGATACGTTTAAGTGCATTATTTATTATAGCCTCTTTTCTACTTGAGGTTTGGTAAATTTTTAGAAGAATCTAATTTGAGTGCACCATTTCTACCATTTGCTGGAATAGTTTCTTACAGTTCATCATGAGATGAAGTACATCTATCAACTGTCCATTGATCAAAAGTGCCTCTGTTATTTTGTGGCATGCAGCGAAGTGCAAGGGAGGGCTTACATTAAATGATAATATGAAACTAACTCTCTTCTCTTGCTTCCTGTATGTTGAATTTGCATTACAATTAAGCATGTGGTTTTTAACTAGTGTATGTGTTAATACTGTGACATTTTCTTTTGTTTAGCAGCCTTTACTGAATTAAGTTATTTTTTTTTTAAATTTAATTTGCTTTTATTAATCATGTAAAACTCCTATTATACAGGGTCTGGAGAAGTGAATATACCAGCCCTTTCAATATTTTTTCTGTTTTGTACATGATGGATTCAGAGTATATAATAATTAAGAATTTGTGATTATCTTCAGAGAAAACTTGTAGTTTGTTTCAGCTGCAAAAATTTAATTGCATAAAGGGCTATACCAGCCTGTTTCTGAAAAAATGCATATTTTTGTATGACACTGTTTTGGCTTTCACATGTTTAAGGGAGTTAAAGGGGCATGGTCAACTTAAATGTGGCCAGATTTTTTTTGTATAAATCAGTTTATAGAAAATGTTCAGATAATCGAAATCTCAGCATAATTATAGAAAAAGACATCCAATAAAAGTAATTGTTTATGAACAAATATTTCCCTGCAGTATGTGAAAACCTAATATTTGCACCACTTTAGTCCTGAAATTTAAACTGATTTCACTGATATTTACCATCCAAATTGAGATGTGCATAATATAAACAGTCATGAGCAGTAAACTGTATTTTAAACTTTCCTTTTACTAATGTATTAATAGTAAGATAGTTAAATCATATTTACAAGAAATTTAAGTTGACTCTATTACTTTAATTAAAGTGAATGGATTAACATAATTTATTTGCAATAAATACTAAAACTAATACTATTTTTATGTAGCCCCTTCAGGCCAGCAATCCCTCTTCATGTTGTATGTTGCAAAATTATGGTCTTAATATATTACTGTGGGAGGAGTAACTGTTTTTATGTGAGAGTATTTTAAAAGCCCTTCCAGAATTTAGACGTATCTGGCACTGTTTATTCTAATTCAGTGAATGGGGCTGTTTTTCTCAGCGGATGATGCCATTTTAATGACGATTTCCAGCAGAGATCCAGTCTGGTGCAGAGTAGAACTGAAAGAATCAGCTTTACAATTTGAAAGCATTTGAATATGGAAATTTTCACAGTTGTTGTAAGGTAAGTTGTGTAAATTTTTAAAACATTTTTAACAACGTTCTTCTGTTAAGGTTTTTGGTTAATTTCCTGTTAAATTAATCAAAACCCTTTTTTTAAGTGATTGAACTTGCCTTACAACAGTGTTGAAACTTTTTGATATCCTTTTGCTTTCAAATGATGAAGCTGATGCTTTCGATCATACTCTGCATCATTTATTTGAGGAGGTAGTTTCCTGTTAAAAATATTTCACAATAATTTTTAATGTATTAAGTTTTGTGATTTTCCAGTTTTTCATGAGTTTGTGTGTGTAATTGTAGTTCATCTGTGAAAAAGAGTAAAAACAAGGTTTAATATCCTATTTATGACAAGCTAATGACAGAATTATTGGATAGTAATGTGGAAATTTCAAGAAAATTATTTAACAATATTGTAATATAGATAGATAGATAGGCATGTACCACATTTTCATAACTGCAGTTAACTTGTAACCCTTGTATAAATGAGTATCCTTATTTTTCTATTCCACTATCTTGTTAAATAGCAAAGAAAATTATATAAACCAAGAAAGGGGAATTGTGTAATAGATGAGTTTTTTATTCTTAAATGTATTCTAATTTTAATCCAAATATGTTTGTTTAGGAAGGTGGGGTTTTTACATTTGGAGCTGGAGGCTATGGACAATTGGGTCATAACTCCACCAGCCATGAGATAAACCCAAGGAAAGTTTTTGAACTTATGGGAAGCATTGTTACACAAATCGCTTGTGGGAGGTAAGGTCCATTCTGTACTAGAGCTATGAATTGCAAAAATATTTTGTACATGGAGCATCCAGTTGTATAGTGAAGTACCTGAACTTTGACCCTTACAGGTAAGGGATGAGGACAAAATTATTAGGACTTGAAGTTCTTTAATTCTGTATCTTAAACAGTATTAAATTAAAGTAAGTTGTACCACCAAGACATATGACTGTCTAAATAGAACAACTGCAATGGCCATTTATTTGTAACCTCGGTCCACCCCCATCTCCCTGATTCTATAAATTAAATGAAGGCAGTAAACAGTATCTAACAAGCATTTAAAAAAACCCAAACAAATCCCAAATCCTGAACAATCAAACTGTGTATACGCCAACTAAGTGTAACACATGGGCTAGAAACATACTTTTAATTATTTAAAAAAAATTCAGGAGTACAAGATGATGGCTTTGGGGAAGTTGGTGTCCAACATACATCTATGTGTACTCCTAATTCAAGCTATAAAGGATATTTATCATTGTTCATATTGTAGTAGCATCCAAAATGTAGGTGCTTCACTGACACAGATGAAGATATTGTCTTTGTCCCAAAGAGTTGTTAATCTAGAAAGATTCACATAGGAGCAAATTGAAGAGGCTGGTGATAAGGATGCTTCGTTTTTTAAATATAAACTATTTTCAGTTACCATTCTGTCTATTCATGGTGACTGAGAATGGACCATTCTCTATTAACAATCTACATTAATTCACTGTTGCTTATACTGAGATGTCCCCTACCCTACCATGAATCTAGGGTTCAGAGGACAAAGAATTGCAGCCAATCTTGCAGAAACTTTAAAGTTAAAATGTCCAGAGCACCCTCCAGCTCAGGCTTCGGGTGGAAAAGGATGGCAGGCTTCACGTGGCTGCTTTTTCCCCTAATGTTCCAGGCAGGTCCTAATATCTTACTGCCTTGGAATGCATAGTTTCTGGTAACATGCTAAAGGATGTTAAATATACTGTTAACATTCCTATTTTGACCTGCACGTAGTATGTTATGGTGCTCGCATGATTTATTTTAAATTTTGTATTTTTTTGCCCTAGGCAGCACACTTCTGCCTTTGTTCCTTCATCTGGAAGGATTTATTCCTTTGGTCTTGGAGGTAATGGGCAGTTAGGTACAGGATCAACTAGTAATAGGAAAAGTCCCTTCACAGTAAAAGGAAACTGGATTCCTTATAGTGGGCAGTGCCCACCAACCACCGGTAAGTGTGTGATAACACATATTATGTATCATTTGAACTTTGGGAGGTAGCTAACTATGATTTTAGTACCTCTTCACCCTAATGCAGTTTCTCTTATCTGATTAATCTCTTCCTTAGAACACTGGGATATTGGTTCTTTATATCAGAGATAAACAGACCCATCTCCCTAAAGCCTTTTCTGCATGAGGAAATATTTGCTAAAATCTTACAGATGATGCTACTTACTCAGCTCCTTTGGTCATACCAACAGTGAGAGTGCTAGTGTAGCCCAAGATTTAGGTGGCTGCTGATATTTTAAGCACTGTGTTGTGTAGGCCGGCTCAGAGCTGGGGTGATAACATGGTGCTTCCTGCAGAGAGACCTTTCTTGATTCATAGGCAAGCAGTCACTGTATCAATTGCAATGTTATATGCCACTTCAAACTAAGATTTGGAATTAACTAAATTTTATTTTAATTACAGACAGTGAAGAATATTATTGTGTAAAGAGAATTTTCTCAGGTGGAGATCAAAGTTTTGCACACTACTTTAATCCACAGGTAATAAACTAAAATACTGTAAATCAGTTTCAAAGCCTATTGCCAAGGCTCTGTCCTATGGCATTTTAGACCTAAATTATGTGACAGGAACCTGAGATTTATGCACCTCTACCTCCCATATATTCTTCCCTTCATAGCACACAGCATGAGTCCGCTACAGCACAATCAGTATAATAATAGCATGTTTGTTTGTTTAATGTACATTGAGTTTATTTTATGCTTAACTTCCCTGGCCGCCTGCTCCCATTTTTCCATCTGTTTTTGATGTGCTATAGGTTTAAGTATTGAAAATGTGTAACTGCATAGTACAAATTATAGGGGGAATTTAGAGGCTTTGGTGGCTGGATTAGTTCACAGTTGAGATTTTGGACACTCAAGAAAGTGGAAAGCTAGTTCCACTAGTTGAACTAGTTCCAAAAGCTAGTTGAAGCCTTTGGAAGTGGGTAAGGAACAATGGATGTCCTCTTTCCCTTTCAGACAGGGTCAGATGTGAGTGGGGTTTATACTTCTTGTTCTTTGAGTGCTTGCTCATGTCCATTCTCAAATTAGGTGAGTCTGAGCCGCTTGCACCAGTGCTGGAAATTTTTCCTCTAGTGGTATTTATAGGGTTGGCTCTAGTGCCCCCTGCAGTGGTGTGCACATGTCGGTATATGTATGCTGCCAGCCCTCCTCCCTCTCAGTTCCTTCTTACCTCCTGTGATGGTGCTGGAACGCTCTCTTGCTTCACAAGTTCTTTCTCTCAGCCTAGTGGTTTTGATTGTCTTTGTGTATATAATTCTAGTTTTTGCTGTTAAATAAGTTGTAAAGTTAATTAGAGTTAAATTTTGTCACCGAGAGAAGGAGCATGCCACAGTCTCCGTATTTTAAACTCTGCACTTCCTGTAAGAAGCCAGTGCCAATCCGTGACCTGCACCAGAGCTGTCTCAAGTGTCTGACAGAGGCCCATATGCAGGAAAAGTGCAGAATTTGCAAAGGATTCTGGTCCTGTACCAAAAAGGTCTGGGATATTCAGCTAAAGGCTAACTTAATGGAATTAGTGCTTAGACCGGCATCGGAACTGAGCCTATCAGACTTGGGACCGAGCACGTCAACCTCAGTATGGAGACCCCCACACTCCCCCTCCATCCCTTGTACTGGTATCTTTCCAGCAGTGATCAACATTTCTGGTGCCAAAGAAGAAGCTGACGAAGACACAAGTGGAGTGGGGGTGTTAGGCAGCGCCAAAGAAGGACAGGAAGGTCACAGGAGACCAAGCGAGACCCGAGTCAGGTTGCTAGTTCCCCAGAATTCCCGGAGCATCACCCACCTGGGTTCTGAGCCCTAACCCAGACCCACCGCTGACTCCTGGGAGTGGCAAGGGCCTGTTACACCTGGCAGTCCCCACAACACCAATGGCTTTCCAGGCCATGAAAGCTCTTGTGTCTTTGCAGGCGCCACAGATGCTTCAAGAGGGAAGACCCCTGCTCCAGGACTAGACACCATCATTGTCCATGGTGCCTTCAAGAGGGAGGCCTGCGCTGAGACCCCCGCAGCGCTCCCTGATGCCAAGGCACCATTTTCCAGTCCATGAGCATTCTCTGGGCCCACAGTCCTGGCATGAGGAACGGCACCAGGAGTAATCAGACTCGAGCCTCTGGTCACCACTTTCCCAGCACTGGGCTACAGAGGGAAGGTACTGATCCCTGGAAAGCCACCGGTCCCCCGAGGCCCAGCACTGGCCTTCAGAGTACTGGCATAGATTCCCAGCTTCCCAACCCCTGTCGCCAAGCCTGTACAAGAAGCCAAAGGACCAGCCAGTTGTGGGGCGTTTGAGCTTCCAGCACTGCTCTCCAACACTGGAGGGTCCATGCTTCCTTTACAGTACAGAAGATCCATCAGCCTCAGCTGTCCTGTGGTCACTGAGGAGCAGCTCATGCTCTGAGAGGGTGGAGAGGATCCTGCCAAAGGGACAGTTTGTCGCCACAGCTGCAGACTACCAATGGCACCCCCAAGGGGAGCATGACCACAGTGCTAATGGGCAGTCCAACAGCAGTTTTAGAACCTGTGGGGTTTTCATCTGCCTGTGGGTACGTGAGGACATTACATGTTCTGGACCTCAGTACTGAGGACACCAGTGGCAGCTCACCTGGCACTGTGTACCTGGACGTCGAATCAGACTAGGGGAAGAGCCCATCAGTGCAAGGGGCTACCCCAGTGAGGGAGGAAGACATGGACCCCCAACCTCTGCTGATCTCGTCCTCCCCTGATGAGGCCATGGTAGGACCATCACCTGCTGTCCCACTGGATGACTTCAGAGCTCACCAAAAGCTCCTCAGAAAGGCAACTTCCAACCTAGGGCTCAAGGTGGAAGAACTAAAAGAACCCACAGATGACCTGTTTGGCATCCTGGCAATGGCAGCCCCATCCAGGGTGGCCCTCCTTATTCACAAGGGCATGGTAAAGCAGTTAAAGACCCTGTGGCAGACCCCGCCCTCCCTGCCACCAACATGTAAGTGGGCAGAAAAAAAACACTGTTTCTGCAAAGGGGTTCAAGTACGCACACGCACACGCACAGAGAGAGCGCGAACAGGACAGACAACGAACAGGACAGACAAGGTCAGATAAATTCTACTCCAAAAAAACAGACACGAAAAAGCTTGATCTTTTTGGGTGCGAAGTTTATTCCATGGCAAGCTTACAGTTATGCATATCGAACTAGCAGGTTGTACTAGTTAGATATGATTTTAACATGTGGCAGTTGTTGAAAAAATTTGCAGACTCCCTGCCACAAGCCCCCGGACAGGAATTTGAGGTGGTCAAGCAGATGGTGATAGCGAGAGCTTCCCTATAGGCAGCCTCAGATGCAGTGGATTCAGAGGCCAGAATCATGGCATCGGCAGTCTTGATGAGAAGGGTGTCATGGCTCCAGTCATCCGGACTCTTGTCGGAGGTCCAGCAGTCCATCCCTTTCGACAGAGCAGCCGTGTTCGCCCACCAGATGGACTCTAGGCTGCATGGGCTGAAAGACTTAGGACCACATTGCACTCCTTGGGGCTGGATGCTTTGTCGTCTGCTAGATGGCACTTCAAACACCAGCAGCCACAGAGATTTTGAAGCCAACCTAAGGGATACCCTTACAGGAAGAGTTATAAGGGTTATAAGAAGTGCCAGGGTCAATATACAGCCACAGCCCCCCTCTTGGGCTTGAGCTGTTACAAGCTGGAGAAAGGCATACATTTTGAAGCTGGGTCCTGGGACAGCCTACAAGCCATTTCTCAAGATCCAGACCACCTGTTTTCGCACCTCCTTGCACCCTTCCTCCCAGAGTGGGCTGCAACAACTTCAGACTGTTGGGTCCTCAGCGTGGTAATTTCCGGGTATATCCTTCAATTCACTTCGCTTCCATCTTCCGAGTCCCTTTTCAGGGACCCCTCTCATGAGCAACTTCTCATGTAGGAGGGGCAAACCCTCTTTCAAGTGAGAGCCTTGGAACTCGTTCCTCAGGAATGGAGGAGGAAAGGTTTTTATTCCCAGTACTTTCTAATACCAAAGGCAAAAGGAGGCTTAAGGCCTATATCCTGGACCTGGGAGACCTTAACAAGTACCTCGAAAAGTTAAAATTCTGTATGGTGTTGCTAGCCTCTATCATCCCCTCTCTGGATCCAGGTGACCGGTTCGCTACTTTCAATTTAAAGGACACCTCTCTCCATACTTCCATCTTCCAGAGCCACAGGAGATTCCTGTGCTTCACAGTCAGCAAGCAACTTTACAAGTTTACAGTACTCCCCTTTTGCCTGTCAACCACATCTTGTGTGTTCAAATGCATGGCAATGGTTGTGGCCCTCAGGTGACGGGGTATACAGGTCTTCCCTTACCTGGATGATTGGCTCATTGGGTCAATCAAGGATGCAAGTCCACTGCAGCATTGAGATTGTCCATCCTATCTGCCAAGCATTGGGCCTGTTGATACCACATCATGCATTCAGAGGAGTACCTTTTGCGGCCCTGTGACTGATGCTGTTGCTCGTATCAGATGCCTTGGATCTATGGTAGGGGGCTCACCTAGGTACCTTCCAGACCCACAGCCTCTGGTCCAAGGGTGAGCATGCATTGTATATCAATATCTGGGAGCTCAGTGCAATTCAGCTGGCTTGCGATGTGTTCCTGCCTCAGCTGTCTGGCAGGGTAGTCCAAGAGATGACATGCAACACGGCCTCAGTGTACTATATAAATAGGGAAGGTGAAGCCAGGTCCCTGGCCCTTTGTCAAAAGACCATTCATCTATGGAATTTCTGTGTAGCTCACAGCATTCTTGTGGAGGCTGTGCACCTTACAGGGATCAGGAACACCTTAGCTGATTGCCTCAGCAGGTCATTTTACTCTCGCCATGAGTGGTCTCTGCACCAGGATGTGGCCAAGGCAATCTTCTGGAGGTGGGGCACTCCCCGAGTGGACCTATTTGCCAACAGGTGGAACAGGAAGTGCTCCCTGCAGAGTCTGGACAATGGCTCCCCAACCCACGCCTTCCTGTTGCCATGGTTGGACAGTGTCATGTATGTTTTTCCACCGATATCACTGATCCACAAGATCCTCATAAAACACAAGAGCGACAAGGCGTGGATCATTCCAGTAGCCCCAGGATGGCTTCCCCAGCCCCTGTTTGGGATGCTGCTCGATCTATCAGTGGTCCACCTCTGGGCATTTCTGTCGTGACCGGACCTTCTCGCTCAGGACCAGGGCTGGCTGCTTCACCTGAACCTGGCCTCGCTGTACCTAATAGTATGGCTGATCCATGGCTAAACTTGGAGGAGCATTCCTGCTTGGAGCAAGTCCCAGCAAATCCTCTTGGAAAGCAGGAAACCTTCCACCAGAATGTCTTATCTGGCTAAGTGGAGACGCTTTACCTGCTGGGCAGCCCTGAGCAATATCTCCCCATCTGAAGTGTCTATCCAAGTCATCTTATATTACTTATTCCATCTGAACAGAGAGGGTTTGGCCTTGTCCTCAGTTAAGGAACATCTGGCGGCCATTTCAGCTTTTCATCCCGCTGTACAACATAGAATGGTATTCTCTCACCAGATGACAGTCAGAATCCTCAAGGGTCTAGAGTTTCTTTTTCTGCCTGTATGGGACATGATTCCCCGGTGGAATCTTAACTTGGTCCTGTCCAGACTTACTGGACCACCCTTTGAGCCTCTAGCCTCCTGCTGTCTTCTGCACCTGTCCTGGAGGGTGGCGTTCTTGGTAGCTATTACTTCGGTGAGATGGGTTTCAGAAATTATGGCCCTAACCTCTGGGACCCTTTACACAGTCTTTCATGAGAACAAAGTCCAGCTACATCGTCACTTGGCTTTCTTGTCGGAGGTGATACCGCATTTCCACCTTAACCAGGCAATATTCCTTCTGCTCTTCTTCCCAAAGCCTCACAACACTAATGAGAAGAGGTGTCTCCACACTTTCGATGTCAGGAGAGCTTTAACCTTCTACACTGATAGGACTAAGCCCTTCCACAGGTCTGTGCAGCTCTTCGTCACCATTCCTGAACGGATGAAAGGGGCATCCGGTATCATCTCGGAGAATATCATCCTGAATCACAGTCCGCATCCACATCTGCATGCTACAAGCAGGAGGGGGTTGCTTCTGCAGCTTTACTCATGGCTCGTTTAACAAGAGCACAGGCCTCTTCAGCAGCCTTCCTGGCCCAGGGTCCTATCCAGGACATTTGTAGGTACACACCTTCACGGCCCAGTATGCTTGTACGCAGCAGACCCGGGACGACACTGGCTTTGGTACATACATACATACATATGTTCCCTAGAGTTATTGTTGCAGGCTGTCTGTCGACTCCGGCAGACAACACTGCATTGGCGTACATTCGTTTGAGATTCTGAAGTTTTTCTTCACAACCATGAGGGCTAAAAATGTAATTATTCTTAAATGAAAGATTAGATTGCAAGCACAGTCATGTAGCAATTTGAAAAAAGACATTTATTCATTCATTTGCAGATCTACATCGTCTAATTATACACAGGATCTTGCCTAAAACCTTAGTTTTCTGTAAAATTTAATTTGTTTACAAAGTAGTTGCCCAGCAATCCAATTGAAAATGCCATACTCCAGATCTTGGTCACAAAATTGAACAAAACTTGCATATTACATTTTTTGTAATTAAGATTTGGAATATTTGTAGTATTTTAGGAATTCTGGAGGAAGCATAAAAGAAATTAGTGCCAACATAAATTTTAATGAGTGTGTGTGATTTTTCTTATTTATTGTTTTACTTTCAGCACCTGGGAATAATATTTCAAAATATTTTGTAACTGAAGCAATGTAGCTTGCTCAGTACTTTAAATAGAACTGAAAAAGAAACAAATTTATATTAAAAAATGCACTGCAATTATATAAGTACCAAAAGACATCTGAGCATTTTTAAAGTAACAAATTTTGGCAGTTTCTAGAAACTTATTTTGCTAAATTAAGTACATTTTGATAAGGATTAGTTGAGGTTAACTGGAGGTCGCTGATGAATGAGGGGACCATTATCTATCTTTACTTTATTTTGCTCTATAATAAATTCACGTATCCATAAAACTTTAGGTGCTGTAAGAGGTTAACAGTTTAACATTTTGTTGTTACATTATTTGAAAAATGTTTGAAAAGCATCAGAAGAAATTTCCTACCTAGGCATATAAGGCACTATTCCTGGTTTTTTAACAGAAAGCAGCTATTCAGGAAATAAAGAGAACACTCTACTTCGCTCACTTTGTTCTCTTTCCTGTGTGCAGGCACACTGACTGACACTGTGCGTGATTAACTCCATGGCGTGGAGGGAGGCAAAAGCATGTTTGTTAATATATTATTTATCAGGCATCCAAAAGTGTGTTAGGACTCTCTTAGGTATAGAATAAAGGCAGTTCGCTGTCCTTAAGAGCTTACAGTCGAGACAAAATGGACACAACATAGGATAAAGGAATAACAACATAACAAATTTCACCTCAGTAATGTTGCCTTTTATGTGTTAGTTGCCCAATGTTTGTAATTTCCCTTTTTTTAATTTAAATTTCCCCTCTGCCCTTTTTGTGCGCTCTTTTGCTGCCCCCAGCTTTCCCCTCTAAAACAGCGCCCTTATTGCATACCATCTGTCTCTGTCCCTTTTTCCCATCATAGACTTTGCACAGAGAATGAGAAGATTTCAGTATGAACAATTATAACAAAACAGGAGTTTGCCATTGAGGCAATGCCATTAAGAGTTGCAGGTTCTGAGGGTGTTAAAAAATACAGGTGTGAGGTTGCAGGGGGTAGGGGCCACAGTTTATCAGACAAAAATGGAGTTGGTCAGAGGTCACTAGAGCAACTGGCAGCCTCCCTGCACATTGTGTTTGAGCGAGGTTCTGCATAGCATTTAGGACTGAGGGAGGAACTTAGTCACCACATTCAGTAGTTGTTCTGACTAACTTCATCTTCAGCTTCAATTTCCATTGGAGGGAGGGAACAGCTGTACATGTGAATTGCCCTACTGAAGAGACCTGTGGTAGCACAGCAACTTGGGCTGGGTCTACACTGACGGCGACTAATTCGCCCCCGTCAGATCGATTGCTCTGGATCGACTGAGCGGTCTGTGTAGACCCTCTCAGTTGATCCAGCAAGCAACGCAGGAAAACCACCCCAGTAAGTGGTGTAGTGCTGCGTCGAAGGGAACGCTGTTCCCTTCGATGCAGTGCATTGTGGATGCCATGCAGAGGAGACCCTGTGAAGTCGACGGGAGATACGCAAGTGATTTACATCACTTGCGCATCTCCTGTCAACTGCCACCGAATTGCAAAGGTAAGTGTAGACTGGGCCTTAGAAAGCCATTCTGCTAGTGTCAGGTTTGAGGTTGCATCTTCGAGGCTCTTAGGGGAGTAGATACTTAGTATGGGTGAGGTCAAGTTCTGTGGCATTTGTCCTGGGATTTCCTTGTACATTTGTGTTCTTACCTTTGTTTGGGCCATGTCTCTGTCTCACTGTAATGAAAGGGAGATTGTGGTGAATTTTCAGCCTTAAGAAACCTGGAGCATTTTAAATGTAAGTCTCTTTCTTCTTGGTGCATATCTCGTGTAAAGTAGTCAATGGAATACTTCCAGGTTGTCTGCAGAGCTCCTTTCAATGCATGTAATGAAAAATGAGATAATCCCACTATCCTAGGGAGTTTCAGGTGAATATGCACTAATCTGTTAATCAGAGCTCCATTGAGTTACTGCTCAGGAGTGGAAAGCAATCTGAACAGTTTCTTAAATTTACCCATCATCAAACTTGCACATGATACCAAAATGGGTACTACTCACATTAAGCCAAAAACAAATTGCAAAATGACCTGTGGTGCTTGAAATGGTGAGGACTGCCAACAATAAAAGGGATTCAGTAGATAAAAAATGTCAAATCCAGCACTAAGTGGAAGGGGTGGAGGGATAGCAAATGAGGTAAAGAGAGAGCTTGACAACTATTATCTTTTTGCATTAAAGTGAGTTTATTTTAATTTTGCCTCTTTCTTGTCCAAATATTACTTTTTTATTTTACCAAGCAGTATAATTCATAGTCTGAGTTTAAGACAAAAAGGGACCACCATATCATCTAGTCTGATTTTTGTGTTTCGCAAGCCACAACCTTCTCCTGGCACCCACTAATTAACCCAACAACTGAAATTAAACCAAAGGATTACAGCCCAGAGGAGACTAGACTATTATGTGCCACAGGCAGAGACTAGGAGGGACTGAGGTGCACCAATACCTGAGACCCTGGCAATGGCGCAACTGTATTTAAGTGAGATGCTGCCCAGATAATCCCAGCAAGTGACCTGCAATCACATGCCTCTGAGGTCCCTACCAACCGTGGTGGTTGATGGCAGGATCACCAGAGCTCTCAGCTGCTGTGAGTGGCCCCACAGCTGTCAGATGCTGCAGCTGTCAGAGCCACTGCCCCTGCTGTGAGGGGCGACGGAGGGACCCTGCAGCTCTGAGCCATTGCAGGGAGCCCCTGGAGCCCCAAGCCAGTTTGGGCTGTGGGTCGTGTAGCTCCCAGCCACAGGCAGCAGGGGTACATCAGAGCCTGGGGGTCCCTCCACAGCCTGTGGTGGCTCTGAGCTCCAGGGTCCCTCTGCCACACTCAGCAGCTCTGAGTTGTGGGGTCCCCACCACCTGTGGGGCCCTCTGCTGTCAGCTGCCAAAGTTCTCAGCCACCATGGGTGCTCCGAGCCCCAGCCACAGTGGGGAAATCCCCCTGCCCCTAGTTATAGGGGAGGGGTTGGTCCTCACAACCACAAGTCACTGTGAGGGGAGCCTGGAGCAGGCAGCAGGTCCTGTAGCTCCCAGCTGCTGTGCCCTCCAGCTCCCAGCCACTTCTCCTTCCCTGTTGTTTTTAATAGAAGTCATGGACAGGTCAGGAGCTTCTGTGAATTTTTGTGTATAGTCCCTGACCTGTCCATGGCTTTTACTAAAAATACTTGTGACAGAATCTTAACCTTAGAGATGACCCATGATATGAGAATGTTTAAGAAACCTTCATTTCAGAGCAAGTAATATTATCTATTCTTGCACGGTTATTATTCATTTGAAATTAATCAGTTCTTATTAAACAAATTGAAAAAAATTTACTGGTTTTCAATTGCAATTAGCTTGTATATTACACTGAAAAACTGTTGTTATTCTTTATGCTATTTTAGTAACATATTCTATACTATTCAAAGGGATATATCAGTGCTTCTTGGATGCCCGTTGCAAAAAAACTTATAAAAATCTACTTCCCAGCCAAAGCTAAAAGGCGTAAATAGGAAGTTATGAACAAATCAGTCTTTGTATGAAATATACTGTATTAAAATGAAACCTACATAAACTGTCTCTGTCCTCTAATACGGTATTTCACTGCTGTAGTATTCTCATGGAACATGACCATATGAATGAGTTTTGTCAATTACGTTTTGAGGGATCATTTTTCTTAGTAAGACTGATAATCAGAAAATTGTGCTTTCTGTGGCTGACCTGCTTCTTGTAAATTTAGTTCATGATGCCACCAGATGACTTCAGATATCCTGACTCTTCAAAGCAGATCTGGACTGTGAATGAAGTATTTATTCAGAAATTGCTGACTTGTCCATCTGGAAGGCTTCCTGTGGAGATAGCTGAGTAAGAACAAATTAAAACTGTTGAGAAAAATATCTTTGAAAATTAAACTGAATTATAATTCATACACAATTATCAAAGTTTTACACAAAGAATGTTTTAATTACTGGCTTTGCTGTACACTTCAGAACTGTACTCTTGACTCTGCTGCTTGTCGTGCAGTGTAAAGCGTTATCATAGTTCTACTTCCTGTTGAGGCAACTTAAAAAAAGTAATTACAAGCATTCAAGATACAAAATTTGGAATCAAGGTAGAGATAACATATTAGTGGGGTAAGGTGTGCATAGGGACTCACGTGGGGAAGGAAAGACCTCCGTGGGTTGTCGACTGGGAAAAATGATTGTTAGCTAAGCTTGATCTTTTCCATTATTTAGATCCATGTTAACTTTTTACCTCAGTATAGCTGGTTGAGATCTACCGTGATCACTTTTTGTAGTCTAGACAGACCCTTGGAACAGTGAAGTATTGGGGATTTGACATGAGGAGGGATGTTTTGAGTGGGAATGTTGCCTGAAAGTTGGTCAATATAAACAATGGCCTCAGTGGGATAGGTAGAGAACAGGTCAGGCTTTGAGGGAGGGTGAACTGAGAATCTCAAAGAGAAGGAACAGAAGGGTGAAGGCCATATACTACCAGCTACCTCTATACATAATATAAAACTATATTTTTGTGATACTTTTTTTGGTGAATTTCAAGTTTGCTGCCATTTATAACTAATAAACAAATTGACAAAATAAATTCATCTATAAATGAAACCTGTAATACAAAGTACTCTTCCGTTGTTAGCATCAGATCAGAGTGTCAAGAGCAGAGTTGGATGTCTGAATCTTCAATGTACTCTTGCACCTGATTCAGAACTGAAAACATCATCAGAAAGTAGTAGCCAACGACTCTTGAATGAGGACCCTACAGGGGCTGTTCCTAGTGGGACAAAGCAAGTGAGATACCTGTCCCTTTGGCGATTCTAAAGACATAGACCAGTCAGCTAGAGCACAGATTTATTGATTGATTTATTTTAAAGCTGAGCTTGCCTAAATTTCAGGAAATTTCCCTGTTGCCTGGTATACCAGGCTGACCATGGTTATTTCTGAGTGTTGATGGCCCTTCCCTATTGGACTGAAATACCTATAGTTACAGTATAAAATAAAGAGAAATACAGGCAACTAAAATATTGTTTTCTCAAGCTTATTAATAGAGAGCTCTGTGGATTTATTATTGTATATGTGCAGTACTTTCTGTAGCTGTTTGTTACACAAGAGTTCTAATGTTCTTGTAGTTTCCCAGTTTTAACATCTTTAGTGAATGATACTAACTATTCATTGACTTAAATTCATATTTTGTAAATTTGCAAAAATGTTTACATTCCCAAACCTCACAACAGTATGTATCTTAGAATTGGTTGTGAATGAATTGCTCTTCACACGTTAACTTTGCTAGTCTGAAAGGTATAATATGTAATAAAATGACAAGTCACTTCTAAGAGGACATCTTGTGCCACTATGAGTTGTGTTTTGGTTATGGATAACTTCTGGGTCCATTGTCAGTTTTCATAGATCAGATGTCTAATAATGACACTGGCAAAAAGATATCTTTTAGCATTTAAAGTTCACAAAAGAAGCTGCTTATAAGGTACTATCCTATAGAAAAGTACCTATTTTATACAGGTTTATTTTTCTTTGAGAAACATTCAAAGCCTGGGGTCTGCTGTTGTTAGTTCCTATACCCAAAGCTGTCTAACGAAAATTATTGCATTGTTTGGACTGTCTCAAATTAGCATTTTGTCCGATATGGTTGACTTATCCAGTTTCTTCTGATTATTGCAGATAGGTATGATTAACTATTACGTGAAGTGTCATAAGGGTTTAAATAACAATTTATAGTGTAAACAGACTTCTGTTTTCATTTGATATTTGAATCTAATTTTTCTTACACATGTTTTGTAGTGAAATAGATGGAACATTTTCTTCAGCTGGCTGCCTAAATGGGAGCTTTTTAGCTGTCAGGTGAGTGGGCAGTCTTGTAAACTTCAGACTTCAAGATAATTTATTTAAGCAGAAATAAAAATGATTAAATATAACAAATGTCGGGGTGGGGGAGAAAAAAGAGGGTGAGGTGGGGAGAGGCAGGTGAATGCAAAATTCACTTAGTCCTTTTTTTTCCTTCAGCAATGATGATCACTATAGAACTAGTGCTAGATTCTCTGGAGTTGATATGAACGCTGCTAGACTACTATTTCACAAACTTATAAATCCTGACCATCCTCGTATATCACAACAGGTTTGTCCTGCAAATCTTCCTTAAATCTAGTTATACTGATTCATAAATTCTGTAATGTTGGTACACCTTGGTCTGGTTCTTTAGTATAATCAAATAACCTTCTGTATATATCAATTCTAAGTTAATGTGCAGTTTGTAAAAACATTTTGTAGTGGCAACAGCACATCAGTACATTTTCGATCTAAATAGCTTTGATTTTTAATTCCATAACTTGTATATTTAATGCTGTAATACAAATATAGATAATAAAGAGAACATTATAACGTGTATATAATGTTGGTCTGTTTTTTCTAAATTACTGTAGTTTGTTAAGCATCATATATTATCTGCACTGTAACCTTCATCTTTCCATAAAAGCACACTTTAAAATGTTCACTCTGAAGGTTTTGCTATGGAATAATTACTCTGATTTTTATCTGAGAGAGAAACATTGTTACATGAAGCAAATTGTTTCAGTATTGTGCTTATGCACATGCATGCAGTAATATTTTTTTCAAATTACTATTCTGCGTTGCACACCTGCTCATTTCATATTAGGATCAAACTCTTTCACTAAATTTGTGTTATGTTTTCAGATGTTTGCTTATCAATTTTTTGTTTTATAAGTTCTATTCATTTAAAATAAATTGAGTTTTCCTCTGTGCAATGTTGTAGGTTGCAGCTAGTTTGGAGAAGAACCTTATTCCTAAATTGACTAGTTCCTTACCTGATGTTGAAGCCCTGAGACTGTATCTCACTCTACCAGAATGCCCACTAATGAGTGATGTGAACAATTTTACGACCTTAGCTATTCCTTTTGGAACAGCTGTTGTAAATCTAGAAAAAGCTCCACTGAAAGTACTTGGTAAGAATTTTTTTAAAATCTTCTATGTTGAAACTTTAGCTGAAAATTGGTAGAATGTGGAAATTGCAGAAATTAATCCATAGAATTTGAAAACTTTATATATGGTTCTGTAGAATTCCTCAAAGAAAAAGTTAAGAATCTAGTTCTTTCTCTTTTTCTCTATTACTTCATCACTGAGATGTATATTCCTAACTAGGCAGGAAAATGTATATCTTCCTTATTTATTTCTGTGTGAGCTACTTGCCAGTCCATAAAATGGATCTGTTATCACTGTCTTCAGTCGGATTCCATTTGGGAATGATAATCTCTGTAGTTCACTTATGAAAGGATGAAAAAGAGGGTTTTGTTATGCTCCTGTTGTTAGATCAATGTAATTAGTGTTTACATTTTCTATGTCCTCTTCACACTCATGGTTAGTAAAATTTAAATTTGCATAATCAAGTGGTTTTTTTGCTTGTCTTCACTCTTCAAAGAATGTGTATGTCCCCCCCCAATCTCCCGTTCCCAAGGAATCATATGGTTACGCTGTTTGCATGCTAAAAGAGTCACAGTTAACCTCTCTTGTCAAACAGCATGCTGTAAACAGTTTTTCCAGGATTGTTCAAGAACAGGCATTGAATTCACATCTTTGATTTACCTTGACAAAGCATTTTACCATTTTCTTCAATAGGTCCCACCAATGCCATATAGAGGGACTATTGCCTCCTACCCTGAGCCAGGATGTCTGTTCATATGCAGCCTCAAACCATTCTTTCTTACCCTTTTGCATTACAATTTCATATCCAGTTAGCTGTTTTTATTGCCTCAAATTCTTTTTAGACAATGCTTCTTTTACTATATCTTCTTCTAATCGAATAGCTATTTCAGATGGTTTTTCCCCACAGATTTTCTGACTTTAATTTACATTTAAATTTAAATTAATTCTTATATTTTATTTCCCAAGTTTGGGTCCTCTGTTTAGGACAAAACTGTTTCCGTTACAGTGTACTGTAGTTAGGTTGCTGTTTTATTGTGCCGAGTTAATTTATAATAAAGGATTATTCAAATTTAAAGGCTTAAAGAAGTGTTGTGCTAGCAACAGCTTGGTACTTCAAAGGTTTGCTGTATTACCATCATGTTACAACCCTTTCCATAGAAGGAAGTACTGGTTTAGGGCTAACTATATGGTGCCTCTCCCCTGATATTTTTCTGTCTCCATACACAGCTGCATACTGACAAACATGCAGCTCTTTTGAACTCCCCTATGCCTGCCTATTCAGTATGCTTACCTTGCTGCCTTTTCAACTCTGTTCAAAGTTGCCCCAGTGCAACAGATACTAGCATCTATTTCTGCAACTAACTTCTACATTTTTCAAAATTCCTGAATTAAAAAAACCCAAACATTTTAGCAGTGTCCTGAAGTCTCTAGTTTAAAGCCAAGTATCATCTTCAAGTATTTCTTCTTCAAGTGATTGCACATGTCCATGCATTTCCCTACAAGAAATGATACATGCATTTCTTGTGCACAGTTGTCAGATTTTTTTCCCTCAACAGTACCTGTCGGGGTGTCTTAGGGCCCCCTGTCACCATGTGCCACTTTGTGCTGGAATAAGAGGGTGGAACCACTCTGACTCCACTCAGTTCCTTATTACTACCTGTGACAGTTGTCAGAGTGATCTTGATTTTGTTTACTCAAGGGCTTTCACTCTCTTGTAGATAGTGGCAGTTATTGGTAGTTAGTTTTTTTGTTTTCTTTCTTAAATAACATTGATTTATGTTTCAGATTTTTTGGTGTCCTTTTTGGATCAATTGTCCTTTTTCAGTACTGGCCTCATTACTAGAGAGATTCCTTGCTTCCCAGGATTTGAGTCCTTTGGGAAGTCTATAGTGATTCCTATCCAACCTGCTTGAAGTGCTTGGGTGAGGTCCACGTTAGTGACAGGTTTCGGGTTTGCAAGGGTTTCAACCCTTGATCAAGAAAGGACAGCAGCAAGGTTTAAGTGCTTGCTTATGAAAGCAGCACTGAGATCCCCTTCAGAGTCACCACATGGGGAGAGCGCCCCAAGTACTTCAGTGTTGGTACGGAACACTCCACCAAAAATACCTTCAGTTTCTCAGTCACAATCAGCAGTGTTGAAGAAGAGACCCAGACTTCTCAGGTTCAGTATCTCACCCATGAAGGCAAGACAGAGGCAAGGACTCTGCTAAGTGTATGGCAGAGAGAGAGCTGCTTCAAAAGCCCCACTGCTTAAAAGGGATTCATTGCTTCCGGAGGTTTGTGCAAGGCCCATCAAGGTTGTCCCATGAGAGACAATTGAGGAACAAACAGTTGATGCCACTCTCATTGTCTGCAGAGGGATATGCGGCTACAAGGGACTTGGTCAGCCTCTCAGTACTGGTTTCACCAGCAGTTGAAACCATTCAACCAATATCAGCACCAGTGTTTCACTCCTCACCACACTGGGAAACCCTGGTGCCAGTGCCTAAACCTCCTCTCAAGCCTGTCTTATCAAGAGGGAAATCTCCCTTGAATTCCCCAATACTGCCATCTGCAGGTTCAGGATAGATATCTCCAGTACTGTCTGCATCAGTGCCTCCATTTTCTGAAATTTTCTGACTTTTTGGACTTGGATTTGGAAGTGAGGTTTTCTGTGTCCTAGCTGGGACACAGCACTTATCCCCCTTCACGGTTGGCTCAGGGAAAGATAGTCCCAGGTCCATACCACTAGCCTCTGAGTTCTATGGGGCATCCCTGCTCCAAACAGAAGCTTAGCTCAACCTTTTCGACAGTTGTGGGGAGTGAATTGCACATGTGGTACCGGAAAGTCATTGCCTTATACTGGACGTAGAGATGGGTACAAGATGCTGAGACCATCACTGTCCGAAGTCCAGTACCATGACTGGTTCCAGCCAGCCAGGACCCTATTAAGCACCTTCATGACCACAGGAGTTGCTACCACCTCAGATATAGCTTGCATGCTCTTCTTTGTCACCAAATGAAGCTTTCAGTGGTACTGGGAGATTCATCTCCTCCAGAGGACCACAGGGCCTGTTAAGACCTTTTGAAAAGAGTGGCATTGGTGCTTGACATCCAGGCAGAAGTGGTATGTGAGAGTTCTCAGATGTTGGTGGACAGCCTAGCATCTGCCATTCTGGCTAGGGTTGCTCTGCCAGTCAATGAGGTGATTATGGAGCTAGTCAAGACTCTTTGGCAGACACCCTTCTCCCTAATTCCCACAGCAAAATGAGCTGAGAAGAGATACTTGGTCCCCTCTAATGGGTATGAACTCATCCCTCCCTGGGGATCTTTGGTGGTGGCAGCTGCTAATGAGTGGGAAAGGCAGGGACAACAAGCCTCCACGCCTAAGAGCAAGGACTCAAAAAGATTCGATGTGTTTGGTCACAAACTTCATCAGGACCTGCAGCTCAGGATCACAAATCAGCAGGTGCTCCTGAGTCGTTCTCCCTATGCTCTGAGAGAACATTGTGGCATTTAGGGACAAGTTACCAGAGGATTGCAGGCAGAAGTTCTTGGTGATGGTGGAGAAGGGATAAGCCTGTCACCAGGAAAGCCCTCCAGGACAGTCTGGATAGTGCAAATTCAGTAGCTTGTGCTATGGCATCAGTGATTACTGTGAGAAGGTTTTCCTGCCTACAGTCTTCTGGACTGCCTACAGAAGTCCAGTAGATCATACAGGACCTCCCCTTTGAAAGCCCTACTTTGTTCTCTGAGAAAACTGATGACAGATTTCATAGCCTTAAAATTCCAGGGCAACACTCAAATCCTTTGGAATCTACATTCCAGTGATGAAAAGAATGCATTTTCATTAACAGCAACCCTTGAGATGGCATAGCTTTTTTTTCCATTCCCATGATCCACCTAGAGGGAAGGATTATAGGAGGCACCCTCCACTGCCCTTCTCTTCAGCATCAGTGAGCTTGTCCAGTCAAGACGCCCCTTCCAAGCAGTCAATTTGATGGGATTATTGAAGACAGTGTACCAGGTTCCTTACCTCCATCTCCTCCCCTCCCTTTTTTTGTTTTTGTTTACCAATCACTTGTCCTGCTTCTTAAATGCCTGGGCTCATGTAACATCAGATGAGTGAGTTTTAAGCATGGTGGAATGGAGGGATGCTGTCCAGTTTGTTTCTACCCTTTTCCCTCACACATCCACCCTGTCCTTTTTCAGAAACCGTTCTCATAGATTGCCCTTCAGAGGGAGGTCTGATCTCTTTTTCCGACAGGGGCCGTTGAGGAAGTGTCATTGCCCCTCAGGGGAGAAGGCTTCTATTTCCATTACTTTCTGAGCCCAAGGACAAAAGGGGATCTCAGGCCCATATTAGATGTAAGAGAGTTGAACAAATTTCTGAAGAAAATAAAATTCTTCATGATTATCCTAACATCGATGATCCCTTTTCTAGAACAAGGAGACTGATATGCTGCCTTCAACTGGAAAGATGCTTACTTCCATATTTCAATATGTCCCAACCATTGGAAGTTTCTCAGTGCCAGTCATTCACCATGAATCTGCTAGTTCATACTTCTTCCGTTCAGCTGGGCAGCAGCTTCTTGGAAGTTTATGAAGCATATGGTAGTGGTGGCATTCCCATCTTCGAAAACTGGGCATCAATGTGTTTCCATACCTGAAAAACTGGTTGATCAATGGTCATTCTGTATTGAGGTCCTGTCCAGCATATCCACTGCCCTATCCCCATTCAAAACTCTGGGACTCCTAGTGATTTGAGAAAAATCAATATTAAAGCCTGTACAGACAATAGAACTAATTGGAGTAGTCCTTGACTCCACGGAGGCTAGAGGTTTTCTACAACAAATCAGGTTCAAAACCATTTGAGACCTACGACTTCAAATGAAAGCTTACCCACTCGCAATAGGATGCAAGGATTTCAGGCTGGTAGGTCATATGGCAGCACGTATCTATGTAGTTCAGTGAACCAGACTGCAACTCAAGAAGCTGGAAATATGGGATATCATCAGAATATGCCCCGAATCATCACCATTTGGACAAGGTGGTTTGAGTGCCAGGGCTAGTTCTATTATCTCTGGATTGGTGGATAGATCCTCTAAAAGTTTGTGGGGGAGTTACTTTCCTTCCCACACTACCAACTCTCACTCTAGTCATGGACACACCATCTTTAGGTTGGGGGGCTTGTATAGGGTTCCTGAAGACACAAGGTCTTTGGTAGTCTCAAGGTGCAGAAGCTTTCATTAATATCAGGGAGTTACAAGCAGTACATCTAGCCAGCTCAAACTTCCTTTCCCACATAGTGGGGAGGAGAGGGAAATCTGCTGAGTATGTCAGACAGCTCAGTGACCGGTTCTGCCAGGAGGAAGTTCCCCTCTGGGACTTATATGATTCTATAAGATTAGGGATGGAACGGGTTTCAAGAGGTCATCTAGTCCACTCCCCTGCTCAAAGCAGGACCAGCCCCAACTAAATCATCCCAGCCAGGGCCTTGTCAAGCTGGACCTTAAAAACTTATAACTATGGAGGTTCCAACACCTCCTTAGGTAATCCATTTGAGTACTTCACCACCCTCCTAGTAAAAAAGGTTTTCTTAATATCCAACCTAGACCTCCCCACTGCAACTTGAGACCCTTGCTCCTTGTTCTGTCATCTGCCACCACTAAAAACAACCTAGTTCCATCCTCCCTGGCACCCCCCTTCAGGTAGTTGAATTCTGCTATCAAATCCCCCCTCATTCTTCTCTTGCAGACTAAACAAGTCCAGTTCCCTCAACCTCTCATCATAAGTCATGTGCTCTAGTCCCCTACTCATTTCGTTGTCCCCATCCTTCCTGTAGTGAAGGGCCCAAAACGGGACACAGTGCTCCAGATATGGCCTTACCAGTGCCGAATAGAAGGGAATATTAACTTCTCTCGATCTGCTAGCAATGTTCCTACTAGTGCAGCCCAATATGCTGTTATCTTTCTTAGTAACAAGGGTACACTGTTGACTCATGTCCAGCTTCTTGTCCAATGTAACCCCCGGGTTCTTTTCTGAAGAATTGCTGCCTGGCCAGTCGGTGCCCAGCCTGTAGCAGTGCATGAGATTCTTTCGTCCTAAGTGCAGGTCTTCTGTATAACCCACTTGATTCACCTAGAAGCTGGTTACCTTCCAGGGAAACAGAACACATGGGCCAATCAGCTGAGCAGATCCTTCACCAGTTAATATGAGTTGTCATTACACCAGACTTAGTCAGGTCCATTTTCCAACTCGGGGTTTTCGCAGCTGGACCCTTTTATGATAAGGGCCGACAGAAAATGCCATCAGTTCTGTTCCTGGGGAGAAGGGCTGTCAAATCAGGCTACCTAACATATCTTTCTCCTATCTGGGAGAATTCGCTTCAATATACCTTCCTTCCAATTTCCTTGCTGCCCAGAGTCGTAGCCAAAATAAAAAAAAGACCATGCTTATCTCTTCCTTACAGCACTGGCATGGCCCCATCAGTACTGCTTCTCAACCTTGTTGACTCTATTGATAGAGCCTCCTTTGTCACTCCCAGTGGATCCAGACATAATTTACCAAGACCATGGCCTTGTTCTCTGCTCCAGGCTCTCCATCTAACAGCATGGATGCTTCATGGCTAAAGCCTTTTGAAAGATCCTGCTCACAGGACGTCCAGAATGTACCTCTGAATACTATAAAATAGATAGAATAACTTACATGTCTGTGTGGAAGTGCTCCTCCATTTGGGCTCATGAGGACTGTGTGTCTCCTTGGCAAACATTGTGCTGGACTATTTTCTAGATCTAAAACTGAATCTGACCACTATTTCTGTAAGAATGCATTTGGCTGCTATCTCAGCTTTCCAAATACAATATGAATGAACAATAGGTCCTTTTCTCCAACCCACAATGTTACTTGATTCCTGAAGGGCCCGGCCAGATTATATCCTCAAATGTGGGACCCTGTCCCTCCTTGGAATCTCAGTTTAATGCTGGCAATTCTAACCCACCTTTGAACCACTCATGAATTGCTCCCTCCTTTACCTTTCTATGAAGGTGGATCTCTTCCAACATCTGTTTATGCTACCAGTTAACTACATAATCCTGCCATTTATAGTTTCAGACAGATGGTCCTGCAGTCACTGTTCAGTTAGACTGTGAACCCACCTCCACAGCTGTTTGTTTGAGTCACCTACAGTGGAATTGACATGCAGTCACTTGAAGAAGAAAGTTACTTACCTTTCTGTAACTGATGTTCTTTGAGATGTATTGTATGTATCCGTGACCTGCCCACCTTATCCTCTTTACCAGAATCAGACTGGTAGAAAGGAGCTGAGGGGAGTTGGAGCAGTTCCGCCCTCTTATCCCAATATACAGTGGTGTGTGGCAACAGGGGGTGTTCAAGCTTCCGCAACAGGTAATGCTGAGGGGAAAAAATCTGCAACATCTGTGCATGAGGTTTGAGCCTACAGTGGGATGGACGTGTGCAATATATCTCAAAGAACAGTTAGGGGAAGCTAGATAACCATTTCCCACCTTAAATAATTTTCCTACACCAGTTCATTTTCAGTAGAGTTGAAAATTAATTTCTCCACCTTTATCCCTTTATAGCTTTCAGTCTGTGGCAGGTATAATTTTTAGGAGAAGGATGCTGAAAGTTGTGATTGTAAGTATTACATTTATATATTTGCCCTTTATTGACAGAAAACTGGTGGTCTGTACTTGAACCTCCATTGTTCCTCAAGATAGTGGAGCTGTACAAGGATGTTGTGGTCCATCTCCTGAAATTATACAAGATTGGCATCCCCAATTCTGAAAGAAGAATCTTTACTAGTTTTCTACACACTGCTCTCAAAGTTCTGGAAATTTTACATAGGGTATGTCCTATGCTATTTTTAGCTAATTGTTATTTCCAAATGGCTTATTTTGTAAACTGTTGTGCAGTGTTAAGTCCCTTTCATTGTGTAATCAATAAAGGAGTGGAAGTGCTCTGATTTAGAGTAGTTCTACAGATTGACATTATATAGTTTTCTTGTTAGCAATGCCTTCTGGATGTCTGAACCACTGGAATTCTAAATTTCAGTTTGGCAAGCATGTGAATGTGTCCATCGCCCATTGACCAGGACAATTATCTATTTTCATGGAAATGCAAATTGTATTTTACTGTATTCTCTCAAATCTAATTCATTATAAGACTATAAACATTCATTTATCATAATAAAATTGAGACTGGAAATTGATGTGCAGTTATGTTAAGACTGCAGCTAGCAAACTGAGACAGCATTGCTGAGAGAATTGTGATTGCTGCCTCTTTTGTCTGGTTTATTTAAATGGAGTATTAGCATTGAAACTTAATCATTAGTAACAATGAAGTTCTGAATGTTGACAAAGATGATCTAAATAATTTGGAATCCTTATGTTGTGCACATTGTAAGCCTATGTAATTGCATTGTCTTATTAGCTACCATATCTTTCCTTCCCTGTTCCTTTCTTTAGTTCATTACTCTCTCTCGTTGCATTTTGTCTTCATATGCTCTTTGGGGCAGGGACCATATCCTATTTAGATGTGTGTATACAACACTTAGCACAGGGGTGTCAAGCATCTGGCCCACGGGCTGGATACAGCCCACCAACCTTTTTGGTCCGGCCCCTTGCAGAGCATGGAGCACTACGTGCACGAGACACAGCACTCCAAAAGTGCCTAGTATTTCGGTTTATTGTATGTATTGCCCACTTGAAGTACATTTAATTCAGATCTGGCCTGCCATAGCAAATGAGTTTGACACCCCTGACTTAGATATCGGGGTCTTGATGCTGTTTGGGCCTTTGAGCACTATATATATATTTAATAACAATTTAAAAATAAAATAAAATCATGAAATGTTCTGGGGCTTCAGTGCATGAGATTTGATACCGAGAGCCCCATGAATCTTTAATTTCAAATCTTAGTGGAGAGACCTACTTTTGAAGTGTGCCTGTGCACTGCACTGAAGCCTGGGAACTTTCCAGAAAGGTTTTGACTCAGGACAGTGCAGACTTTGTCTCTAACTATGGAACATTCCAGGTGAGGTTATATATGAAGACACGACACTTGCCCATCCTTGATTCCTTCTAGCTGCCAAAGCAGCAAGTATGAACTCCCTCTGGTCTCTTGATTTTCAACTCATCTGTCTCTTTCTGCTTTTTATCTCCTTTTTTAGGCTATTTTTAGCTTAATAGTTAATTGAACACAGAGATTAATGTTTTACATAAATACTTAGGCAGATAAGTGTGTTTCTTCCTCAGAAATGATCCTGCTTACTCACCAAGTTGAGTTAATTTTCTGCTATATTGACATAACTTTGGAATAAGACTTCATTTAAGGGCCACCCTTTTTTTGGGGGACAAGATGTCCATTGCAGATCCCCCTTCTGTAAAACCTTTGTTGCCTGCTGAAAGAGTATTTACTCAGCAGAAGTTCCATCTGTATGACATTCACTATACTGGTCTGCAGGAGCTGTGAATTTTCTTTGATGTCCATGATAGTACAGGCTCTTAAAACTTCCAGTATGAATGGAGAGTTAGAGCTATCTCTAGATCTTCTAAGTTCTGATACTGGGGCATATCAAAGTCCAGTTATCAGAGGGTCTGATAAGCTAAAGGTAGCAGTGGGCTTAGCACCAAAACATCTTTTCTAGGTATCAAGAGACTGAGAAGAGGAGATGGCAAAGTCCCATTTTTTTTTCCTGAGGGCAGCAAGTCCAGCATGAATTGACACCAGTTGAAGGAACTGTAATGCTATAGTAGAGCTTCCTGTTCTTGAGGATCCTAGTTCAGAGGGAAAAGTCTTTATTCACAGGTGAGAAGGTTAAGCCAAGCCCTCTCTCCTTATACTAAGAAAAAGCTAATCTTCCTCAATGAGGCTATCTTTCCCAGTTACTAGAGGGATACATGGAGGACTACATTCACTCCTTCCCCTTACAGGCTTCATCATCTGTCCAGCTGAGTAGAAGCCCATCCCCAAACATCCCCCATCCAGGTCAGATCTCATGGTTTCTGGAGTCTGCTTTGTTGCCATGTGAGATGGAGGCTCACTTTGGGGATTCTTGGTTTCCTGCTTCTCATAATAGGCCTACCTTCAGAGAAGGGAGGTAGTGTTTCCCAGTGGTTAGAGAACTGGACTTGGGGAAACCTGGGTTCTATTCTTGCCTCTGCCGCTGGCCTGCTGGATGACCTTGGGTAAATCACATCACTTCTCTGTGCCTCAGATTTCCGATCTGTAAAATTGTAAAGTACTTTGAAATCTGCTGATGAAAAGTGTTATGTAAAAGCAAGGTATTATTTGTTGTGGAGTAAGGTAGTACAGGAGTAGAGATGACTTTCTAGTGTTCTTGCATCACATTCACCTGAAAGTTTAATTTTGAAACCTGCTGAGGTATTTGTCCTTGTTCCACCAGTGGTTGATGCATAATATACACAAAAGGAAGAGAATGTCTATAAGAAAGATGAAATACATGGACGATGTTAAGAAAGATGTCTATGTCTCCACCAGAAGATTTTAAACCATTCCGAGACCTTTTCTCCAGAATATCAAGTGTTTTGGGTATTGAGTTTCCAATACTCATGGAAATTGTAGATTGGTTTGACATGCTGGAATAGTCAGTGCAGACTGCAAATTCTTAAGTCCCTAGCAGAATTAACTGGACCTTTATCATTGACACTAGATTCTATCCTCTTAAATTCTTGGAAGGCAGACCTATTGTACCAGGCACCCCTTCAATAATTTGAGTCTCCCCTTCTCCCCCATCTTTTACCCCACACATAAATCCATTTGGGAAAGCAGTTCTGCAGTCATTGTTTAGTTACTCTTGTCAAACTCACTTCTCTAAAGAATGGTTAATGCTTGTCAAACTCCCAATGATAGCGACAATATTCAAAGAAGAAACATGGAAGCAACTTCTCTAACTGGGAGTTCTTTGAGTGGACGGTCAGTATACAGTAGACTGCTCGCAGTCCATTGCTGCCATGCCTTCTTTTATAACATCACCTAAAACGTTTTATAGCTTCAAAAGGAAGTCTGCATAGCCCCCTGTAGCCAAAGTGGAGATTGTGTATTTGTTTTCACAATCTGTTAAAACTTCAATTAAGGCCAGTACACCTTTTTTTTTTTTTTTTTTTTTGTTGCCTTCATAAGCCCTTGGATCTGACCAGACCTACAGTTTCCCTTGATTCATAGATTATCAGTTACCTTTGATCAACACAGTGTTATGTACCTTATGAGAACGATATCTCCTGTTATACTCTGAAACCCCCATAATCAATCTAGTCCTGAAAATGTTTTACACCCTCAGTTCATGCTTTTTGATGTTATATTACTGTTCTTCGTGAAATAAGAGCAGTTTAAAAAAATGGTAGTTTATGCTGCTGTACTGCCCATTGCCGCTTCACAGAAAATTGCATGTCATAGAGCAAGACTCTGCAGGGCATTAATTGGAATAGCAGACTAATGTTCAGAAGGACAGCATATCTGAAACCTTTACAACTGTGCTATCCCTGTTTCTATTTCTATAATAGGAATATTACACACACATGCCTTTAGTGGTTGCTTTAGATCTCTTCTAATATATATTGTCTGTGATTGCCTGCCTGTCCTGCTGCTGCATTGCAGTATTATAGTGGTTTTACTTCAGCGCACAGAAAATGGAAGGAGTGGCAGTAGAATTTGGTCTTTTGAAAGCAATTATATCAATTCTTGCAGTATTTTCATCTTCAACATTCATGTCTTTCTAATCTTGCATAGGGGGTGTGTGTGTGTGTGTTCCTAGTTTTACTGTAAGTAAAATAACGTTTTTGTAACCAGATATTATCATCCTCTCAGTTTGGTAGTTTGAGTACTTTGGTACAATTTGGTTACAATAAACATAGTTATATTGTACCTACACAGCAATTTTCCTCCTCCCCCATAAGACAGCCACCCAGCAGCCAAGGTTGGCATCCACACCTACGAGGGTTCCTAATTGTGTTTGTGTCAGTAAGTTCTGGAAAAATCTGGGCAGTTATCTCATATTGGCTCATTAGGGGGATACATTACACAGGAGTAGGTAGGGCAGTATATTTTGGTATGCCCTGTTATACCCAAGCCTGGAATAAAGAAGTATCAAACATTCTGGTTACAAAGACAAGATTGGGGAATTCTGCCTATAAAAGTAATAATTTGTTTGTTTTTAGGAAGAAAACCATGTGCCAACATGTACGACTATGTCTATGGTTAAGTTTGTATTGATAAATGTTATTCAAAGCAACTGTTTATTAATTGGTTACTAAGTAGGTTAAAATTGTACTGTATTCAGGACCTTATAACAATAAAAAAAATCGTACTTGAAGGGAGAGTTTTCTGCACCCCGCCCCCTCCATCATTTTTCCACAAGTTTAGAAATTTTTAGTGGTAACTACCTGTTTGGTCACAAGTGATACTCGTGCATATTCTTTCTAACTGAAAATGAAGATTTTAAATCTTAAAGTCCTTGATCCTGAGACTTTTAAATGAGCAAAAATGAGATGGCCACCTAGAATATGGTTTCTAGTGGATCTCTGGAGGCTTAATTCACTCAAGTCTGCAGGAATTTTAAAATAACACTGTACAGCATGTGCCTATATGCTACAGCTATCCCTGTTCCAGTTATTCTTGCCATTTACATGGGATTTCTGAATAATCTGCATTTCAGCCTCTAGTATGTCCTTTCTTCTGTTCTTGTAGGTTCTTTAATGCTTACTCTGAGAAGAAAAACCTCTTTCTTAGTTTTTGTTTGGTCAGGTATTTAAGTTCAGTTAGACCAACATAGCTTAAATTGTTGTGTGTGGTTTTTTTTTTAAAGCCTTTTATATTACACTTTAGATACTGAGCAAACTTTTTGTAGCAAGTAATAATGAAAAATATAAATAATAAAAATTAAACAATTATACTTTACTTCAGGTAAATGAGAGAGGAGGACAAATTATACAGTATGACAAATTTTATATTCACGAAATACAAGACTTGATAGACATCAGAAATGACTACATCAACTGGATCCAGCAGCAGGCATATGGAATGGTGAGTTTCCCATTTCTTTGTGTTTGCTTTTAAAATATGACTGTAGCTTCCCTTTAGTCTCTGGGTACCTCTTGTTCTTCATAAATGCCTTCACAGGTCTATGGTGGCTGAATGGTGATTGTGCTGATAAGGAATGAAAATGAACAACCTTAATTTTATGTTAATGAAATTTTAGTAGAGTGTCGGGTGTCTCACCTGCCACAAGGTCTTTCAAAATCTCCTAATCAAGCAATTACTCAAACACATTTCAAAAGGTAGTTGTTAATGAAGAACCAACATAGAATGAGGTTATTTTGAATGGAGGTCCGCAGGGATTTGCACAAGGCCTGACAATATTCAACATCTTCATCAATAATCTGTAAGTAAATATAAAATCATTGCTAATTTACAATTTGTGGATACCAAAGAGATTGGTGGAATAGTAAATAATAGTAACTAAAACTACAGATTTATTATAAAATGAAAGAAACAATAAGAGAAATGTTAAATGATCAAAGCAATCAGATACATACAAATGACTGTAAAGTCCATATATATCAGATTCTCAGTAGAATTGTGGAGCTTGCAGGCTTGTATAGTTCCTCTGGTGTACATCCAGCACCTGCATCACAGCTTCAGTTGCAAATGCATTGATCCAGAGGTAAGAAGCAGGGATAAAGACAACATGGGATGGAGCAGTTGCCTTTTATGTCCCTGTGCCATGTGGCTTGTGGAAATTCATAGAAACAAGATGGAGTCCATGGTCACCCACGCAAGTCCTGGGGACTCATAAGGTGCCCTAGGATTCTTTCCCTGGGTTCACTGAGTTCCTTTAATGGGTTTATTGCACTGCCATCCTGTCTGGTGTTGCCCAGAAGCACAGCACAAGTTGAAATATAGATATATCAAATGTATCCATAATTTACGATACAAATATTACTCATACACACAAACAATACAATCATACTTAGCAAATTATAATCTTTCTAATGGTAACTGACATGGCATATCCTGTATGAATTATTGTAATTTTTCAATATTGATATTTAATATTCTAAAATCCAGACTGTGTCACACCTGGCAAGCTCTGGCAGACCAATTCACTCACATACTGGATGAACTTTAAAACACAATCCTTCATCTGGAAGCACTTTCCCTCTAGTCCAGCAGTTCCTAGCAGCATAGTCCACGTGGAAAAGCAAAATAATATCCTCACCAAGGAAATGTACAATTTCAAATAAAACTAGTAGCATGTGGTGGTTCATGAAATGTTTGGAGGTTGAAAAGGGGTCCGCACACTCGAGAGGTTGGGAACCTCTGCTCTTGTCAGTATTCTAGCTCTGGGATCTACTTTGGTTAATCAGCTAGCTCTGGGAACAAAACTTTGTGCATGTACAGTGTCATTTGCTTCAGTTTTTCTTAGCTAAAATCTGATTGTAGTAGTCTTTTGTTAGACTTATATTGAAAGTTTTAGTAGTCTTCCTGAATTCATTAGTACAGATGTTTTTCACTCTTCCTGTGATGGGAGTGCTGTCTTCTTAAAAATATTTTCTGGTAGTTCACTTGAAACAGAATGAAATGTACTATGAATACAAATAGCATATCCTATCAAAGCTTCTGTTTGGGAATTGTTGGGTCCTTGGTCTCTGTTCCAAATCACTGGAAGAGCTCCATCAATGCCAGCCTTCAATCATGAGATAGACATGAGTTGGAAAAAGACCATTACAGTCTAATAATAAAATACTAATATAAAGAGTTGTTTTAAAAGCAGTTGGGATTTTGTTTAAAGGACATTACTGTAGTCTGAGTGATTAGGGAAAAAACAATGTGCCATGTGTACACAAAGCTCCACAAATGTGCACTTTTGCATGCATTACATTTGGAGAACTTGCAAGTAATTTAGTGTTTCAGGGAAGATACAGTGGGGACTGTTTATGTGCATTAAATAAACACCTTTGCAGTTATTTTGGCCATTAACTTTTATAAGTGAGGGATGCAGCTTCTTGGTCCTGTCAGTTTAAATTTATTTTCCATTTTCTACTCTTGGGAAATGTCTGTCTTTGCATTCAACAGAGGGTGTTAAGGAAACATGCATGAAAGACAATTTGTGTTCCATCAACATATACTTCTTCCATCAGTTCCCCTCAAAGTCCATCCAAAAAGTTGAACATTTTATCTTAATATTTGTATACAATACAATAGTAACAGATTATGGAAATAAATGGATGATTTATCTAAACTCACGTTCCAAGTGGCTTTTGCACCTTGAAAATTTCAACCTGTTGTATTAACACTTTGTTGCATTCAACATAACATGCTATTACAACTTGCGAAATGAGAAGCAGCAAAAAGCTTATGGTTTGGGGGGTTTTTTGCATAAAGACTTAGTGGGCAGGTAAGCATTATATGTAGAATAGCAGCATTTAAAAAATTGATAACAAACAGTACTGTTAATGTAACATTTATATTACGTTTCCCATCACTTAGCCATCCATCCAAGAAAACTTTATTGTTGCATTGCTTTTTAAAGACCCTGGATATAGTAGTTTAATTCTAAATTCACAGTTTTATGGGGTTTATTTGCTTCTCTAATAATACAGTTTTAAAAAACACTGTAGCTAAATACTTGTGCTGGTTCAGAGAAGAATTAATGCAGACATTAATGTTGCTTTTTATTCTTAATTATTGCTGCCTTTGTGCATTGCTGTCATAGGATGTCAACCATGGATTAACTGAGGTAAGATTGTTTGTAATCTGGCTTCCTTTTCACAGTGTAAGTAAATCAGAAATTTGATTAAGATCTAGTTCTATCGAGGATTAATTTTAATGTAAGTAAACCTTTAAATTAGCATGGGTGTAATTAGAAAAATGTGTCCAAAAAATTGTTCTGCTATCTTAGCTGATGATGATGGATATAGAAATCATTGATAGAGCATAAATATAAAACACTCTTAAAACTATAAACACTGCAAGCTCAAACTAGGACCTATAAACCAAAACACTTTGGGATCTCATACCTATATCACTAATAAACATTTAGAAGTAACCCAACAGTTTTGTTGATGAAACATAAGAGAATTCAAAAATCCACTCCCTTTCTCACAGCAATATTGACCTGGCATGGACAAGTAAAATCTTTTTTTAGCAAAGCAGATACACTGAATGAGAGAACACCATTTTTACAATCACGTTTTTTTCTGCCTATAACTACACTTTTTAAGTACAATATGATAACTCCGTGCACTAATATTTTACTTTTTGGTTTTAGCTAACAGATATTCCAGTTACAATTTGCACATACCCTTTTGTGTTCGATGCTCAGGCAAAGACTACACTCTTGCAAACAGATGCTGTCTTGCAAATGCAGGTAAAATATTATTTCACTCCTTCCAAACATTACAGTTGTAAAAAATATTCAAAAGATTAAAATCTGTCTGGTTTGCGATCTAGTTTTTTTCTTCCTATTTTGTACAGTTAACTTGCATGATATAAATTTGGGATATTTTATTTTTCAGTCTCTTTTTAATATTTTGAATCTGGTTGAAATTGTATAATTTAGTAATTTGTGTAAATTGTTGTTGTAGCAACTTCTCTTTTCACTAGCTAAGTGGTACTGTTTACCTGCCAGCTGATTACTTATATCAAATTGTAATAGGTATGGTCTTACCTACATCTGTAATGCAATGGGAGAGAGCTGAGGCTTGAAAATAGTTTTAAATGGACCTTTGTGGGAAGGTGGGACTGAATTTCTTACTTTGGAAAAATGGTTGCAATTCAGAGATTTCATTTTTAATGTTGATCATCATTGGTTCTTTCCCTGTTTGCTGCCATCAGATTACATACTTGCTATTTTTAATTATTTCAGTTTTGCCTTCATATGGATAACACTAATTCATAAATATAATGGTTTGTAAAAAGTACCAAATATCATGTCCTTTTATCTCTAAGCATGAATTATGCTCACCTAATCATGTCAGTTACGCATTGGACATCTTTGTTCCTTCTTTTGTTTCTGGCCGAGCAACACTGAAACGTGAGCCAGTAGTTCTGAAGTGATGAATATTGCTATTCTGTATAATACACACCTCCTTTGAGTAGTGTCCCTATGGGTGCTCCACAGTAGGTGTGTGTCCCTGCGCTGCTGATCAGAGAGCTTTGGTAGCAGTCCTGCCCACGCATGCACTACCTCTCATCTGCAACGAGGCTAGCCACCATGCCCAAGCATTCCCTCCTCAGTTCCCATCTCTTCTGATGGCACTGAAGCCATCTAAATGTTGTATCTGGGGCACACTCAGTACTAAACCGACAAGATACGTCGGAATGCCTAAAGATTCAGAGGGCACAGGCAAAGAAGCATTGATATCTCAGGGGTATGAGAAATATAGAAGATCTGCCCCAGGGAAGGCTCCGTGGGTATGGTCATCAGTATTGGTAGCACCAACACTATGCCAGGCACTGACAGTCCCTGCTAGCAGGTCCGTGTCTCTGACACTGTTAGTACAAGCCTCTCGGTACCAACATCCTCCGCACTGACATTTCCAGTGCATGACAGATCTTTTGGTATCTGACGTACCGGACTCTCCTCTGCTTAGTACCGGGGTCCCAGTACCGAGTTCACCTGGAGCTCTTGTCTCACTGACAACCTCCTACCAAGCTTTGCCCTTTTCATCGTCACAATCAGAAAATGAACAAGAGGACCTAGCTTCCCAATGCTCTTCTCACCAATTTATATGGAGCCCAGTGCCACTACGGACACTGGGCAGACCACCCCTCTGATCCACAGCCTTCCTGGTCTGGGCAAACGTACCAACCTCCAGGCCTTTCCCACCGCAGTGGCTGTACTGGGCCCCCTGGCAGCCTCAACAGCAACAGGTCTCCATTACTTCTAGTGTGGTCTATCAACAGCCAAGAAAGTACCCTCCTTCAGCTGCCCTTCTCCAAGGTCCTCTTGGTATTGGTGGCTCACTTATGCTCTCCAGGCATCATGGTTTATCCTTACCTGGATCGCTGCTTTCTCAGGGCATGGTCCTTCACAGAGGCCCAATGAGTCACAGAGATCATACTGGACCTGTTTCAGAATCTGGGCCTACAGATCAAGGAACAAAGGTAGATTTTAACACTGGTACAGAGCCTTCATAGGAGCTGACCTTGACTCCATTCAGGTGAACGTGCTCCTCCCACATCACAGGTTTCTCAGTCTCTCTTTGCTGATACAGACAATACAATCCAGCCCTCAAATTTTGGCCAGACATTGCCTCCAGCTCCTGGGATACATGGCTGTGGGTGCATTGCTTGTTGCTTATGCCAGATAATACTTATGCATGAGATGCCTCCAAACATGATTTGGTACAGTTTACAGGGTGAATAGAGACAACATAAGCAAACCACTATCAATGCCTGCCAGGATCAAGCAATCTTTGGACAGGTGGAAGAACACTGTAAATGTCTGTATGGGAATCCAGTTCATTTCGTCTTCCCCCATCTCTACTCCTGACTACTGATGCATCCCTCATAGGATGGGGTGCACATCTCCATGGTTGCACAATAGAGGGCAAATGGTCTCCAGCAGAGACATGCCTCCACGTCAACCTAATCAAACTCAGAGCGGTCAAAAACATATGCGCTCACTTTCTTTTGCTGATCAAAGACATGCAAATGAGGGTCATGATGGACAGTATGGCCTGCGTGTATTACATAAACAGTCAGGGAGGCGCAGGTGTCACTCTCTGTGCATAAAAAGCACTAAAAGAATGGAACTGGTGTATCTCCCACAATATTCTAATATGAGCTGTCTATTTGCTGGGAATACACAATACGACTGTGTACAGTCTCAGCTGCAGATCCCCACATGAACATGAACGCGAGATAGAATACATCGTGAAGTATCATTGAATCTAACAGTGGGGGACACCAATCATAGACACATTCGCTATTTACCAGAACAGGAAATGTCCATGATACTGTTCCAGGGTAGGGATTGGTAGCATGGGAAGCGCTCTCCTTCCATGGGACAAGGTCCTTTTTTACGCCTTCTCCCTCATTCCATCTAATACTGAAAATCCTGTTGAAAGTGAAAAAAAGAGCAGACATCATACTATTGCTCCCACCTGGCCAGACAACCTACCCTTACCTGTCAGAGTTGCCACGATGTCCACTGATGACTCTGTCAATCACTCTTTACCTATCACAGAATAAGAGACATACTCCCCATCCCAATTTATGGTTTCTACGGCTCAAAGCCTAGCTTCTTCATGGTTCAGCACATATCTACAGAAATGGAAGAGATTTCGGATCTGGTGCCAGCCCAGAGGTATCATTCCTAATACATCAACCCTACCAGTGATCCTAAACTACCTGTTGACTCTCAAGGAATCAGGACTCTCTATCTGTTTTGCTGAAAGTTTATCTAGCAGTCCTTGCAACCTTCCATGAGCTTGTAGAAGGTTGCTTTTCACATCCAACTACGAAGAGGTTTCTCAAAGGCTTAGCGAACCGTTTCCTACAATCCAGATTTCCCATTCCTCAGCGGGACCTGAATTTAGAATTAAAAGATCTGATTAGACCTCCATTTGAACCCATGGCCATAAGTCACCTCTCTATGAAGATGGAATTCCTCATCGCCATCACCACTGCAAGAAGGATTGGGGAAATAGCAGCTCTGATGGCACATCCCCCATTCACAGTGTTCTTTCCTGACAAGGTCATGCTTAGACCACATCCAGAGTTCACACTCAAGGTGACTTCTGCATTTCACATAAATCAGCTTATTCAGCATCCAAACTTGTAACCCAAACCCCATCAGGTAATAGGAAACACATTCTCCGTATGCTTGAAGTGATGAGAGCCTTCAGAAAATCTCCAAGACTCTTCCTCTCTGTTGCAGATAGGTCAAAAGATAAAGTAATTTCAGTTCAGAGACACCTCCAAGTAGGTTTCAGGCTGTCTAAGCATTGTTACGAGTTGCATAATTTAACGACCCCATCTTCAATACGCACGCATTCTGTGCGGTCATCCTCATCCTCCATTGCCTTCTCCAAGGGTATTCCTATATTAGAAATCTGCAGAGTAGCTACCTGGGAATCTGCACAAACCTTCACAGAACACTATGCCATCCTGGGGATTGTGTCTGCAGACACCAAATTCAGTACCATTGTACCATCATCCATATCAGACTTGACTTCAAAGTCCCATCCTCCAGTAATGAGCACTGCTTGGGAGTCACCTACTGTAGAGCTCCCATAGGGACACTACTCGAAGAAGTTGTTACTCACCTTGTGCAATAATGACAGTTCTTTGAGATGTGTGTCCCTATGGGTGCTCCATGGCCCACCCTCCTCCCCTCTACTTCAGAGTTCTAGCAGTTGATTCTGTGATAGAAAAGGAACTGAGGAGGGATTGCCTGTGCACGCTAGCTAGCCTCATGGCAGGCGGGGAGTAGCGCATGCGTGGGCGGGACAGACAGACAGTACTTCTACCAAAGTACTCTGATCATCAGCGCAGGGATGCCTACAGTGGAGTACCCATAGGGGGACACCTCCTGAAGAATCATTATTACTGTATAAGATGAGTAACTTCTTCACAGCTGTGATAAAGGAGTTCTGATGTTTATACATGTAAATCACATGTATGAAGGGGACAGAGTGACTGAAGGAAAACTAAAAGCAAGTGACTGAAATAATAGTTCCGAACACCCTGACTGTACCTGACCTGCTCCTCTTCTCCCTGTGCCCATTTTTATATTGGCTGTTTATAGTGATAAGAGCCTATGTCTTGAAGCTGAAGATAGAGGGGAAAGAGGTGCTGTGTTTGCATGATATGAACTTCTGCTGAAAAATACCAATTCCTGTAATCACAATAAGTTAATAAATACAATTTTGTGTTTTCAAAGCTTGTATTCAGCATTGATGCTCAAAAAATCAGTAATTGTTAAATGAACAGAAAAATAAAGGCAAATTCAAGGAAAATGTTCATTCTATGCCTGTTTTATTTACAGAATAGATTGTGTTAATTATATCTTTTAGTAGATAGCAGACAAGCTTTTAGGAATTCAGTAACATAATCAGAATACTCATGACAGTATTTTGTTTAATGTGATCTTTCATATGGGGAGAAGGAAAGCAAATGAAATGGTTTTTAGGCAATGGAAGAAAATAGCTAAAAGGAAAACATGAACAAATTTTATTCTCTGAAACCACTTCTTAATGCTTATTTATTCCACATTAATATTTACTTCCTCAACTTTCATCTGCCAGTTGTTTTCAACAGATTTTGGATGGATTGTAGTGTGTGTTTCGGCTTTGTTTCTGTTATACAAAAAAGTTAAAAGCAGTATTTTAAGACTTATAGAAATCTTGAACAATACTGTTGAATTGGTTGGTGCTAGAAGGAAGCATATTTGCTGAGGTTTGTAAAGTGTGCTAAACTGAAAATTGTAGCTCCCATCTGTGGATGCTAAATAAATAAATTGATAGACATTCTTAAATGTTTGCTTTTTTATGTGTACAGTGTTAATTCTTACTATTACTAAGGCTTTTACTCGGTTTTCCCCAGATGGCTGTTGACCAGGCTCACAGACAGAATTTCTCATCTATTTTTCTCCCTGTATTTGAATCTGTCAATCCTTGTCTAATATTAGTAGTACGCAGAGACAATATTGTAGGAGATGCTATGGAAGTTCTAAGGAAAACGAAGAACGTAGATTACAAGAAACCACTCAAGGTATAGCCGGTTTATACTGCTTAAATTCCCTTTATCTAATATTAGCATTTAATCAGATGATAATTTTCATTTTAATATCTGTTATACTTTAACAAATTTAGTATATTTTTAGGTTAATTGTTAGTTTTGCATTTCCTTTTGATATTCTATGCTAACTGAAGTGCCCATTTCAGGTTATTTTTGTAGGGGAAGAAGCTGTTGATGCAGGAGGTGTTCGTAAAGAATTTTTCTTGCTCATCATGAGAGAGTTGCTGGATCCCAAGTATGGAATGTTTAGGTACTATGAAGAGTCCAGGCTCATCTGGTTCTCTGACAAGGTATGCTTCACTGTGCAATGAATGAATCCTCACAGTGATATTGTATGATTTACTGGACTATACTAGATTTCTAAGGAAATATTTACAGAGGCAAGGTGAGTAAAATGGCCGCAAAGGAGATTCACATTATTGGATTAAAACTCTCCTCTTTATCACACGTTCTGCTAAGATTCTCCCATTCCCCACTAATTTTCATACCAGACCTCACATAGCCATGACACATATAGCAACCAAAAATGCCAGGGAAAGTAAGGTGTTACAAATAGCTGAAACTCCATATAGCAAGAGAACAGAGAAAAATAGGCAACAGCATGTTTGACAGCTTCCTTTCCTTTATGTAGACATATGTATAGATCTTTTGTAGACAGTGAACAGATCATTGGCTTTGAATCAAGAGATGGGATTCTGTTATTTAACTGTGTGTGTGACTTTGAGCAAGTCATAGAATAGAATCATAGAATATTAGAGTTGGAAAGGACCTCAGGAGGTCATCTAGTCCAACCCCCTGCTCAAAGTAGGACTATCCTCCGCTAAATCATCCCGGCGAGGGTTTTGTCAAGCCTCAGCTTAAAAACCTCTAAAGATGGAGGTGCCACCACCTCCCAAGGTAACCCATTCCAATGCTTCACCACCCTCTTAGTGAAAAACTTTTTCCTAATGTCCAACCTAGACCACCCACTGCAACTTGAGACCGTTGCTCCTTGTTCTGTCATCTGCCACCACTGAAAACAGCCTAGCTCCATCCTCCCTTGAACCCCCTTTTAGGTAATTTAAGGCTACTATCAAATCCCCCCTCATTCTTGTCTTCTGCAGACTAAACAGGCCTAGTTCTTTCAGCCTCTCCTCATAAGTCTTGTGCTCCAGCCCCCTAATAATTTTTGTTGCCCTCCGCTGGACTCTCTCCAACTTGTCCACATCCTTTTTGTAGTTGGGGGGCCCAAACCTGGACACAGTACTCCAAATGCGGCCTCACCAATGCCGAATAGAGGGGAATAATCACTTACCGTGATCTGCTGGCAATGCTCTTACTAATGCAGCCCAATATGCCATTAGCCTTCTTGGCAACCAGGGCACACTGCTGACTCATATCCAGCTTCTTATCCACTGTAACACCCAGATCCTTTTCTGCAGAACTGCTGCCTAGCTTGTCGGTCCCCAGTCTGTAGCTGTGCATGGGATTCTTCCATCCTAAGTGCAGGACTCTGCACTTGTCCTTGTTGAACCTCATCAGATTTCTTTTGGTCCAATCCTCCAATTTGTTTAGGTCCTTCTGTATCCTATCCCTCCCTTCCAGGGTATCTACCGCTCCCCGTAGCTTAGTGTCATCTGCAAACTTGTTGAGGGTGCAATCTACCCCCTCTTCCAGATCATTAATGAAGATGTTGAATAAAACCGGTCCCAGGACCGACCCCTGGGGCACTCCACTTGTGACTGGCTGCCAGCTAGACATGGAGCCATTGATCACTACTCGTTGAGCCTTTTGCTCTATCCAATTCTCTATCAATTTTGTAATCCATTCATCCAACCCATACTTTTTTAACTTGCTGATAAAAATACTGTGGGAAACCATATCAAAAGCTTTGCTAAAGTCAAGGTATATCACGTCCACCGCTTTCCCCTCATCCACAGAACCAGTCATCTCTTCATAGAATGCAATCAGGCTGGTCAGGCATGACTTTCCCTTGGTGAATCCATGTTGACTGCTCCTGATCACCTTCCTCTCTTTTAAGAGACTTAAAATGGATTCCTTGAGGACCTGCTCCATGACGTTTTCCAGGGATTGAGGTGAGGCTGACTGGCCTATAGTTCCTTGGATCCTCTTTCTTCCCTTTCTTGAAGATGGGCACTATATTTGCCTTTTTCCCATCATCTGGGACCTCCCTGCTGCCACGAGCTTTCAAAGATAATAGCCAATGGCTCTGAAATCACATCAGCTAACTCTCTCAGCACCCTCTGAGTCATTAAAGTCTAAATTTTCAAATGTCCACAAGTTTGTTCATTCAGTTTTTGGATATAAAAGTTGAGATGCAGTCATACCAGGATCAGAATAGCTGCATACCTTACCTTTTGATAATGGGTCTAGAGCAGTGATTCTCAACCGTTTAAGTAGCAAGTACCCCTAACTTCTGAAAATTTTAATAAGGACCCCAACACTCAATTTTCCATAGGATTTTATATTTACAGACTAATGGGAGCCATATGTTGGAAGAAGGGCTGAGTATATACGGCCATGTATAACAAATGGCCAATCTAGTGTGGAGAGGGTTACCACTTTTACACCAGGGGTATGCAGCTCAAGTATGTATCTTGGCTAGATGTTGGCCAAAGCTAAAAGTCTTGGAGCGGCATGCCAATGCTAGGAAACAAAGCACTGCGCCAAATTTTTTGCCATAGATTTGAGAGGAAGAAAGAAGTGAGAGACAGGGAAGGAGGACAAGAGAGAGAGAGAGAGAGAAAGAGAAAGAGGGTAATTGGTGAAATCTGGGGTTGTCAATTTCACTGCTCAGCTAGAACAGTGAAATTGTCAAGTTTTCTGGGCCCTGGGCTTTGAGCCAGGGAGGGTGGCTGCCACTTGGGCAAGTTGCACGGGGCTGCTTCCTGGCTGCCAGCCTGGGAGGTGGGTGACTGCCACCCAGTCGGAGCAGGGGCAGAGGAGGCTTCCATGCCGGCTGGGACCCAGGGATGTGGGCTGGCGACTGCTGCCCGTCTTCAAGCTGGGGCGTGGGAGGCTGTCCCTTGGCTCAGAGCCAGGGTGTGGGTGGCTGCCACCGGGCTCCCACCTGGGAGTTGGGACCCGGCGGGAAGCAGGAGGCTGCTGCCTGCCTCCAGAAGCTAGTGGCTGCCGCCTGCCTCCCAGCTGGGAGCTGAGACTGGGTGGGAAGCTGGGGGCTGCTGCCCAGTTTCCCCAGAAGCTGGGGGCTGCTGCTCTCTTTCCAGCTGGAAGCTGCAACCAGGCAGGAAGTGGGGGACTGGGACCTGGCAGGAAGCAGGTGGCTGCCGCCCATCTCCCCCAAGAGCCAGCGGTTGCCGCTCACTTCCCAGCTGTGACCAGGCAGGAAGCAAGTGACTGCTGCACACTGTCCCCAAAAGCCAGCAGCTGCCGCCTCCCTGCAAGCTGGGACTGGGCAGGAAGCGGATGGCTGCACCCTGGCTTCCTGGGATTGTAGTGGCTGCCACCCACCTCCCAGCTGGAAGCTGGGACCGGGTGGGAAGCAGGCTGCTGCCACCCGGCTTCCCCAGAAGTCAGCAACTGCCACCTGCCTCTTCTGCACTCTGCTTTTGCCTGGATACCCCTTGCCAGTGTCTCGCATACCCCCTGGGGTATGCATACCACAGGTTGAGAAGCTATGTAGAGTCTAGAGAGAGCAGTAATGGACACAGCTTATATTTTGTAAGTGATAATTTTATATCATGACCCTAATTTTAAAGGACTGAGTAATCAAAGATTAACCCATTAACAAGATATCAGCACTGTTCTATTGGAATACTTAAAACACATTTGACTCTGCAAGATCCCCCCCCAGAAACAGAGTGCTGAATGAAACAAACATACTCTCCTTGGATTTCAGTCTTTCAGCTGGTTAAAAACATACCTGTTTTAACAATATCTGTGAAATATATTTTTATTTATAGGAAATTTAAATGAAATAGAATATAAACCTAATAGAAATCTGAACATGTTGTACATTTTTTTTAAGTTAAAACAAATATTCTAACTCTTCTATTTTCTGTTCTTTATAGACCTTTGAAGACAGTGATTTGTTCCATTTGATTGGTGTTGTCTGTGGGCTAGCAATATATAACTTTACTATTGTAGACCTTCATTTCCCCTTGGCTTTGTATAAGAAGCTGTTGAATAAGAAGCCTTCCCTAGATGACTTAAAAGAGTTAATGCCTGATGTTGGCAGGTGAGCTGCTATAAATTGAATGACAAGGTAACCAGTGTATCATCTTTTTTATTAAATGCACAATATAGTTTCCTTGTAACGTGCAAGGAAATGAATAAATAATATCAATAAGTAGACAAAAAGCTCAGACTAGAATTATACAGTTAGCCTAAAAGTTGAGTTTGGATTTACACTACTATTTTGTAAAGTCTTACTTTCAGGTGCTTAGTTTTGGGATTAAGAATTCTTTCCAGTTTGAAACTTAATGTCCCCAAATTTTAAAATTCTTAGGTTCAGATATGTATTATAAATATAACTCTTCTTACTTCAAACATAATTTCAGTCTTAGGCAATCTCTGGTTTCTAATGAGGACACATTATTTTTCTTATTTCTAAAACAAGTACATGTTATGAATTTGAACTTTTTTCATTTGCTGAGACTATATCAACTTTCAGAATATTTGTTTATTTTATTTGAAACTAGAAAATTCAGAGAATTATTTATTTTTAACTTTTAATTGTCTGTATATTGCTCCCATCTTCATTTAAACAAAAATAAAACAGACCTTTTTGATCCATTGCCAAATCATATTCTCTTGGGGGAAAAAGGGTGCTTGATGAGCTATTACACATTTTCCCCAATGGCTCATACCTGTAGTGTCCCATGTTCGCATCCACCTCTGTTCAACATGTGCAAGGCAATTAAGGGTGATTAAGGTATGTTTTGGGCTGCAGTTCTGTCATCTTCCATCAACCAAAGGAATAAGTGTAGTCTCTTGTGTCATGTCTAAGGGTATGTCTATACTGATGGTGGCAGCACTGGTGCCACTGGATCGATTCTTCAGGATCAGTTGAGCGGCAGTGGAGACTCACTCAATTGATCTGGAAGTTGATGGCATTAATTCTTCCCCCCAACCTCCCCGCCAGGAAGAAAAAAAAGGATTAACACTGTGTAGACAGGAGGGCATTTGCTATTGGTGCAGCATAGTGGAGATGCTGCAGTAAGTAAAAGTTAGGAAGTCGACGGGAGATACTCTATGTAGCTTGCTTATTTCCTGTTGACTGCTGCTGAATTTCACTGGCAGTGTAGACCAAGCCTTATTCTAAAGCTAGACTGCTAGGGATGAAGAAGAGTTAGAGAAAATAACAGTTTAAGAAATGTAGTAGCATATGAGGTTATAGTTAAATGAGGAATCAGATTCAACCATATGAATCCCATTGCCAAAATTTAAAAAGGGGGATCTGAAGTTAAGCTCTTAAATCTATATTGAGTTCCAGAGGGGTAGTCGTGTTAGTCTGTTTTTGGCAAAACAGCAAGTGTCCTGTGGCACCTTAAAGACTAACAAATTTATTTGGGCATAAGCTTTTGTGGGCAGAATCTGACAAAGTGGGTTTATTTGAGTGGGCTCAAATAAATTTTAGTCTTTAAGGTGCCACAGGACTCGCACTGTTTTAAATCTATATTAAGTTTCTTAAATAAGCTTGAACAGATTTTCTGAAATGCTGAGTTCTCTGAGCTCCTACTGAAGTCAGTGAGAGACTTCTTGTAGAACTGGGCCTTTTGTTACTAAATATTTTCCTTTCATAGACTTTTCACTTACTCCTTAAACAGAACTGATGCACACATTTCAGGTACAGAGATGAGGGATCAGGCTGCCTTCATTCTGCTTTTCTCAAAACCCTGCCTCTTTTCCCATCCTGGGCTCTCTTGCTCCTTTCCAACTCCAAAATAAGAATCTTCTTGCTTTGTTTCTAGAGTAGGCAACTGGAAGGAATTAATGCCTCTTAGAAATGAAGGAAAAATAAGAAAATGTTGAGTAAGTTTTGTGCTGCATTACAACTTAAATGAAACATAAATCAGCGGACGGTTCCTAACTTTGAACTTCTAAATGCTAGTTATCTAAATTAGAAATCCAAAGATGATAGCTGTAGAAAGATATAGAACTGACAAAATATTTAGAAGACTTAATCAACATATGTTAATTTTTCAATGCATTGAGATGAAGGCTAAATACATTGTTTTGCAGAAGTATGCAGCAGTTACTAGACTATCCAGAAGATGACATAGAGGAGACATTTTGTCTCAACTTTACAGTAAGTTTTTGAATTTTTGTGTAAAGTATTTTTATATGTAGTTTTAGTCATTCATTGGGATTGCCTATAGCAGAATATATATTACCAAAAGCATCAACTGCTGTCCTAATAGAATTTTGCATTCAGCTGGTATTTTAGTGTTAAGCTGAGTGTGAAACCCTGCCCCTCGCTGAGTTGAGGGAAAGAGTCTTTTGGAACAGTAAATAAACTGTACTCTGCATTTTACTTTTAAACAGATCACTGTGGAAAATTTTGGTACTACAGAAGTAAAAGAGCTGGTTCCTAAAGGTGCTGACATTCCTGTGGTCAAACAAAATAGGTAAGTGAATTATAACAGTTCAGGTGTAGTGGTCAGTTAGTGCTTCAGTTTTAACCTATGTTTCAGAAAGATATAACTTGACAGCTGAACATAGCTTGTTCTGATCCAGAAATTGGCATGTTTGATATGGGAGAAATTGATCCTTCTTGCCTTTCAATCCTCCTACTGCTTATGGCTTTTCCAGATTGCTCTCTTTATGTATTGTTAAAACAGCCTTCATTTAACATGCTGGAAGGATTCAACTACTGAGAGAAAACATAATTCTTGCTGTATTTATTAATAAGAATTCATTGATATTTGAAGTATGTTGTTTCAACTAGAATTTCTTATTTGAAAGCTCTTTAGGACCTATTTGGACCATTCTCTTCATTTTATAAGGTTAGGTAGTTTGCTAAATATGCCTCCTTGAGGAAGACAAGTCAAATCTCTTAGCAAAGGTCATAGACCTCTAAACTGTTAATGTAAACAAAACTGTACTGATCTGCAAGAAACTTGAGTGTAATTAGAATTTACTGAGCAGCAGTTGCCTCCTTTTTGATGTAGTTTTGTAGCTTCCCCCAATATGGGAAATGTAATTTGGGGAACATCTTTTCCCTTTGCAGAAAAGGTGAAGGAGTCTGATGGTAAGGATCTTGTAGCATTCTCAGGCAGTGATTTTTGTCCTGGATTATACTACTACTCTTTAAAACAAACTTTTTTAAAATTAATTTCCTTTTCACTCCTTTCAGTTTATTGGCAGATAGGGATGGCATCACTTGTCCCTTTGTGGAGGTCCCTGACTTAGTGGCTACCAACTTTCTTTTTTCCCCCTGTCCATTCCCCCCCCCCCCCCGCCATATCTTCTTTTTTTTCTTTTTTCATGTATTTTCATCTTCCTTTTTTTGTCTTGCTTACTCCTGCGTATGCTTCATGTTCATGGACAGGTGGAGCAGAGGACATGTTCTTTGAGACCACAGTATGTGCGTATAGCTGAGTTGAGTGTTTGTGAGGATAGGGAAGATATGGGGCAGATTGCTGCTCGTGCCTATAGCCTAATACCTGGGAGCTATTCCTACAATTCTATCTGTTAGGGGCAAGTATAAGAGGGAAGAAGAAAGGTGGAAGGCTTTGAGGGACCTATCCACTCTTTTTCACCATAGCCATAACTGTCTTTGAAGTGAGGGTATATCACTGTGAAGCAGCTTTACTCAGCCTCATCTGGCATCCACCACAAGGAAGGCTGGGCCCTAGGTTCATGGAGAAACACAAAGAACAAAACTATAACCTTCATGTTAGCTAGAATACAGAGATCAAGAAATATAATTGAGGGGAGCACTGAACCAAAGTCCTTCCTGCCTCAATCCTTCTATCACCTACCCCCTCAAAAGTAAACATTCAAATTCTGATAGGATATTGGAGTTTCCAGATTACGTGTATGTGGAATACATGTTACAGTGCTCTATTACTTTTGCAGATAGTAGGGAGGAGCCAGAAGTGGGGACTGTCTCTTGTGATGCTCCTAAACACCATGTATGTCAGGAAATTTAATGCACAATTATTACCTTGCATGCCCTTTCTCCAGCATCCATCAGTCTAACTTGCGTTGCTTTTGCTTCCTTAGTAGTTGTGTGCCTCATCCCAATTTCCTCAAATCTGATTGTCTATGCAGCTCCATAAGAAGCCCATAACTTTCAGTAAAAAATGCATCCCTAATTATTACACATCTCTAATATCGGAGCCAGTTCTCCTACTCCTCTTGTGACACACAAATCTTTTCCTATGAAAATAGTCAAATAGTGTCAAAGTTTCTGAGAGCTTTGATTCTGTGACCCCTTTTGTAGAGCATATGATGGGAAAATAAACAAGACGGACACTGTTTTTTTGGGTGCAGATCAGGTGTATGATATTTTGTCAGCATTCCCAGAGGTGTCCCATCAGAAACTCGGGGTATTGGCTGACTGGGACACTATTCAGTCCTTGCTGTTTGTTGCAAAGTTGATCACTAGTAAATTGATCATCATCTATCGTGAGAGCAGCTTTCTTTAGAACGGATACCAGATGGGTGCAGTATAAATACATGAATGGATGATACTTCAAAGCATTAGTTAACTCAGCTCTCTCTAGATAGGAATCTGGTTCAGCTTGAATTAAGATTGCTCTTTGGGGTGTTTTAGCTATTTGCTTCAGACTTCTGGTATAGGAACTTTACTCATGCAAAAATAGTCTTTTTTAAAATCAAAAGATACTTCCTTTTCTGAAACCAGTAGAATCCTTTTCTAAAAATGAATATTTAAAACTCATTTCAAGATTCTAGCTGATTGCTAGGGAAAAAATACACTAAACTACATTACTGTGAGGTTAGCAGCTGTGGGAAGGTTATAGCACCAGGACCGGTAACCTCTTAGTTCTTTGAGTGCTGATCCCTTTATATATTGCACATGTAGATACGCATGTGCCCCAGACACCTGAAACCAGAAAATCTTGCAGGTAGTGTCCGTTGGCCCATACCTACACCCTGGATCACTTTGTGCCCAAAGGCATAAAAGGAAGTGTGAACTGACCACTTCTCCATTTCCTTCTTACCTTCACATGGCCTGAATCAGAATCTTCTGTGTCTGGAGCTATCCTCACCTCACCTTCACAAATTCAATTGTATATAGTTTGTGTTTTTATAGTGTGTTATAACTTCAGAGAGAGTAATTTAGTTTTTTAAGAACTCCAAGGACCCTGTCTGTGTCTCCTTTCCTGGGAATAGGACTGTGCCCAAAATTCTGGGACTTTAAACTGTCTCTCGTCCTCGCTGCTTCTGGGTCAGCAATGACCACCAGGGATGCCTTTACTGCCTTGGAGCAGGGTATATCTCTGCCAGATGCAATATCTGTTGCTCCTTTCCACCCTGGACCCGAGAGGAACGAGAGCTCCAACTTAGGAAGCCCCTCATGGGGAAAGCCACATGAGCACAGTCAGATCCAAGTCAGGGAGACCACCTGTACATCAGATGCAGTCTTCAAACTTCTAGCACAAGCTTTAGAGCAGAGGCTGGATTAGATAAATCCTTAAGACCCACTCTCTCCGGTTTCTCATGAAGGTAAGAGGCACTTTCACAAACATAAAAACAGATCCCCTTCTAAGTCTGCATCCAGGAGAAGGGATCCTTCTCTGATCAGGTGAGTCTTTGCGTGCAGGTACCAAAGGTTTAGGTCTGCCTAGGCCTCCAGTATGTGAAGGGAAAGTGTGCAGAAGCAAAGCTCCAATGCAAGCAGCCCCATTGCAGACCATGACTTCTAGCAAGCCGAAGGACCAACTTCTGCCAGGACAAACCAACATAGTCCCATAAGGACCCGCCAACCAATAAGACTGACACAGCATGGGATCCAGCAGAACCTTGAATCATGATCCCTTGTACTCAGGAACAATGGAGACAAGCTATTCTGGAAGATATGTTTGCCCTCCTTTTTCAGGCCCAGTCCTTCTGAGGGTAGTTATAGTCTGGCCCTGAAGAGTATAAGCGGTATAAGCCAAGGCCTCTTTCACAGCCTTTTTACCACCACCAATCACAAATTGCCACATGAGCATGAAGGGATGCAAAGGCCAAGGTATTCAGCCTCCTCCACCTCTATGGCAGCCACCCAACCTCATCCACTGACTCAAGGTTACTTTTGATGGGATGCTTAAGAGTTGCAATTTAACAATGCCATCCCCACGTGTTTCTGTAGTCTATTTTGGTGGGCATTTAGCTTATTTTCCCATGGTTGGAAGGCTATAAACAGACAAGTGGGTACTAGATATTATTCAGCCCTTTCCAGCCCCTGTTGAAGGACCATTCTCATGAGATCCTCCAACAGGAGGTAGACTCTTTTCTCAAATGTGGAGCAATAGAGCAAGTGCCATCTTAGCATCAAGGGAAAAGGTTCTTCTCTAAAAAATTCATCGATCCCAAGAAAAAGGGAGGATAGAGGCCCTTTATCAACCTACTTAACTAAATATTTTTAGTCACAATTTAAAATTCTGTGTGGTTATTTTGGCATAAAAAATTCCCTCCTTGGAAAAGACACATGGTTCGCAGCTGTCAGTATGAAAGGTACTTATTTTCACGCAGACATTCATCCATCCTACAGAAGCGTCCTCAGGTTTTTGGTAGGATAGGAAACGCTATGAATTCAGGGTATTCCTGTTCAGTTTGGCCACAGCACCAAGGGTCTTCATGAAGGGCTTCTCAGTGGTGGCACTACTGATAAGACAAAATGGCTACACCATCTTCCCATACTTGGATGACTGACTTCTAATAGGGGGATACTGTCTGTAAGTATAGTTGGCAACTTCGTCCTTGCTCTGCCTCCTGATATCCTTGGGAGTCTGTGTGAACGTGAAAATGTCTACTCTGATTCCAGTGCAGCTGATAGACTTTATAGGAGCAACCTTGTACTCATCAGCAGAACACTTTCTGGATTGATTACATGCCTTGAGCAGGCTGATAATCTAAGTCACTCTCAAACGCTGAACAGAGTCCAAGTCTGTTTTTCTTTTCTAGGACACATGACCTCCTATAGTTAGGCTTCATCTCTGTTGTCTGCAAAATGAACAGTGTTACCTATCTGGCTCTGGTTAGTATATGTGCCAGATAGACATAGCATGAACGCACCATTGTGGCAGTCCAAGTCAATGTCAGGGTGTCACTAACGTAGTAGGTGAATCTGGAACATGTGTGCATTGGAGTACCTTTCCTACCTCTGACACTTTACATGACAATTACAGATAAGCTGGAGGAGCCCACATGGCACAAGGTATCTGGACACTTTGGGAGGCTAGAATGCACATCAATCTCCTAGAACTAAGAGCAGTCAGACAGACCTGCAGTGTATTCCTCCCACTCATATAATCCAGTCTTATCCGTGTAACGGACAAAATGACAATCCTCTTCTATGTAAACAAACAAGGGGCAAAATCCCTTCCATTGTGCATAGAGCCAGTCAGTTTACTTTACAGGTGCTCAGAACTTGCTGGTGGACAGTCTCAGCAGCCATTTGGCCACTGATCACATGTGGAAGTTACACAATTCAGTGATGAACATCACCTTCACTTATTTGGGGACACCATCTTGGGATCTGTTCACCACACAGATAAACAAGAAGTTCAACATATATTATTCCAGAGCAGCACAGGATCAGGATTCTGTGAGTGATGCCCTTCTAGTGTCCTGACTTACTTCTCATCCGATTACTACCTAAGGTTCTATGGAAGATTTGTCATGACAAAGCACAAGTCATCCAGCTCACATCCAACTGGCCCAGATAGTTTTTGGTTTCTGGACTGCCTATGAATGTCAACCCATGAGTATTTAGTCCTTCCTGAACCTGCTGACTCAGGAGAATGGCAGTATCAGATATCCCACACTGAACTCTCTTGACCTCATGGCTTGGTATTTGGATTGGCATCAGACCTAGAATGTTCATATTTGGAGGCCATTCAAGCTACTCGTAATCACAGCAGGAAATGTAACCTAGCCAAATGAAGGTGTTTCTCTATGTGGGTATGTAATAGGGTTGAGGTGTGCTCTCTCTGGCCAGTACATGCCTGCAATCACTCAGTTTAAATAGGGCATCACCAGTGATGATATCCCAAATTTCCAATAACCAGTTCTATAAAGCCAGGTGATATTTAAGAACCTATTCTGAATAGGTTCTTAAACATCATGCACACAGCACCCCAACAACCCAGCACCCAAACTTCACAGTGCGCTCCACCGTGAAATTGATCTTCCCTGGTCAATTTCGGCGGCAGGGAGGATCACTCCCCGCAGTGAAA
>ML675609.1:24365941-24529930 GCA_007922155.1 Mesoclemmys tuberculata | reverse complement strand
CAGTGAAATTGACCCTCCCTCGTCAATTTCGGCGGCAGGGAGCGCTAAGAACCGGTTCGCTGAATTTTTTTCTATTTTAAGAACCGGTTCGTGCGAACCGTTGCGAACTGGTTGGATATCATCACTGGGCATCACCCACCTCTTGCGGGCACCCTCTTTCTGGTTGGGTGTGAGCCTACTTTTATTTCAGTTCTTACAACAGGGTGACACACTTCTTGTGAGCACCCTCCTTAACCGATGGTTCTTTCAGTGGGTGTTCAGTGACTCAGCCCTCTGGTCAAGTCACATATACTATCCCCCTTTCCAGGGTATATAGTCTCTCTTTCTCATGGCCCTGGTGTGGGGCTATAGCACCAAGGCTTCCTTCCTGGAGAAACTGCCTTCTTTAACAGCTCAACAGGCACCCATCTTTGTACCTTCAGTTGGTGTCCTTTCGGCAGTCCTCCCTGGCTCAGTCTTCAGCCAGACCAGCAGGGACCATCCCATTTTACCCTCACTTGGTCTGGCTAGGTTCTGGGCTCAGTTTGCTTGTCCTGTCCATAGTACTGCTGCTCTTCCAGCCAGACAGGCACCCAGTCCTCCCTCTTTGAGCTCCAGGCAGCTCCTGGGTGCTCTGCCTCTGATGCTTCCTTTTATATAGCCCTTCTGGCCCCTAATTGGCTGCTTCCCCTACAGCCACTCTAGGCTGCTTGGAGGACTTATTTTCTACTTCTTTCTGGGATTGGGTGTGGCAGGACCTTGAGGTCTCCAGCAGGGGGCCTCTGGGCCTTGTCTACCACATCACAGGGTGCAGTAGAACCAATTATAATCAGGGCTGGCAGGTATTCTGCTATTTTAGACTACCTCGTCACTGTTAAGATGGATCTTCCTGTTTATTTGCTGAGAGTCCAGCTAGCAGCAATCAGTACACTCCATCTGCCAGTAGATGGCTATTCTATTTTTACTTACTCAGTAATAACCAAATCCCTAAAAGGTCTAAAACAAATGTCTAAAGGATTTTCCCCCCAGTAGTGAAGCCAGCGCCATAGTGGGACCTTATTCTTGTACTTTCAACATTTAACGGGCCATCTTTCAAACCGCTGGCCATGTACGCAATGTTGCACCTTCTGTGAAGATTGCTTTCCTGATCACCATTACATTAGCCAGGAGAGAGGGTGAGTTGGGGGCCATCATGGTAGACCTGCCAGATGCCTGAATTTCATAAACGGAAGGTATTTCTTTGCTTCCATCCAAATTCATCCTGCAGGTAATTTGAGTTCTACATAAACCACTTCACTGGTATTCTTTGCCTCATGCCTCCAGCAAGCAAAGAAGACTCTGTTCTCTCAACATCAGATGAGCATTGGCATTCTACCAGCCAAGAAGGAAATAATTTAAAAAATCACCTAGATTATTTGTTGCTATAGCAAAGTGAGTGTGGGGACAAGCGATAACTGCTCAGAGACCCTAAGTGGATTTCTGCCCGCCAGTTGGCGCATCTCCCTCCCCCAGATGGGTGAGGGCCCTTTCCACTAAAGCACAGGCAACCTTATTAGCATCTCTCTGAGAAGTCCTTCTGCTGGACAGTTGTAAGGCAGCAACCTGGAGTTCTGTCCACACTTTCTTAAAACATTATGCCTTGGTACAAGCCTCTTCTGCTGATGCAGCCTTTGGAATTGCAGTTCTACAGACATCTATACAGCATGCATTTCACACCTGATTCCTGTTTGACTGCTGCTTGCCAGTCATCTGTGTGTGGAATACACATGGAGACTAGCACTCAAAAAGAAATGGGGGTTACTTATCTGTCACTGGAGGTTCTTCGAGATGTGTGTTTCAGATCCATATCCCACTACTTATCCACCTTCTTCTCTGCTTTGGACACAACTGGGTTTATGGTAGAGAAGGAACTGGAGAGGTGGTTGGTCCACACCTCCCCTTATGCACCTTGGTGTTCAGTACAAGGAGATTCAAGGTGCAGGCACAGACCAACAGACACTCTTTGCAAGGTTTTCTTGTATGAGGTGCATGTGCATGCATACCCATGTGTGGAATACAGACAGGGACCACGTGTCTTGGAAAAACCTCCAGTTACTGGTGAATAACCTCCATTTTTTTTAATTCTTGGCTGATAGTGAATGATCACTATGGTGCCGCCAGTATTTGTGGGATTTCATTGTTAGGGAAGTACCTTTTTGTTCCTTGTAGATGTCTATTCATGTTTTTGGTTTTTACTGCTTAATTCTTATAGATTAATATGAATTGGAAGCATGCCAAAAGGTTCAAGTATACTACCTGGAGTGTACTGGGAAGGTGTGCCTTATCAATAATTGTTAGTACTGATAATCCTGTGACAGTGTTTTGAGAGAGTTCTTCAGTCCTCTACCATAGGGATTCTCAAACTTTTTTTTGCTGGGAACCCCTTTGAAAATATTTCAGGCTGTGATGACCTCCCCTCCACATGCCATGCCACCCTTACCAACATGTGCGGGGACTGACAGCTGTGACCACCTCCCACCACCACAATAATCTCACGACCCCCTGAGGGTTCATGACCTTCAGTTTGACAACCCTTTCTCTAGCATTTCTCTAGCCCTTTATTTTCCTTTGTATAGCAATCTCCATTACAGTCTTAATAATGTGAATATTGCAGCAACATTACCTAGGCAAATGTAGCATTATAAAGATTTTCATGGCAACCACCTGAACAAATGCCAGGCTGTTTGCAAGGTGTATTCACGTAACCCTGATGAAACACAAAAAATACTATGGATTTCCCCCCCAAAAATGTATTGGTAGGGTACTTGTAATCTGCTAACAGAAATAACGTTGGCAGCAAGATTGAATCACATAGTGCTGACTAGAACACTGTAAAAATATTCACAGCCAAAAGTAAACTGTACATTGTTGGATTTTTGCTATCTGTACTTGAGTGCAAACATTTCAGGTATCTTGCCTGAAATGTTCATGCTCCTCTGTAGTAACAAGGGGTAGTTATCATAGCCAAACTATTTTCCTTAACCATAACTAACTCTTTCTGTATGACCGAGACACTATACAGAGCATGAGATGTCCATGGAAGCTATGAACTTGTCTTCTAACACTGCACATGCACAATCACTCCCTAAAACTGAAAATAATCCATTTTATTAAAGAAACAACAATGACTTGAATAATTAGTTTCAGACTACTCCACTGAATCCGCACTTCAAGAGGTAGTATATGTCTCTTGACGAGTCAATTCATTGTGGAGGTTATAAATAATTAAAGGCTCATGCTGCCTGAAATGCATTATTTAATGGTGCTCTTTGTCCACTCCACATTCCATAATCTTTCAGTTTTGGGAAAAATTGAATTCATGCTCTGCTCATGGTCAAAGCACCTTCATTGTGGCCATAGCAAAAATCATAGATAGAATACAGTATCAGTATTTTGTGCAGAGTTGAGCATTGATTTATTTATAGAAGAATGGTGCTTAAATATGTTCAGCTTTTAAAATGTGATTGCTTTTGTCTTTGCTCTACAGACAAGAATTTGTGGATGCCTATGTGGATTACATCTTCAGTAAATCCGTGGCTTCCTTATTTGATGCATTCCATGCAGGCTTTCATAAGGTGTGTGGCGGTAAAGTTCTTCAGCTCTTCCAACCCAGTGAGCTGCAGGCGATGGTGATTGGGAACACGAATTATGATTGGAAAGAACTGGAAAAGGTAAGTAGCTAGTTTAGTTAGAATATTAAATTATTATAAATTTAAAATGCAAAAGCAAAACATTTGATGGTATTGGCTCTCCAGCACTTCCAGCCCCCACATTCCTCTATTGCAGTTGAGATTTCCAGTTTCTCTAATGATGGAGTAGCATAATTTTACTAACAGTAAATAGACTCTCTTTAATTTCCACAGATTCATCATCACCCTTAATGTTTCATTTCTGGTCTCTCTAAAATCTCCTGGACAAACCTTACAGAGAATTGAGGGAGAGCCATATACACTAAATTTATTTAAGGGGGGAAAACTTAACAAAAACATGTATGTTAACACAGAAACCTAAATTCTTTGAACTCAAAAGTTCAATGGTCTCTGGTGGTTTCACACATTTCTTGTTTGAATGGTAGTTCCATCTACACCAAAAACCATCAAACTACTCCATTTACTGGCACATGACCCAGATGTGAGTTTTGTTATGTGCTTTCTTTTTTTTGTAATGCCCCTTGTTATCTAGACACACAAACTAGTAGGAATTGTCCTTATTATATATGCAATGCATTAGTGAACAAGTGGCTAAATAAATTTTAGTGCATGGATGTGATGACAAGGTTGTGTAGTCAAAACAAGTTATATCTTCTGAATTATTTTTGTGATGCTTTATGAAGTCATACAGGAAGAAGGGAAATGAAAATATTTTAAAATGTTGATCCAGATGTTTTATAAACTGAAAAAAGGCCCGTTTCCTTTTTTGGATTGTAAATCCTTAAAACATTCTGGACATTAGACAAGCTTCATTTGTGGTATTTGGTATCATGAGAACCTTGGTGTGTAGAATTCCCTCCCTATCTCAGTCACTCATCACTCCCTGTACTTTCAAATCACTCCCTGTACTTCCAAAAATACTAATCCATGTCATTAACAAATGGGTGACAACAATTTTATAGTATTAAAAACAATAGCATTAATATAGGACTAATATAATGCTAGGTCTTCTAGTGCATTTTGTGTTTTTTTGGATGGTAAGCTTGGTGGTGAAGAGGTGCCTATCCTTGTACCGTGTACCATGGCTGAGAACAGTAGATGTTAACAAGTAGTAATACGAACATGTTTTTTTATAAATTTCTCATGTGATGCTAAAAGTCCTGCTTATACTGGATAAAGTAGTAGACACAGATACAGAGTTCCCATGTTCAGTGTGGCAGATGTACAGTTTAATGGTAAGGCTTTAGGATTTTGTTAGAAGCTAGAATTTTACATTAAATGCACACAGAAGAAACTATTTAATATTCAGAAAGATCCCAGAGTCCTTTATGGATCACTCTACATCCACCACTGAAATGTGGTTGCGGTTAAACAGTGTTATTGTGTGCTGTTAAGTGGTTCAGAACAAGAAGTAAATTATAATTAAGGTTAAGTTTTTGTTAAATTTTTGTTATGGTTATTTTTAGTAAAAGTCACAGACCCATCAGGGGCAATAACACAAAAATTCATTGTGAGTTTTACGGAAAATAATGGATGAGGGGCTGACTGGGCATTACTGAAGCCCGAGAGGTTGGGGTCAGGTGGGGGGGATGACAGTCCTAGCCTGACTGAAGGAGAGGGACGGTCCATCAATCACCATCTGCTACAGCTCAGAGTTGGGGGTACCCGAGTTCCGTGGTCCTCACTGGTAGCTCAGAGCTCTGAGGTCCCCTCTTGGTGGCTGTAGGGTCCACTTGCTGTGGCTGGGAGCTCCAGGCTTCTGCCATTAGCTACTGTGGGTGGTAGGGGGAACCCAGAACTCCGAGGTCCCTTGGCCGCAGCTCTGGGCAACGAGGCCCCCAGTGGCTGCTGAGAGCTGCAGGGTCTCCTGCTGGCCACAGAGGCTTTGAACTCTGGGACCAACTGGTTGCCACAAGTAGTAGGAGGAATCCGGAGCTCTGAGGTCCTCCCACCATGGCTTTGAACTGCAGAGTCCTCCTGCTGCAAGTGGGGTATGAGGGGTTCCCCCAGTGACTATGGAGAATTGCAGGATCCCCTGCCACTTACAGTGGCTGAGAACTCCAGACCCCACCCCCATCAGCCACTGCAGGCAGTAGGGAATCCAGAGCTCTGAGGTCCCCCCTGCTGGCCACCGTGGCTGGGGGCTGTGGGACCAGGGGCAGCATAGGCTGGTAGCTGCAGGGGCTGCTGCCAGCAGTGGCTGGTTGCAGAGAGGTTCTCCTCCCAGTTCACAGCTTCAGATGCTACTTGGGGAAGAGGAGAAAATGTCTCAGAGGTCTCTGCAGGTCACAGAATCCATGACTTCTGTGACCTAATCTTATCTTTAATAATAATGTATCCCACTGAAAGTTCAAGAAGCATTTATATAGTGTGTTATAGTGAGGACAGTAGGAAAGTTCTGGAAGAGCGGTATGTAAGTTCTAGAATGATCCGAGCTTTATTCCCTGTAGAGTAGCCAGAGTCATTAGAGGGCAATTAGGGGCAGCTGAGGCCAATTAAGGCCCAGCCAGGTGCCTGATAAAAATCCTCTGCTCCTGAGAGACAGTGCATGAGCTGGAGGAGTAGGTGTGCAGTGCTAGTGAGCAGAGGGGTGTGTGTGGAGTTGTGAAGAGGAGCTGAACAGAGTACAGTGGTGTATGGAAGAGAGGTGGAGTCCTGAGGAAGGTACTGGGCTCAAGAAGCCAGAAGGACAGAGAGGGTTAAATAGCCCAGGGGAAAAGTCTGCAGCTGTAAGTACGGTGCCAGCAGCACATAGCTGCTACTCAGAGGGCCCTTGGGCCGGGACCCGGAGGAGCGGGCGGGCCCGGGTCCCTATCCCCCTCCCTGGGGAGACGGAATAACCGGTGACGCCCTGGCACACTACAAGAGGCAAAAGTGCAAGACCCACTAGGGAGAAGCCGGCCATTTGCCACAATAGGTAGATTGTATATACTCTGCTTAGCAGTTACTGGTGTTCGAGTTCTTTTAGTAATAATGGGGATGTTAACCTGTATTCAAAGTGGGAGAAACACATTTGTAGAGATAAAAGCATTAAAAAAAAAAAAACCTCAACCTGCTGGAAAAAAATAAAAATGCTTATAGAACAATATCATGTATAGTTTTGTATATAACTCAATAGCAATGTTTCTTTCTACATACAGTATTTACAAATTTAGACTGTCCTGATACTTTGTGAATTTGACTAATAATCACATTTTTGTCATTTCAGAATACAGAATACAAAGGAGAATATTGGGCAGACCATCCTACAATTAAAATCTTCTGGGATGTTTTTCATGAGTTACCACTAGAAAAGAAAAAGCAGTTTTTGTGTAAGTATTTGAAACTATTGTATGGAAATAGGAAATCTAGTAGGATTACTGTAGTCTGATGCTTTTCTAAAAGAGGACAAAACTAAATTACACTTAATTTTAGTAACTAATAATTATGTCTATGGGGTCAGGTTTGTTTACTTGTTGCGTGGTCAGCAAAGGCAATCAACTAGTGTGCTTCATTAGTTAGTGAGTGGATGGTTGGTAATGATGATCTTCTAGTTTATTCTGGATTTCCTTATTTGAATGGCCCTTTGATCACTTCATGGTAGTAAACAGGGTAGAACAGCACTGCCATACACATTGATTTTTATTTATTTATTTAAATACATAGGCCATGTACACCACTGCATTTACCCACCACATGTTGGTAAGTGGATTTATATTGGGTGGTAGACAGCCTGATTAATTCAGACTGTCCTCATCGGTTTGCTGATGCAAGTCTCTCCTCACTGAAGAAATTTCAGGTTACTTTACAGAAAAGATGAAGCATATTCAGACATGCAGTATTACTACAGCTGTGACCAACTGAAGTGCTCACTCTGCAGCACCCTTGGTTTTGTAACAGAGAGAGCTCTCAGCAGGATACTTTTCAAGAGAGCTCATAGATTTCCCCATTCACTCGATCTGTAACAATCCAAATTTGTTGCCCTTCATGATATGCTGCAGTGCTCAACTTTTTGAACAGCTGCTTGGGGAAATCTGAGGTGGTTGGATTATTCCTCATGGCAGTCAGTAAACTTTAAATAATTGCAAAAGACTGAAATCACCATTCTCATTTGTCCAACAAATCTAGGAATTTTGTCCATCCTGGAATGTGCAGAATAGGTGGAAATATCATTTGATATCACTGATTGTAAACACTGATAGATTGTAGCTATAGGAGAATAATGGAAAACATCTTACCCAAAAATTTCCTTTCTACTTGTAGCATCTCCCACAATTTTGCTACACATTGACTATTTCCCTCCTGTGTGCAGTTCCGGTTCTTCAGAGCTGCAGCACAGCCTGTTCTGGCCCTTTCTCTGGCTTTTGCCAGATGATTCATTCCAAAGCTGCGTAAAAACTTGTGGAAAATAGTGACAATAATTCCAATTTCAATCAACTAACTATACACAGAAGACTTTTCTTATAAGGTAATTTATCTAAATAAAATATAGACCATTGACTGACGAGCCACCAAGGATGGATAGAATTGTGGGAGATGCTACTAGCTGAAAGGAAATTACTGGGTAAGAAATTTTCCATTCTGCAGCCCAGCATCTTCCATTGTTATGCTACTCATGGGAAACAGTGAACAGGGGTAGGGAAGGGTAAGAGAACAAACAAAAGAAAAGGGGGATAAGCCCTCCCTTTTTACAACATAGCTTAAGCAACAAGATCATTACTGGACCACTGCCTGCTCCAGCACCTTCCTGCCAAAGGCGGCCTCTGCAGAAGACAAAAGTCCACTTTACAGCATCTAATAAAGGTGTTAACCAATGACCATGTTGCAGCTTTGCAAATCGCTCTGGTGGAAGCATGTGCTCTTTCGGTCCATGAGGTTGTGATGGGTCTTGTGGAGTTCACCTTGATTCCTTCTGGGATAGGAACATTGGCTGCCTTGTATGTCTCAACGATATGTAGTCTGATGCATCTAGCAAGGGAGAGCTTGGAGACTGAATCCCTGAGACTCTGGATGGAAGGAAACAAGAAGAATGCTTGACTTACTTGTGGGTTCTGTGTGCTTGATGTAAATCTTCAATGCCTTTCTGATATCTGAAGTGTGCCACAGCTTCTCAATTGGGTACTGTGGCTTCAGACATAATGCGAGAGACATTTCCCTGCAAGACAAGGAAAAGAGAATTTACTTTTGGCAAGAACGTTTTTGAAGTCCTTATCATGAAACATGCAGTAAGTTTCCTGCATCAATAAGATTACCAGTCTGGCAGTTGTGATAACCACCACCAAAAAACAGGTTTTGAGGGAGAGAGTAAATGGTGATGCCGAAATCCAGTCCAAAAGGATGGACCTGTCAACACTAGTAGTAGATCCTATTTAGGAAAGATGAGTCTGACTGCTGGTTTGGCTAGTATGATTGCTCTAAGGAACCTGGGTACCTCAGGGTTCTCAGCCAGGAAGCCTGAAGATCCTGAGAACAGTACACTACTGAGGGCTGACACATGGCACATAATGGAGCTAAGCTGAAGTCCTGTATTCATTCCTTCTTTAAGGAAGTCTAGAGTAACTTTAATCCTGAGATCCTGTGGGTTTGCTTTGTGCTCTTGACATTGAAGACTGAATTTAGTCCAGATGGATGGTAGGCTTTAGAATGGAAACTCTCCTAGAAGGGAGCAAAGTCCCTATCACTTTTTAAGATAGGCTGAGTGTGGCTACTTCCCTTTTCAATAGCCAGGTTGTTAAATGAAGATGGTCTGGGTCTGGATGGAGGAATGATCCTTGGTAAAGAATGGTAGTTGCAGCTGTAGTTCTGTTAGGTTGGGTATCCCTGGCTAACGTGGGAGTTGATTCTTATCACCTTTGAATCCTCTCATCTTATTTTTGGATCACTTTCCCTGAAAGAGGAAAGGGCGAGAACACATATAGCAGGACTTGTGGACATTTGCGTGGGTTAGCGAACAAGTCGACTGAGACTGAATGTCTGTGAGATCAGGTTGAAGACTTCCTGGTTTTAGGCAACATTTTTAGTTGCTGTTTTTGTGTAGGCTGAGCCAGTCTGCCCTTTGCATCAATTCCCCTTTTATGTGGATTGCTTTTAGGGAAAATAGTCATTTGTGCCTGCTCAATTTTCTCCATCACTTCTGCATGTAAACCTGCAGTCCATGTCCCTCCATGGTTGTTTACGTATGCAACTGTTATCAGACTGGACTAGGATCTCATTTCCATCTAGGTGGCTCTCGAATCTCAGAAGAGCTAATTGGACTGCCTTGAGTTCCAAGAAGATTGATGTCATGGTTCAAGATGCACTGTAACCTTTTAGGTCCCAGATGTGCTCCCCAACCCATCAACAGTGAGAATGTGCGGATCTGGAAAGTGTATGGAAACAACCCTGAAGATGTCTCCCCAAACTGTCCTCCATCTCAGGGAGCTGAGGACCTGTTTTGGACATGTAAGTGAAGTCACATGAGTATGGGGGAGTAGTCCCATACTTTCAGAAGAAAAACATGTAGGCAACTGATGTGGTTTTTTTGTCAATGGGTGGTGCCTATGCACAAGACCAGGAGGCCCAGTAGCTGAGGGCAAGAAACAATAGTTGATCTTTCACTTGACCAGCATGGATATCAGATTCTGAATCTTCTGGAATCTATTTACTGATTGGTAGATCTGTACTGTGTAAATGTCTATTTACACATCTAGGTGAACTATACTTGTCAAGGGATTCAGGAACTTTTCATGGTGTTTGTTATGAATTTGTGGGCTTGCAGGAGATCCAGAGTCTGAATTATAGTTCTATGTGCTGCTGCCTGGGATGGGGCTCTGATTAAGGTGTGATCAAAAAGGAGGTACAGGTGAATACTTTGGGACCAGAGTCTGGTTATAGTCACCACAAGCATCATCGTAAATATCTTGCGGGCTGACAAGAGACGGAATGGAAGTGTTCGACTCTAGCAGTGATTCATAATGTGAGCAGAAAAATCTCAGAAGTCAGCAGTGGCAGGGGTGCACTGGAGTTTGAAGATATATAACTGTCAAATTGACTGAGGTTACGAAGTGCCATTGAGACAGGGGTGGTGTTATCAAATTTAGGGTTACCATCTGGAACTTTATTTTCCTCATCCATTTGTTGAACTGTTTGAGGTTGAGGTTGTGGATGGCCCTTACTCCACTAGTGTGCTTCTGAGTAATGAAGAAGATGTAGTAAAACCTTGAGACATGCTCTCCTGGGGGAATTCTTTCTATTGTTCCCATGTCCTTGTTCTGAACCAGCTTGCGCTTGGCAGGGTTGTGGGAGTCTGGATGAAGAAGGGATGGGGCGGAGCTCTTTGCTTGAGAGAGCGTATCATTCACACCAACTTGTCTGTGGTTGAAACAAACCATTCATCTGGAAAATGGGAAGTCCTGCTGCTCAGGTCCGGGTGGAAGCACATTCGCTTCTTGTAAAGGACTTATGAAGGCTGCAGGAGCTCTTCTAGGTTTTCCACTTGCTCCTTGGTTCCAGGGTTTTCCCTTGATGTATCTGCAGTCTTTTCTCTGAAACCTCTGTGAAGAAGATGGACAAAAGGAGCATCTCTGTGGGTTTTTTGTGGGTTGCGGTCCCTTCTTAGAGTACTAAGTGGAGTGGGGAGCGACTATTTGGTTTTAACCACATTTTCAGTCACGGTAGTGACTTGTCCAGTTTTTCTCTGAAGAAGAGGGAGACTGTGAATTTAGAGGCGCATGGGACATGTTTGAAGCATCTACTTCCAAGAGACAAAACCATACATGTCTCCTGGCTGCAGAGCTAGATTCCATGGTTCTTGCAGAAAACCTCATAGCATCCGTTGAAGCATCTGCCATGAATGCTGTCGCTTGAGAGATTTTCTTAAGTATAGACTTAGTACCTTTCGTTTCTGTCCTTCAGGGCTTTAAGGTCCCCCAGTCCTATGATTTTGTGACTTGAGGAAAGCAGTTGGCTGTCAGAAATGCTCTGAGAGTTGTTGAGGAAGCATCAAAGTCCTTTCTATGGGTAACTTCCACCTTCTTATCCACTAGACCTTTGGGAAAAGTTTCCTTTGATGGACTAATCATATTCCTTGCTAGACATGTAGCATTGACCTTAAGCACATCAGTTATGACATTTTTGGCTCCTGGACCTTGTAGAATCTGTGTATGTTCCTGTTAATGTGCTTGCCCTTTGCAGACACTTCCCACTTCTCTCTGATTACCTCCTCAAAGGATGGGTGCAGAGGAATTGCTGCCTCTGGAGAGGATTTAGCAAAAAGGCATGTGCTCTGGGGCTTGGCCTAAAGGGGCTGCTCAGTTTGGATCTATATAGTAGAGGCTGCCTTTTTGCACTGAAAAATCCTGTATTGCATTTTGTCTGTTCTGCTCACAGTCAGTCTGATGGCTCTCATTCATCAATAAAGGAGGAGTCTGAATCAGAGGACTAATATTGTTTGGGCTTTTTCTTACCCTTTTGGGTTTTTGGATTTCAAAAAAAAAAATTTTCTTGCACTTTGCTGGTGTGGTCACATGGCTAGCCTTGCACAGGGCCTAAGGAGTTCTCCCCTGTAAGTTCCCGCTTTCCCAGATTGGGGAATAGGACTCACTGCAAGAGTTTCCTGACTCAAGCTGGGGGGAAGTGGGGCCGATTATGGACCTTGCTGCTTTCCCCAGAGCACTTGGATCAATTTCAGGACTTTGTTGAGGGACTTGATGTCCTCCTAAGTACTTACCCTTTTGCTCTTGAATTGCCCCAGGACTTAGCCCCAGGGCTGGCTGAATGTAATTTTCCTTGACCTCTCCCAGTTCTGCTGTCTCCCTCAGTCAAGCTTTTCTGTGGTAGAGTTGCAGCTTGTTGGGGGCAAACGGGCCCTAACATGTACACCTGAATCAAAGTGCTGTGCCTTGGTGGTAGGATTGGCTGGCTGAGAACAGCCAGGGCATAATTCATCCTCCGTGCAGCCTGTTAAGACTGCTTCACAGATAGAGCACTATTTGGGATTATGTGCTTGTGTGGCTGCTGTGTCATTCCTGAAAATGGGCAAAAGAGCACTGTACTGCTGACTATGTGACTAAGAAGAGTAGAAGAAAGAAAAACAAACACAAAGTTCCAAGGCAAAGAGAATTGTGATGGACTGCTGGCACAAAGGGAGTGTGGCCAGCATAGGCTGTGCTGCAGCTTTAAACCACAACTGCAACTGCACAAAAGAGGAATAGCCCACGCATAGCGAATTGTGGGAGATGCTGGGCTGCAGGAACATATAAAAGGAGGACAACTGCGTACAAGATTCCCTTTTTCAGAAATATAAAATTGTTGGTAATAGTTCATGCATTCATCATTTCCAATACAGGGCAGACACATTTAATTGATCTTGAACAAATTAGAACCTGTTACTTAGCAAATCACCTGCAAATATGATAGCGTCCACAGAAAAGATGTGTAGTCACTGCTCTTTAAATAAGTAAACCCTGGCATAAGAGGGACTTTCTGTTCTCTCCATCTTCTATTTGATACACATTTAACAATATAAACAGAAAAAGACATACAGTATTCAGAGTTCATATGTAGAAAACAGCATTCATACTGTTTTTTTTTTAAAAAAAAACCCTGCTACTTTAATGTAAAAGCTAGCTGTGTAATAGAACACTTGAAAAATAAAAATGATGATTTTGAAGTGTAATATTGTATGGAACTACTGTTGTGATACAGATACAGTTCTCATTTTTGTTTTTCTTGGCAGTGTTTTTGACAGGCAGTGATCGTATTCCCATTCTTGGAATGAAGTGTCTTAAACTAGTCATCCAGCCAACTGGAGGTGGAGAAGGGTATCTTCCAGTCTCTCATACGTGCTTTAATCTTCTTGACCTTCCAAAATATACAGACAAAGAAACCCTAAAATCTAAGCTGATTCAGGCTATAGATCACAATGAAGGCTTCAGTTTAGTATAACTTCTAGAAATGAGATATTGTAGTAGTTTAATGTGACAGCATTAAACTAATTTTGTGTCTTTCTTGTGGTGGTAAGTTCAGTGGACAAGTTGATGATGTAACAACTGGTTATTTACAAAATGTTCAGTGATATGAATATTCATGGAAGCCGAAAAGTCCTTACAAAAATGAACTGTTCATACATAGCTTGTACAGAACCATGTTTTTGTTACCTTAAAATAAAAATGAGACTGTGAATGAGACTCAAGTTTCACTAACACAAATTTTAACATTACACATATAAAAACAATTTAGCGTGTGAGTGCATGAAAGACTTGCTTACATTTCTTTTCAATCACTGTGGGAAAACACTTAACTTTTTTCTGTTATGATAGTCCCATTTGATTATTTTTCATTTTGTAAATAAAGCTTTGTAATAAAATAGTTTACGTTCTGATAGCAGTATGGTTTCTGTTGTGTGTAATTAAACTTGAGCTTATTTTATGGCTTTTAACAAAAAAGTGATTACCCAATTGATTTCAGGAGATGTATTTTTCTGGGTGGGGTTTTATTTTGAGAATGTAATGAAAGTTGAAATGACACTGTCCTTTATGATGTACAGTCCAACTTCCATGGGACAGTCACTTAGTGCCAGTGCAAAACTGCAACTATGGCTTCTGTTAAGATGGGCAAGATGACTCAGTAGGCCATTTCATCTTATTACTGATGGTATAATTAAATGGATAAAATTATAAGGGATTAATTTAGTATTGGGAATCCAACCCCTGCAACCATAGGTTAAAAACATAACTGCTCTCAAGAGGATAAAAATTAAATTTTTAAATGTTAAAAGTGTAGTTTTTGGTTTCTAGGAGAATGGTCACCTTTTTCCAGATAAAATGCATTTGAAATACCTTTTAACCCCATTTGGAACTTGTTTTGAATTTTAATATAAATGCTCTGAGATGACTGTGCTTAGTGGAACACTTTCAGATATGACTTTCCTGGTCTGGTTAAGTTCCAACATATTTGCGTCTTATTGGTACATATGTGACTTTCAGCTGTGAAATAAATATTTATTTTTTTTAGATTTTTAAAATGCAGTGAAAACAATTAAAGCTAAAATAAAATACTTGAATGAAAACTTTTGTTGCTTCATGTGTATTGATGCACATATCATGCATATTTTTTTAATTCGAGTATAACTTCATTATGTGCCTTAAGCAAAAGACTAGTTAGAATATTGAACATCCTGCTTGTGGCTGTTGTGTTGACATAATACATCAGAACACAGGGAAAATGTAAATAAAGCTATAACCATCTCCTGGTGGTGTAGTAATGGTGGTATTTGATTGGAATCTTGATAGTATAAATGTACATCCTTATAGCTCAGGATGTGACCTCTAGTAACTTTCTTCCCTTACATCTCTTAGGAGGCATACTTCCACCATTGTGAGAATCAGGAAACAAACACAAATGAAAATGTTTTGGTCGTAAGTAGGGCCCTACCAAATTCACAGTCTGTTTTTGTAAATTTCATGGTCATAACATTTTAAAAATCTTCAATTCCGCAATGCTATAACAAACCATGACAATATATTTAAAAACAACAAAATGTAAATGTGTTAAGTCCTTAAGACTCAGCATTTCTCAAATTTTTACCGAAAGCATACAACTTTTCTCAAACTGGAGGTACCAACCAAAAAGGGGGTCACAACTCCTGTGGTAGGGGAGTTACTTCTGTACTACTGCTGGCAGTGACGCTACTTTCAGAGCTGGGCATCTGGCCAGCAATCTCCAGCCACCCAGTTCTGAAGCAGCACTGAAGTAAGGGTGGCAATGCTGGTGTGAGAAAGGAAAAGCAAAATGTTCATGTCTGTCTTCTGATTTTTTTCATGTTCAAGTATTCTGCCACATCTGAAATGAAAGCACTGTGCATTCTACTGTTCCCTCTTGGCCAGACTTCATAATGTAATTGGCACCTTAGCAGGAAGTTTGTGAAGAATTCAATAATTGAATTCTCATAGAAAATGAGCAACTCAGTCTCATCATTTCTTTCTAGGTCAATGGCAATTTCCATCACATTTTAATGGGCAATGCACTACTTTTTTTGGGGGGAAGGGTTTGGTAAAACAAATGAGGAAATAGAAGATTTACTTCTTGTGGCTGAACAAGTGCATGTTGCTCACTCCAGGGGAAAAAAAGTAGCTTTCGGAAAAACTTTCATAGACTTTAAAATGCCTAATCATGCACTCGGGGCAGGCATCAGAAATCTCAAATAGTACAGCTGTAGCTCAAGCGTGACCTTGTGATACTTTCGTCGTCTTATTGAAAAATATATGCTTTTAAAGAAACAGTAAAAGTGTAACAACCATTATTTTATCTATAAACTTTTGAGACCATAATCCCTCTTCAGTGTGGGATCGTTGTCAAACTAGTGGCAATAGAATAGTGTATCTTGATTTTCATTCAGTCATACCTCAAACCAATTATACTAATTTCCACTTTGTAAGCTGACCATTACAATACACCCTTGTTGGTTTGTGTGTGGTATTGGTAAATATGTCTTCATCCCCACTTATGCACCAGTGCAGACATGAAGTTCTAGGCCGAGCCTGCAACTTTCCTTAACTGTGGAAATTCCTTAGTTAGCTTCATATTGCAACTCCAGCTGCTACTTTTTCCCCCACAGGACCTGACTGCTACTCTTCACTTGATGATTTCCCTACATCAACTCAGTGTAATTTCTTAAACATGCCAATGCTTTGACTCTAACAGATAACTAGCTCCAAATAAGTGCTCTTTTATGACCAAAAACTTCAAAGTAATCATGTTCCAACCTGCTAACTCAACATGAGTTCTCCATGGTGACGATATGTAAATTCTACAGGCCAAATTATGCCTTAACTTGCACACAATCCCTCTTGTGTTCAGATGGTGTGCTCGGTGATGCTTGTGAAACTGTTTCCTTCAAGGTAGTTGCACAGGTGTAACCAATCCTGAAGTCAAAACAACTATTTTGATTCACAAAAAGGAATAGAAGCCTGCTCACTCTCTTTTAGCTACTCTGTTAGCAAAAGCAGTTAACCTAAAAACTTACTTTTGTCACTAACTTACCCGCAGAAAGAAGATCTATTGAATGAGGATCGGTTTTTCAGAGGGAAATTTTTTAAAGTATCCATGTCGATGTATTATAACCAAACACCCACTATAAAACATCTCCTGTTTTATAATTTTGATAGTAGGTGAACTAAAAGGGCACAATAAGTATTTTATACAAAATTGTTCTGATACCTATAGATACAACCCTCTAGTCTTCTCTTGGTGATGGATGGAACAAGAGGAGAATCCTCTCTAGTTCCTGCATATACCTTGGGCATGAATATGTTGTATGGTCCTTTAGAGAAGACTAAAACATGAATTCTGAGTTACTAGACCAAGAACATCATTAACTAAAAGCATTATCAAATATCTTATACAACTCTTGTACATATAATAAAAGTAATTAAATTGCTGCTGTTCTATCATCCAAAGAGACCAACTTCAGAATACTAGCATCCGGGTACATGAAACTAACAGAACAGAAAACCTTCTAACCTTACTGTGTTAGATAGTGATTTCTCAAGTGGGAGAGACTTAAGTTGAAGTTAGTGTTCAGAATGTCAGTTCACCTGCAAGAATCAGGTTAGAGTATCAACTTTTAGTGGCAGCATTTGTGCCACCAAAATTACAGGCTGAACTCATGACCACATACTCGTTGCCTAAAACACGAGTGCTATGTACTATTTACAGTGCCTTTTTATGAAAGCACATTAGTCTGTCCACAATCAGTACTGAATGCAGCACTCCAGTACATGACCCTCTCCTGACACTCACTGAAGGCCAATCTACCTGAAACCTCATGTGCAATATTATGCTAAAACAAATATGCTGAGAAACCTGAGAGAGATGAAAAAGTATGAGGGTTTTTTTTAAAACAAATGTTACCCTTTTTAAAAAAGTTTTGAAACTTTTACATGCATGAGAGAGTCTTTTGGTTCATGTCCCATTAAAACCAGCTTACTCTAGCAACTTGGTCTGGTGGTCTCTTCAACTAGTTTAAAGGATGAAGCACATTTAGGGACCAGTCCTAGGTATAGGAAAAGGTGCAGTTTAACACAGGTGCAGTTATTAAAAGGAGTTTGTTCATACTTTAGGAACCACGCGTGCTTTACAAGCCATAGTATGTCCACTAGCTAAATGCAAGCTTCCTAAAGCACTCTAAAACCTGGTCTACACTAGAGCATTTTGTTGACAAAAAAAGCCTGGTGTACACACTGCAATGACTTTTGTCAACAAAACTGCAACCACCTTGCTGCAAGGCATAGAGCTTTCTGTGACAAACTTAGCGACAAATCATCAGTGTAGACACTGCCGTATGTTTTTGTTGCAGTAAACAGCCTCTAGCAATGTCCCACAATGCCAATCTGGACAGCTGTTTGCACTCTGCTGCTCTGCAGCCACTCACTCCTCCCCCTTTACAATTGCTGTAAATTTGACATTTTTATTCCACTTCCTGCTTGGTTGGCATGAAAAGCTAGCATCTCATCTTTTCAGCGGACCATGCCAGCTCAACGCAGCAAATGCTCACCCACTTGGCGCACACTGGAACTGCCTGACTTGATCAGCATTTGAGGGGAATCTGCCATGCAGATCCAGCTCCGCTCTAGCCAAAGGAACTTTGATGCCTATAACCAGATTTCTTGTGCCATGGCAGAGAAGGGCTATGAGCAGAACACGCTGCAGTGCTGAGCTAAAATCAAGGAGCTGCGGCAGCACTACCACAAGACCAGGCAGACAAACCGTTGCTCTGGTGCTGAGCCAATGAGCTGCCACTTCTACAATGAGCTGGAATCCATCCTCATCAACGTCCCCACAACCCACCCCAAGATGGTCATAGACACCTCCACAGCCCCAGGGCTACCGCATACTGGACTGAACCCTGATGAAGATGTCATCAATGAGGAAGTAGAGCTGGAGGCTTCCCCAGAGACATGGAACAGTTCAGTTGCTAAGGTTAGGAGTCAGGAGCTGTTCTTGACCCCAGAAGGCTTCAGCCAGTCCCAGCCCTTCAGCTCAGGATGCAGGAGAGGGGCACTCCAGTAAGTATTTGGAAACTGATGCCTCTTGTGTACTGGAGGCATGGGGATCCTTAACTTGGCTAAAACATACAGGTGGTTGAAGGGATAGAAATGCACAGAAATAGCTGTGTTTGCATGCACTTTCCCGTTCTCTTGCGCATCTAGGCAGCATGGCTGAAAAGCACGTTAATGCATGTTGAGATTTCATGGGTATTCTACGCTGTGACCTCTAGGAAACTTTCTTGGAGGTATTCCCTGATTCTCTGCCTCAGATTCCTGGACAGAGCAGCTGTTTCCCACAGGTCCCTTTCCCACTCCAATTGGCAATCACTTTAGCGGGGCCCAAAGCAGCGCACAGTTGTGCAGCATAGAGAGCTGGTTTGAAGCTGCTCACATGGAGGAGATGCGTCCTAGCATCCTTGCTGACTCTAAGGAGTGAGATATCTGCTTCTATGGCTCCCACCTGTGGAGAACAGTGGCACAATTTGAAATTTGTTTTCCCTATGTATCTGCATTTATGCCCCAAGCGAGCACCCACCCAGAACCTAGACCTACTTGCATGGTCTTGACCTCCCACCCCCAACTCACCATTCTCAGGCTGATTAAGCAGCCGTACTCTGCACAGAGGGACAGTGAGGATGAGGTGTGTTTCACAGTGATTAATGTTTACTGTTAGGGCACTCACAAAAATGGTTTTGTTCATTGTTTCTTACACAGATATGACCTTTGCAGCCAACGCCCCTACGCTGGGAGACTGCCTACGATTGATAAGGAAGTGACCCCAGAGAAAGCAAGGAGGAGACGTTCCAGGAACGCCTCCTGTCCTCTGAGGCATCCAAAAGAGAGAAAAAGGCATAGAGACAATCGATGTCAGAATCTCAGAAGATTGACAGACAGAAACGGAAGGAAAACAAGGAGAATTTTAGCTGGCCAGGAGTGCATGATCAAGGCCATGGAGGAGTAGAAAGAGCTTATAAGACAATAGTGTCATTGCAGACACAGTTCATGCAAGCTCAGCACCCCCCTTCAGCTGCAACAGAACTTCTTCACCTGTGCTCCACCAACTCCCCCTACACATTCCTACTATAATCATGCTCCATCTCGCTACCCCCTTTATTCAACCTCCTCAGACAGCTATGAGAACAACAGCTGGACTTACACGCAGCTGTCATAGATGGAACTGCCCCCCGCTACTTTCCCCCCTCTAGGATTTGTGTTGTGTGCTGTTTTGTGCTTAACAATAAAAGTAAGCTCTCAAAACAAGAAGGACTCTTTATTTGCGTTGAACATATGTGCACCTACCACTGACACATGTACAGCTGTATAGCAGTCATAGAATGTCAGAGCACAGTTTCAAAAAACACCTGATGGGTTCTCATTGTCAAAATGGGCCCTCAATGCTGCTCATGCGTATGGCCCCTGTTGTGTCCCTCTGATACCCCTAGCATCTGGCTGCTCATATTGTGATGCAAGGCGATACACCTCTACCGTCCATCTAAGGGCAAACTTCTTGCCCTTAGCTTCACATAAATTATGGAGCACACAACAAGTGGCTATAACCGCAGGACTATTGTCCTCATTTAAGTCCAGCCTGCCATAAAGGCATCTCCAGCGTGCCTTTAACCTGCCAAATGCACATTCAACAGTCATTCAGCATCTGCTCAGCCTGTTATTGAAGCACTCCTTGCTGCTGTCCAGGTTGCCTGCGTAAGGCTTCATGAGCCATGACATTAGGATCCCAGAATCACTATGGGCATCCCAAATGCCCTACTGGAATCTTTTCATCTAGAAAAAAAGTCCTTGCTTGTAGTTTCAGGTACAGGCTCGTGTTCCTGAAGATACGAGCATCATGCACCTTTCCTGACCAACCCGTGTTGATGTCAGTGAAACGCCCATGGTGAGCCACAAGCACCTGGAGTACCATAGAGATGTACACCTTCCTATTGATGTACACTGTCCAAGATGGTCCAGTGCCAAAATTGGGATGTGTGCCATCTATTGCACAATTAGGTAATCCCATTGCTGCAAAGCCATCCACTATTTCACACACATTGCCCACTGTCACAGTCCTTGGCAGCAGAATGAGGTTAATGGCCCTGCACACTTGCGATAACACAGCTCCAATGGTGGACTTGCTGACTCCAAACTGATTAGCGACTGACCAGTAGCAGTCTGGAGTTGCCAGCTTCCCACACAGTGATTGCCATATGCTTCTCCACAGAGGGCAGCTCTAATTCTGATGTCCTTGTGCTGCAGGGCAGGGGCCAGCTCTGCACAAAGTTCCATGGAGGTGACTTTGTGCATTTAAATGTTCTCTGCTCATCATCCCAGATCTGCAGAACGATGTGATTGCACCACTCAGTGCTTGTCTCATGCCCAGAAACGGCAGTTCACTGTATGCAGATACTTCATGAATGACAACAGTAATGCTGTGCCATTTCTCTGCATGTCATTCAGCGGGTCAGGCTCCTTGGATTCCTGTTCCGATTTGGAGTTCATGATATACCGTGCGACCAGCTGTGATGTTTTCAGAACACTGAAAGCAACAATGGAGAGTAGTGCGGAATCCATCTTTTCAGACAGAGATGGTGGGCGCACAGTAAATGGCGGGGAGCCGTTGAAAAAATGGCATGAGTTGCTGCCAGCAACACAATAAATGACAACACAAACGCAATGCACCATGGGACACTGAGCCAGCACCCATGCAGCTCCACGCTCCTCTCCCCTAGCTCAGAATTCCTAGTGGCAGAAGCTGCCGAGTTGCACAGTGGGATAGCTGCCCACAATGCACTGCTTTCACTATTGATAATACAGCACCATGTGTGGATGCATTTTTCCTACAAAATAAGTGCTGTGTGGACAGGCACAAGTGCTATAATTATAGCACTTTATCATCACCGAAAAAACTACCGTCGACAAAACTTTCTAGTGTAGACAAGGCCTAAGACTCACTGAAAAATTAAGTCAGGCTTGGGGTAGAGAAGGAGAGAATGACACCTCTACAGAAGTACTGTACTTGTCTGGCAAGGGAATTAGCAGTGAGAAGAGAACTTTAAGGAGGCAGTATTGTCTAGTGAATTGCATGGAGGATTAAGAGCAAGAAACTTCTATTTGCAGGTCTGTCACACACAGTGGCTTTATTAATTCTCAACTTCTATAAAAACAGCCTTCATCCTAAATTTTCTAAGTGTTTTAAAACAACAATGATGCCTTAAACATCCCCTGTGAGAGAGGCAAATACTATAGACCAGAAAACAGGTGCAGTGAGTTGAGCAAATTGTCCAAGGCCACATAATGAGTCACTGATGAATCTAGGTTTGAAATGCATATGTAGCACCTGGTCTCATACCTAATTCACTGTAGCACATCATCTCCAGATCATTCACTTAGGTCCCAATCCTGCAACTGGATCTGCATGTGTGGATCACTGACCAACACAGAGCCCTCCATGTGGATGCCTGGTGGCTCATGTGGATCCAGCTGCGGAATCAAGGCCTTAAACTCTCCAGGTCTGTTTCCTCAACAGAAAATGGTACTTTTAACTTTTATTGAGCTTTTTATACAAAAATTTCAAAACGTTTTATGTATATTTAATTATGCTTCACAGCTTCCTGGTAAGAATGCAATATTAAGGTTGTTTAAGGGACCTTATTTCTGTATTTTCAAATGTTTTCATACTTAGAGAGTATGAGTTAATGTATTCTTAACTTGGAATATCTTGCTTTACAGACTTTGATTTGTTTGTTTTTAATTAAGTATTCTATTCAGGATTTCCCTCCTTCAAACTGACACATTAACAACTTTAATTTCAATGTAATGCTTCTTATTTTGTCTCGGAACATTAATTATTCAATATAAAACTTACCTGTCCTTTTTTCATAACCTCCAGTGTTTTCTATTCAAGTCCAGTCACTTTTTCCTCATCACTGGGAATACCTAAATAGGATTAAAATACAGATGTATTCTACATATTTATCAAAAAATAGATTAAACTAATGACTAATGCAAAGCATTAAACCCTTGTCCTGGACATCATCATAAATAAGTGTCCATTCAATTTTTTTTGGTTGCAAAGCATTTTTGATTGAAATACGACATTACATAAGAATTACCATAAGGATCAGAAAGGTCCATGTAGTCCTTTATCCTGTCTGTGATAGTGGTTAGTACTAGATGCTTTTAGAGAACCATATGAGACTCCTGCTGTAGGTAGATTTGGGATAAACTGGCCCCCATATTAGATGTTAGAATTTGTACTAGTTACAGCCAGTCCATCTGACTATTCTTTGGACAGAGGTTCTTATCGGAGTGCATGTGGCCTTTTCTGGTATGACAAAAGGATAGCGCAAGGAAAACTATCAAATCAGGGCAGCACAGGTTACAGCTCTCGCTAAATAAAATTTCCTCACAATGGCTGCTTCTGGAAATGAAACCATGCACCAATTCAGACACTTTCCCTTTTCGTCACCTGTTCTAATGAAAAGGTAAATTTCAGCTTTGGCCGATAGTGTCCAAAAGTTAATATTGAAGGTCGCATCGGTCCAGCCCTTAGTGGACGACTGCACATCTGGCATCTGTTAGCAATCAGAGGCCAATTATGGAAATATAGGGCTGCATAAGACTTCAAGTCATTGTCCCATGCTGAGGCAAGATTAAGTATACCTAGACTATCCCAGACAGATGCTTATCTAGTCTCTACTTAAAAACCGGCTTGTTCCAGTGCTTAGCTATCCTTATTGGTAGAAAGCTTTTCCTAATATTTAAGCTAAATCTTGCTTGCTGCAAAGTAAGCTAATTACTTCATGGTGGACATGGAGAACAAATTATCAATATCCTCTTTATAACAGCCCTTGATGTATTTGAAGGTTTATGTCCTCCTTCAGCTGTCTCTTCTCTAAATTAAACATGCACAATTCTTTCAACTATACTTCATAGATCATGTTTTCTAAACCTCTAATAATTTTTGCTTCTTTCCTCTGGACCCTCTAATTTGTCCACATCCTTTGTAAAACATGGTACCCAAAACTGAACAGAGTAATCCAGCTGTGGTCTCACCAGTGCCAAGTAAAGCAGAACAATGTGTCTTACATGTAACATGTCAATACATCCCAAAATGATGTGCCTTTTACACAACAGTATCACACTGTTGACTCATATTCAATTTGTAATCCATTATAACCCCCGATCCTTTTCTGCAGTACTGCTGCCTACCCAATTATCCCCCAATTTGTATTTGTGCATTTGATTTTTCCTTCCTAAGAGTAGTATGCTACACTTGTCTTTATTGTATTTCATCATATTAATTTGACCTATTTTTCAATTTATCAAGATGGTTTTGAAATCTAATCCTGCCCTCCAAAGTGCTTGCAACCCCTTCCAGCTGGATGTCACCCACAAATTTTATACATATAAACAACTATCTTCCTACACTGAAGAATTGTTCTTTTACAAAAATTGAAAACATTTACAAATTAGCTGCTAACCCACTGACCTTCTCCCTCCCTCCTTTCTCCATAAACCTTTAAATTCCTCCCCATATCCCCCTGTGAAAATCCAATTTGAACAGATGAACTTGTAAAGTGCTTTAGAGATCAACAATTTAGGTCTCCAACCCTGCAAATTAATTCATGCAGGTAGACTCCTGTACCTATGTATAGTCCCATCATAATCTTCTATTGTGTGAAGCTAGTAGGACTCTAAGTGCACATCTGCATGACACAGCTTGCAGGAGTGGAGCCTTATGCTTTGTTGGGGAGGAGGAGAGAGTTCCAGAGTAGAGGGCCTCTTGTTGAAAGTGTCCTATGCCTGGATAGATTGTTAATCATTAGTAAAAGCAGCCATGTACACAAACTTTAAGTAGGATTCATCTTGTTGCTACTGCACAAACATGACAGAAGAACAATTTGGCTTCCTATGTGTATCAAATAGTCCTAAAAGTGGGGAAATGACTAGCACTGATGTATTTCCATTTCCACTCTTTGTCTCTTACTTTACTCAAGGCTTTTTTGTTTACCTTAAGGATTTTTGCCCCAGTAACACCAGTGCAAAATCCCTATTGAAGACATGTTCCTATACAGCATCTGTCTTGTCAGTTTTTGTTTTATGATTTTAGCCCATTTTCCATCTTAGCCCACTGTGTGACAGGTTATAAATCAGTAAGTGGAATTGAACCCTGCTGCTTTGATGGCAGCAGCAGAAGCTCTCACCCCATCAATGAGGTATTTCAGAGACAAGGAATTGAGCTCAATGTCACTTGTGTATAGGAAGGGCTCCAGTGGCTTGGCTGAATAGCCAACACACAAAGCTCCATCCCTAAAGCACTGGAAGAAAAGACTTTTTAAAAATCCTAATATCGTTTGAGAGCCACAGACTAATCTGAGACAGGAGGAGGAGTGGAGGAATTAATGTATCTCCTTTGCCAAGATAATTCACCCTCTATATAGCCCGGACACCGCACCCACAGCTCTTGATCAGTAGTGGCACTCACTCACCCTCCCTTTCCCAGCCATGGCCCCACTCCACCTGGCCGGGCCCACTCACTCCCCCACACGACCTTTCCCACACACCCCGACCTTTCCCATCCAACCCCTACCATCCCTCACATGCACCCCCACCGCCCTTTCCTGCCTGCCCTCTACCAGCCCTCACGCCCCCCCCCGCACCAACCTTCCCCACACACCCGCCCCCCGCACCGACCTTCCCCATACACCCGCCCCTACCAGCCCTCACACACACACCGACCTTCCCCACACACCCACCCCTATCAGCCCTCACACGCCCCCCGCACCGACCTTCCCCACACACCCGCCCCTGCCAGCCCTCACACGCCCCCGCCCGCCTGCGCTCACCCGTCCCGTCCGGTTACGCGCCCGCCTCTGCCCCGCGCCCCTGGCCCTACCCGCCGAAGGCTCCCTGGAGCCAGCGGCCCGGCCCCGCCGCCCTTGGCGCCCCGCCCGCGAGAGGCGGAGAGGCCGCGCGCTGGAGAACGCGGAGCCGCAGCCTGGAAACCGTCGAGCCTCCCCTGGCGGTACAAGGTCAGAGTCCGGCAGCCGCTGCGGAGGGGACACGGCGCGGACGCCGCCGGCCACCCCGGGGCAGCCAAGCCGGGCAGGGCGAGGAGGGGCTTCCCCGGCCGCGCGGCAGGCGGGGACCGAGGTGTCGTGGTGGGGAGGGGCACGGAGCGCGCTGTCCTGTCCTCGCGGTGGCCCCCAGCTGGGGGAAGTTACTGCTTGTGTGTGCTTTCCCCGGGCAAAACTCGCCCTTAAATAATAATACGTGGCTGGCTGGACCCGGTCACACCAGAGCCCCCTGTCAGCGGCCCCTCACGATTAGCTGTCGATGGTAGTTTCTGATACTTCTCCCTATCGCAATCGCTCCCCCCAACTTTCTCCTGGGGCAGCTGATTGTGAGGGACGGGACATTCCTCCGTTAGAATGTGAGCGACTTCCACCGCCCCCCTCACCGTCTTCTCTAGCTGCCTTCTCGTCCAACCCCCAACAAGGTACTTCGGCGCCTAACGTCCATGGAAAATAAGAGCCTAACTCCCTTGGAGGAGCTGGGCCATAGTATCCTAACTGAAATCCACTTCTCTTTCCCCGTGCTTCTCTCCCTTTCTTTGGATTTAGCAAAAAACCCCAAACAAAACACAACTGCAGTATAAGCATATGGGTTCCATCTGTGTGTTTACCATTTTCTGGACAATGAGTGTTTTGAGTTCAATCAATGCATAGCTAAACTGGGGGGATGAAATGTAATTCCTGATCTTCTGCAACCTCTGGATGAGAAACAGGATCTAACTTGACACTCAGATCGCTGGAGTGTGCTCAGTAACAGCAAGGTAGCTAATTCTGATGGATAGCTGATTCTGACACAATACCAGGCTGCTCTGCTCAAGCTGAATTCTGAGTAGAGATCACTAGGCAAATGCTGTGCCTTTTATTTCCGTTTTCTCCTGGGAATGACACTGTCTTGTATTTCCTTTATGCGGCACTCACCCCTCCCCCCTACTTTTTTTTTTTTTTGCAGTGCCCAAAATACGTTTGGAGAAACCTGGGTTTCAAACCATGTTAGTAATTCCTATTTTGTGTCCCCAGTCCTGTGACCCAATCCCTGGGGATAGACCTTACACCCATGGGATCCAGTTGCAGGGGTGTTGTTTGGTACATTGTATCTCAGTGTTTGATAATTTCATTTGATGTTACATCTTTCCTGCATTATTGGTGCTCTGAGCAGAAATTAGTACCTTTGCTACTGCTTCCATCTCTTTTAAGGTGTAGAGATCAACTGCTCTGTTGTCCGTGCTAAGGATTCTTCTTAAGGTTTCTCTTTGGTGCCCTCGTTTCCTCTCACTAGTTTGTTTTCATGTAACAGCTTCATGTGGGAAATGGTATTGGCATCCAGAGTACATGTCCCAGATATGTGCTTCCTTCTGATTCTGGTGGAAATGAGCTGCTGGTTGGTGATTTCTTGGATCTCTTTGTTGGTGATGAAGTCTTTCCAATCAATGCCCAGAACCTTTTGTAGGCACTTATTTTTGAAGGTGTCTGGTTTTCTGTCTAATGCTGTGGTAGATCTCCAGCTCTCACAGCCACGTGTTAGCACTGAGACTACCTTTGAGTTGCATATTCTCAGTTTTGTTCTGACACTAGATATTTTTGTATTTAGTAAATGGCTGTGGTTGCCTTCCCTTGATGTCTCTTCCTTCATGAGGTCTCCATTAGTTAATATGGTAACTTTGGTAACTTCACTTGGGCAAAAAATATTTTATCTTATTTGCTGTAATGTATGTGAAGCTCTATTAGAGGATAATGTCTGTATGGGTTTAGAGACAAGTTTTTAACAGAACATTGCACTACCAAAATAAAAGCTTTGGGATTTCAGTTAATTTCAAAGAGATGCCAACAGAAGTAGAGCTTTCATTAGTGTTTGTTATTAATAATGTATATAGCTTTAAAGAAAATGTTTAAAGATGTGGTCACTGAGAATTATGAGCAGCTTTCCACTTTGGTCTAGCATTGATGCAGCTCCTCTAGGAAGTAGCAATGGTGGAAGCTGTTGTCTATAAGAAAAAAATGCTGAGTTTTTCCTATCTTTAGTAACAAAGAAAATGGCACGATATCTTTGAGGAACTATAAAAGAGAGAGAAGAAACTGTGAACATGAACTAAATGGGAGAGGTCAGAAAAGAGTATCAGTATAAAGATGCTGAAAGGTTACAGGAGCAGATGATGTCATCAGTGGGAAAGAGGCCAAGAAGGAAAAATCCTCAGGAAATACCAAAAGAGGGGAGGAAATAATAAATATAATGCAAAGGGGTAAAGACAGCAAGACAGGAAAGGACAGAGACCTAGAAGCCCAAGTGGTGTAACAGTGAGCTTGCCAAAAAATGCCAGATTTCCCACAATTTATTCCCCATGTTTCAGTACAAAATTGAATACTTCTCTGCCAAAATATCCAGTATTTGAAAATTTTCAGTAACTTTTTCAGTTTTTGAAAAGGGAAAAGCCAAATTTTTTAAAACAATTTTTGATTTTCTGGTTTTTCAACCACAATCTTAGAAAATTTGAAATTTTGAAAATTTCCATTTAGATTTTAAAGCCAATTTTTATAGAGAAAAATGTTTCAATAAAAACATTTTGCTCGGCTGTAGTCTCAAGTAGTGTGCAGCTGATGCCAATAGCGGATGAAAGATTAAGAATGATGGAGAACATACACTTACGCTTTGAAAGGAAGCCATCATAGTGACTTAGGGCTCATCTACAAGGTTGATTTAATTGTAGCTTTTCAAATTAATCCACTGTGAAAATACTTTCATATACACAACTTAACTCTTTGTAATGCACTATCTGTATTTATCACAAAGTCTGGAGTCTAGTTTCAAAGTGAACCTTTCTTGCTGTGACATTCCCCTCTGCAATCTGGACTGGTGTATAGCTGTGTCACCCCAATCCCTCACTCCTAGACTAGCACTTGCTCCATTGTGTGAACACCCCACTCCTGTGTCAGCCTACACACAGTCTCCTGCAAGCTAGCGGCTCTTACCTTAGTGAGTGCTTCTGGCCAGCCACTCATGGGATTATGCAATAGAATGACACCTCCCTCAAGCACCCACCATCCCAGATGCAACCCCAGGAACTGCTGTTTTACAGAGTTCAGTGCTGCCCACTGTACTCTGAAAGCTCATGTTTGTCAATTTATCAAAGAAATTGATATGTACCAGCTGTCACTTTAAATGAAGTCTCTAAACACACCCAAACCACATGCACTGCTTTAGATAAAACCAACAAAAAGTTTATTAAGTACAGAAAGATTTTAAGTGATTATAAACCAGAGGAAAGCAGGTCAGATTTAATCAAAAGTAAACAAAACGCAAATTGCATTCTAAACTAAGCTTAATTCTTTCAGCAGCCTTGCAATCTTAGATGGGTCTCTCTACAGCCTGGTTGGTTGGCCTCCAACCAGGCTCTCTTCTGTGGTCAATGCTTCAGTTGCTTGATACTGTTCGTAGCTGGATTGTGTGTGAGAGAGAGAGAGACCAAAATTTTCCCCCCTTTTCAAATGACCCTTTGGGACCTCACCTCACCTCCCTCCTTCAGGCTCAAGTGACCAACAATATTCCTGCATGGTCTTCTCCATGTCCTGAGTCAATGAGCATCACCTTATCAGATGCTTAGGCTAGCCCATTGTTCCTGGAAGAGCAGGGTTGTTTTATGCATGCATTAGTGAGGTGTGAACTACCTCTCTCCTTTTAGTGTTTGCCTGGAGCTACCTCAAGCTACGTGAGACACATATTTGGGAATATTACATAGAGTTTCATAACTATACATATGACCTTGCAACGAACATACTACCATAACAATAAATGTTCAGCATGTCATATGCGTTTCAGAAATGTTTTATGACATACTTTGGATTAAAGAATACACAGTTACACTATAAGGGTGAACATGAATGATACATCATCACACCGTAAGGGTGTACATGGAGTACAGTGTGTCAGAGTTGCAAAGTGAGTTAGTCCAGTCTGTTTGTGTGCACACAACGTTGCTGTGAACTACTTTGGCAATGGTCCACTGACTATCCTACATTGCTTTCTGGGTGACCATTACAGACTTATCTCTTTACCTATGTGCCCTCTCCTCCTGTGTGGCCAAATTATCCCCTTTTGTCCTCTCCCCCAGTTTATAAGCTGGTGCACAGGCAGATTTTATTCATTTGCTCCTGGATTCCAGTTTAATCACAAGCCTTTCTAAGCCCAAGGTCCTTACCTCCCTCCATTGACCCATGCTGTCTGTTCTCTCACCTCTCCTCCTGCCCCATGGATACACTTTTTAAAGTGGTAGCTGCTCTGGCTGCACAACTGGCCTCCATCTCATGCTAAACCTTAACTATCAACTGTTTTCAGATCCATGCTGAGAAATGGGTACATGGGCATGTGCCTATTTTCCCCTCTTCCCTCAGCTGTTGTGCCCCTCTCCTGCACCCTACAAACCATAAACAATCAACCAACCAACAACTAAAATACATTTGCCACCTCAAAAATGTTGGCCAGCAGAATGATGCAACTGCAGTCTCTATCCCATCCCCTCCCATGACAGATTTGAATAAGGCAAACATTCTTTTATGTGAAATGCAAAGTTTATTCAGACACTGGTTACAGGACAAGAAGTTTGGTTGGTGTTCTCACTTCATATGACATAGGCATGGATGTTGCATGTCTGTAAAGCCAGAGCAAGTACAGCTCCCTGTAAATGCACTGTAACATGCATGCTTACAGACTAGTATCAGTGAGAATGCTTCAGGTAATCATTGCAGGATCCTATCTATTTTTCTCTGCACTTTCAAAATGCCTATGGGAGAAATAAAGCAAAATTTAAGACTGAGAAATTGCTCAGTTTTTGTTAAGAAGTTATGAGGAATAGCACAGTCTTCCTCTGCAGTATAGCTCACAATTCCCTTTCACTTCTGCAACACTTCTGGGGGGACCAACCATCTTGGTGAATCGTTTCACAGCATATCTTGCTGATATGCCCTTTTCAATAAATCACTCACCTGTGTATCATCATCCAGAGTCAGGACAGCCTACAGGGGATGTAGAGGAGATCATTGTTCAGCAGACCTCCAGATTCACCTGATAAACCCTCTTATACCATATTTGCACTTCCAAAGCAATGCAAAATTGCAAAGACAAACTGGGAACATAATTCCCATCCACAGACCAGGAAGATAATTCCAACCCCCAGCCTCTAAAGTGCAACATGTACGGCATACGCAAAAATCCCTTACCGGCTCTGAGATTCCTCCAAGTTTGAGAGGAATCCGAGTGGAGAAGTCAGAAATGCATGCAAAAAAGAATGGCATCACAGCCTTCTTAAAATATAAGCAAGTAACTGCTTGCCATTTTTTTTTAATAACCCCACAGCGATGGCACTTGCACTGACCAGCTCCTCAGGGATAGTCCCTTATTAATGGTGGGGCAGCTGACAAATGTGAGGGGGAGAAAATGGGAAAACTTGTGATGAACTGTTTGCAGACATTGAGTTAAAAAAAAAAAGTGGAGAGTGGAAGTAGTAACTGAAGACAGAGAGAGAAACTGATAAGGAGCTTTCTAGGGAGATCACTGCAGTGGCAAAGGACAACATGGCACTTGCCAGAGAAAGCATTGCCACGGCCAGACAGTATGGAAAAAGACAAGATGCAGAGGCAATGACTGGAGGCAATACAAAGTTAAAAAGTCCTGTTGCAGTGCATTTTACTAGCAATGCAGTACTAAAAACCAGCATCCAAACATGTTATGCAGTCCCTGGACAGCCCAGATACTGTGAACAAACCTTCCCCCTTCCCTGTCTGTACTTTTGCAGCATTGCTCCCAGAGGCCATTCCTTTCCCAGATCCTAGCCCAGGACACCGAGAACTGTGGCACCTGGGACCACAGCTCTTTGGATTCCTCTACAGCTTCTAGTAACTTTGAGCCATAGCATTCCGTGTCAGAAGTCCCACAAAACAGAAAAAAAGAGAGCCAGGATAGGTCCATCAATGGCTATTAGCTAAGATGGTTAGGGATGCAACCCCATGTTCTGGGTGTCCTTAGCCTCTGATTATCAGAAGCTGGGGATTGCCTGTTCTGTTCATTCCCTCTTAAGCACCTGCCATTGGTCATAGCTGGAAGAGAGGATACTGGGCTAGATGGACCGTCTATGGCCATTCTTATGTTCTGAGTGCAATAGTATCTTTTCCATGGCATTACACACCTGCATGACAACAATGGTCCCAAAGCTGATCTCACCACACCAACTTGCTTCACTACGGACCAGCTGCATTCAAGGGTGGCCAGCTTCCAGATGGCAGTCACAACCAGCTTGTTCACGAGGATGAGGCAACACGTCAGTACACTGCAGCTCCCAGGTTAGTTCAGCACACACCTCCAAAAAGAGTTGCCTTTTCTTTCCTGAAATTTTCTCATCACAGTTGGTCATCCCAGGTCTGCAGAGTGATCTTTTCCCACCAATCCACACTGGTTTCCCAAGGCCAGAAATGGCACTGTATGCTGTGAAGATGCTTCAGGAACTGGTCCTCTATCATCAATTGCTTGAGGTCTTCCTCTGCACTGATATTGAAGACCCTCCTGCTGCCAGAGGAGCTAGTGTTGCTGCCATCACATCATCGCTCAGTGATGTGGATGGTGAAGTCCAAAGTCAAACTTATCTGGCTTGGAATGAAATACAGTCCAAGCAGCCTCTGCGTATTTGAGGTTGACGCCATAGTGTTGTGGAGCAGTTGGTCCATACTGGCCAACAGCGATTGGAATATGGCGCTAGACCAACCGTAAGGGAAGTACAGGATACAGACACCTGGATCATGGGAGCTTTAAAAATGTGAAGTAGTCTGGCATCCACTATGTATCCCATAATGTACTCTGCTCAGCAGCAAAGCGAAGGCCCATAGGATACCCTCTGTGAATGCCAGGCTCTCAATCCACAGCATACCACTACCGTGTGTACACAACAAGCGCTTACAAAGAGTACACCAGTTCATGTGCACTATTACTATTACTGTGGCTTGTGTGCTGCATGTTATCTGATGTACAGCAAAAAAGTGTGCATTTAAGCGCTTGTCTGCGCATGGTTCTTTTTGTGCCCTATTTCAGTGGAATAGAACAGATCAAGGTGAGGGTTAGAGGAGAGGAAATCAAGGCACTGAGCACAGAGAAACTGTAGGAGGATCTTAAAAATGATTCAGTGACAGATGTGGGGCTGAGTTAGATCATGTTAACAGGCCAAAGGTTATTAAAGTAAGTGATGTGCATCTAGAAGAAGGTGGAGACCAGAAACTCTGTTTTAATTTGCCTGGATATACACATTAAGGATCCAATCCAACCCCAATATACATTACAGGGCTCAGATCAACTTCTAACAGAGACATGAGTAAGGGTTGAGTTTAATTTAAGAGTTTAAATTGTTGCCAAAAGTTACAGTTCAGGTCCCAAATGTATAGATAAGTATTCTGTTTGCAGGTAGCAGCTGTTAAGTTCAGCAGAAAGTTATTTTATACCATCCAAAAATATACTCTTCTTAAGAAATCATGATGTACATAGTACTTATAAGATAAATGAATCTTTAAGAAATAAGTCACAACACTGTATTATACTGTCAGCAAAATACTTGAAAATGCCTTTGTTTTTCCAATATACTATTTAATACATTTCATTTACATCCTGTGAAAGGATAATAAAGGTCCTTCATATGGATTTGGAAAACAGGTTTTCACTGAGTGGGTTTCAAATCTTAAAATGGTAGAGAAAAGTAAATGACAATCAGCATTATCTTTCAAGTTTTTCAGCCAGGTCAGTATAGAATGCTGAGCACTCAGCAAACGAACTATGACAGTCAATATACTTTTCCTGGAAATTTGTCCTGTAACTCTAGCTAAAACATGTGAACTTAATTCCATTGATAAAGAAGTTTAACACTGGAGTACTTTGCTACAGAAAAGTACAATGTGCAAAATGGAGGGAGAAGTCATCATCTGTTTTATGACTCCTCTTCTGCCAAAATATTGTTGCAAAGATCCCGAAGGAACACAAACAGGACTTGCTACTGAGTCAGGTATAAAGACAGGTATGTATGACAGTTCTAACTTTATTTCTCCCCCCCATCTATAATGAGTTCTCACCCCCTACCTGTAAAACACTTTCAGTGTTACATGATTGAAGTGTAAAAAATCTGAGTGCTTTTTTTGCTTCCCCATGTCTTCTATTTCTACACTTTCAGATTAATGTTATTTAATTAATCTGATTTGCAATAAATGGTGGTTATATAATTTCAGGATGCCATAATTAAGTTCACAGATGGGCTGGGGCTGGTATAAAGAAGAATATTTTTCCCCCTCACATGTTACCCATATAATATACATGCATTTGGCATCAAATTTCAGACTATATTTCTTAGGATGGAAGAGTCAAGGAATTCAAATTCCCCATCTGCCAATTTCCACATGAGATCATACAAGAGCATTCAGCATAGATCAAAGACACTTATTCAACATCCTAAATTTCAACTTGCTGCTCATGCTTTTCCCTCCCTCTAGAAAGTGCAAGCCTTAGTTGTAGACAGACTATTCACTTCAGAGCAGAATAATCAAGGCTATATTCTAGTAATACACTGTAATTTGCTACTGTACACAATCTATGAGGGTAGAGTGAAATGTGAATTCTGAAATGAAAGGCTCTGAATTCACATAGCAACCCTGATCCTAGTCACAGTCAATTCAGGCTTGTTAGTTTAAATACTTTGACTTTAAAAGCATTGTAAGGAACTATATACACTTCTGTACTTGATTTTCTTACCACTACATTTTTATTTGGTCTCAGGATAGCAAGTCCCACACAAGGAGTTGGGCAAAGTCAGAAGAGGTTACATGCTGTTAGATTTCATCCAATATGTTAACACAGGCCTTAACAGTAGCTGGAAGTAAAAAAAAAAAAAAAAGCCTTTCAAAGGAAGAGTTAAACACTGGACTTTAACATATGCTAATTTAAAAAAACAAAAAAACTCACACCCTAAATCTGTGGAGAGTTATTAACTTCTAATTGGTCAGACTGTCTACACAGAGTTACATACCTCTAGAGCAGTTACTTTGCAGAGTTTATCTTGGGTATTGGTACAAGTCTAGTGCTAGATGTGGTGATCAAAACAGTTATCTGCTAATGTATACATGTTTATTGTTGCCTGTTTTCAGCTAAATGCTTTCATGGCCTGGTGTACGTTAAGTAGGAAGGATGGTTCCATCTGACAAAAAGCTTACCAGAAGTAGCATCTCTCTTTGCTGTTTGAGGCTAAACATTTAATGGAAATGGAGAGTAGGCTGTTCAGTCTCCACTCCTGCTTTCTTTTTCAAGGGGCTCCTCAATGGTAAGGGGGAAAAAACTCTGGCACCTACTGTGTCTGTCCTAGGCACAGAAGGTCTAGCTCCAGCACTTGCCTATCTTTTCACATTCACTGAAATAAAGAGTAAGAGAGAAAAAGACCCACACCAGATACGTAGCACAGCCTGCACCTGTTGTTTTGTATGACATCTATTGGCAAATTTAGAGCTTTTATAAGACGCCTTAAAGCTTTGTACACAAATTCTTAACAGGAACCAAGTCAAATGACAATTTTAATAGATTCTAGAAGAGCGTACGAGTATAAAATACTGGTTTGTATTTCAAAAGTTGCAGGAAGAGAGCCAGTCATTTTAAACAGTCTTCTACAAAACATATGCCAATAGATTACATAAAAGACACTATATACACAATATAAAAGAGCAGAAAACAATCCTCACTGTAAAAATAATTTAAAACAAAATCTTTCAATTTAAAATATCTCCAATAGCACAAAGTAATACATTGTGACATGCAAGTGAAAACTAAACATATTATATTCTTTAGTGTAGCCAAATAAAATCTGTCTTAAAATTTGGACCATGAGACAACATGCCAACATTTTTAGATGAACACAGAAGGCCATTCTTAATACATTTAACACTCTCTGAATTACTTAACTGATGCATTTTATGTTTAAAGAACAGCTACTATACATATTCCAAAATGTAATAAATATTAAAGCAAAGTATGAATAATCTACATCTGTAGAGTTCTTTTGGGTCACTGTTGCAAGGAAGTGGTTTATAGAAAACAAATGCTTCACTTACTACTATACTGTGCAATTTTACAAAATATTTAATTCTAAAAGCTTGGAAACAAAACTGCAGTTGAAAAAAAAAATTGTGACATCCAGTTTTAAAGCAGCCTGGTACTTGAAGATATGCTATAGGAGCAAATTTCAGTAGCTGCTTTGCTTTTTAGTACAAACAGTGTACTAGTAGAGAAGGTGTCGTTCTCCAAACAGGAAACACAGAACCTCAAAGAGGCACGCTTTCTGATTATGGTTACACTGCATTTTGCCAATTACTTTGGAAATGTAAGCAGCTCCTTGCCAACTTCGTATAACACAAAAGGCTGAAACTAGTTCAAATAATAAGCACTAAAGTATTTGGGAAGAGAGCTTTCCCCTTACATTCTCCTAGAAGTACTAGTATTACAAATTCATAGTAGCTTGCATATTAACATCTTGGCAGTTTATCAAAAAGGACTTTGCAAGCTGTACTACACAGATAGATGTTTTATACAGTAACTTGAAAAACTTCTGCATCAGAGGATCCAATTTGTTTCTTTAATAGAAACATATTTCTATAGTATTTCTTATTTTCTTGTTATAGTTTTATGAGCCAATATAGACAATGCTTCATGTCCACAGGAAATATCAGTCATCATTCAAAAACTCTAATTAAGCATGATGCTCTTCAGAGCACTTCATATAAGTCTCAGAAAGGCAAAAATATTTTCAAGTGCTCTTGTCTTGTTTTATTTGTAATTATCTACTCACATTTGTCTCAAATATACAAAGTAACAAAGCAAAAAATAGCTGCCACAGAAAGTCTTGGAAAATGCCAGTGTTTAGTAACAGATTTTGCAAGAATGAAAGATTTAGCAGAAGCACAAAGAGGTTTTAAATAAACCAAACTGTTACAAAGCATGAGGTGTGAAAATACCATTCTTTGGTCTAGATTAGCTGTTCCCTTTATATTAGTTTAACATTCCAATGGCTTTTTCATAACGGTTTAAAAATAATTATGTTGAAATGCATTAAGCAAAAATACTGTGTACATGCGCACGCGCACACATACACGCAGATGCCTGATCACACAAATTAACTTAATAAAAGTGAACATAGTGACAATTGCTTAAAGATACTCTTAGTAGTACCTTTTTTTAAAAACAAAAAATGAGTTAGTGTTGAATGCACAGTTATAGAATTTTATTGAAAAAGTTAAAAATCTATGCATGAAAATCTGTTTTAGTTGTTTATAAACATTACATCCATATGGTTTCCTGGCTCTAAATTCAGAAGTGAACATTCATTCCAACATGCCAAAACTCCTAATGCTGGTGGAAAAGTTCCTGTAACCAGTCAGTGATTACTTTACAATTTGTTTGATGGACGATCAATTCCTGCAGCTTCATTAATAAAAGCTGGTTCACCAACTGCATCTTGTTCAACTCCATCTTCCCCAAATCCAGTCTCTTCTCTCTCTGGAGCATCCTCCTCCTCCATGCCATTATAGAATTCTTCAATCTCACTTTCATCTTCTACATCTAAACTTGGACTATGACAAGAACCACTATCACTACTACTCCCACAAGAACTAGAAGATAGGACATCGTCTTCAGAGTCTGAGTATACCTCAGCACCATGGAAAATGTAGCGATTTGGTGGTAAAAATAAGTATTGAGTACCTGAAATACATTCAATCAATCAAGAGTAAGCTGCATAACTGTTAAATTAAAATAATCTATACAACAGTGCAGTCTTTCTAACTGCAAAACCTATTTCCAAATGTGCAATATTACACAGCAATCTAAAATGATCAATTTATAAAACCATTATAGTACAGTATCCTTTCTCTAGCAGTGGAAAATATCAGATGCTTCATAGGAAAGCAAGGCATTCTTTCCTCCCTCTTCCCACAACATACACTTTGTTAAATACAAATTATGCATTACTGTATAAGAACGAGATAATGCTTTCCTGATTCCCACTTCGGTTCACTTTAAGCGCTAAAGCATAAGGCTGAGTAACCCATAACAGTCTGGTTTTCAAGACTTTCAATATTAATATTCATGATTACCAAGTTCTTTTACAAAACCAACCACCTCACAGTGGCAGCAATGAATTTTACAGGTTATTTATTTCGTTATTTTCTAAATTTACTACCCTTTCATTTCACTGCCTCTGTAGTCTATCCCTTTAGTGCACCAATGCATTTTTTTCACTTCTACTGCAGCAGCACCATATGCATTTTTTAAAAATTATCGATGACTATCCCCTAGTCCATTCTCCATTCAGAGAAGATGGACATATTTAGAAAATACCTTAAACAATGTGTAATTTCTTATGTTTCAGACAATCTTGTTTGCCACATTGCTATCCAATCCCCTAATCAATTGATGTCTGATATTCTTGTAGAAAGTTAATCTCAACAGTTCTGTTGCTTTGGTATACTGAACACCAGTTCCATATTGACCCACTGGACTACCTTCTCTCCACTCTGAGGACTAGGGATTAGATTCTAAACTTTTTAAAATAAGGAGTTTTGGTTTTAATGAGGTAAAACATCACGTATGCAATCTATACTGTATAATTTAAAAACAAAATATTTTCACTAACGAAAGTATGGAGGTGTGTTTTTATAGCCCAGCTCTTTCCATTACTTTCCTACAGCAAACAGCTGTCTCTCCCCAGATCTACAGATGTTTTCCTAGACTCTTATGCACTCTTATTAAGTATTTACACTACAACAGCACAAAACCCAGACTGCGTCCTCATTATACTGGTTGCTGTACAAACACAGATAGAGACACAGTCTTTGCTCTGGAGAGTTTACAGTCTAAGCCTGTCAATGTCAGTTCCTTTTAAAACAGTGAAACGGTAAATGGTATATATGTCATCATCAGAACTTTCAATGGGCTATGTAACAGAGTTGCCATAGAGATTTGCAGGAACTTCAAAGTTTCTTCAATCTATTAGGACTAAAAATGTGTAGGATGAAATGCTGTTGTTAATGTTATCTCACAATATCACTATTATTACTCTGTGTAATTACAGTGATAGCTTGAGAAAGTTAAATCTCACGTACGAGATTCAGTTTCCATTCAACATATTTTTATCACCCAAAATACTATAATATAGCCAGTATGCTGAAATGTAAATAAAACTTCTGTTCAATGTTTTTATAATTTAGAGTGTGGAGGATTAACAAACTAATGGTTCGCCAAAAGGAACTTTGGCGGAGCTATCAAAAAATCAAAGTTTTTAATTATCTCCAAACCCCAGAATCTTGTTTTCTCCGCATAGCATGCTGTAACAGCTTAGTTGTTTATTTCATGTAGGAAAGAGGAGAAAGGAATCCAGTTTTTCTTCAGATTCTTCCCATGTCTCTATTAAAATTATCTGTTTTTCATTAACTTGCTGCTCATAGACTTTTTCCTGCTGGCTTTACTAAAATAGAGTCTACTTCATATACTGCTGAAATGTTCTCTACCACCTCAAAACAATTTTTTAACAAAATTTAATTGCTTTAAAATTCTTTTAGATCTCATATCCTAAGTATGAAAGTTAAGAGGGTCTCAGCACGTGAGTTAACACTTACCATCAAGCCGCTTGCTAATCTGTTCTTTTGCAAATCTGTTTGCCCAACATTTCCTCAGTGTTTCAACAGATGAAGTTATTTCATTTTTTTCTTTATTTTCCCTCTTGTTAGATATATTATCCTTCATATGTTCTGAGTTCATTAACTGGCCAGTAGTACTTTCAGTGTTTTCTGATGATGTTTGTACTTCTTGCAATTTTTCCTCCATGCAATTCCCTTTGGATTCTGAGGCAGTATCAGAATTTTCTGCCTTACATTCAGTTGGATGATCTGAGAGTACTACTAAAGGATATGGTGGTGTCATTCTGTCAGGTGAACTGGAGTCTTCAGAAATGTTTAAAGGGGTAGGTGGTAACTCAACTGAATGCATTTCAAGCTCCTTGTGCATTCGTGAGGGCTTTTCTGTTATTTCTGAAAGTTTTATTGAGTTATAGCAAAGTTTTGTATATTCACCACCTAGCCTTTGACATAATTCATTAATAATGACATCACAGTCTCCAAGAAGCTCCACGTCGAAGTGTAGATGAGGCAAAGGTTCCCTGTTAATTAAAATCTGAGGCACTTCATGGGGGATGGAACCTAGACACAGAAAAGATCAGACACCACAAAACTTTTAAAATACTTCAAATTTTTCTGATAAAGGTAAAATTCGTTAACAGCTGTGACTGCATTCTAAAATAAATAAAACAAGTTTGTTAGTTGGAGTTCTCAAAGTTCTCTACTTATACCCATTTATTAGACTAAAACAAAAGTTAAGGAAGGAAATGATCAACTTCAAATCTAGTCAATTTTTAAAAATAGAAGTAGTTTCAGGTGCTATGCCTGCCCTTTGTTCACCACAATTTTATGATTTTATAGTCATTGTTTAAAAAAAAAAAAGTGTTCTACTCTGTTACTATGTGAAAAAACTATGCAAACAGAAGAAACTGATTACAGTGAAACAAGACACTGTCAAATGCTCAAAGTAAACAAATAGAACAGAAAGACTTCTCTAATCTCTTGGGAAAGTTATAGTAATTTTGAGTTACTTGAAACAATGCAAAAGTTTTCAGAAAGAAGTGTGACTTTCATGCTCCCCATTCAGCCTAAACAAAACATTTACCTATTGATATGAAAGGATTATCTGTATCTAGTTGGATCGGCCTCTGCGCGGTGGGAGTCATATTTGTTTATGCCAGTGAATTTTTATATCATAGGGATTACTATTATATATGCTTGATTACTCCAAATGTATAAATATATAATGATAGGTTACTATGTTTAACATATGAAAGGAGCCTTTCCCTTTGTTGCTGAAGTAAGAAGTTTCTGTCTTTCCCTTTGTAAGACGTTTCTATCTTTCCCTTTGTTGCTGAAGTAAGAAGTTTCTGTCTTTCCCTTTGTAAGAAGTTTCTGTCTTTGTAAGAAGTTTCTGTTTGCTATTGAAGCCCTAAAAAGATAAGAAAGGAATGTGAAGGGTCTGGGATGGGAGCCCTGGCCAGGTTCCCATCACAGCCCCCTGCATGAGAACCAGATATCCAACAAGGTGATCTGCACATAGTCACGTACACCTGTTTTTTCACTCTATAAAAGCTGGACCCGCTTGTAGCGACTTTGGAGACCTCACCTACGGGTGGACGCACCTCGTAGGACTTCTCAATTGCTAGGACAGGCTCTCCAAATCCTTGCTGCAACCGGGGCTCCCCAGCGACTGCGGATCTGCATGATGGTAATGTATTAATAGGGCAATTGGTGATGTATCTTTCTTAATCACTATAGTTGATCTTATGTAGTAATGATCAGGTGCATTACCTTACTTATTCTTTCTATTGCTTAGAATTATAGTATAATAAGTTTATTCTGTTATGTATATATATCATTTCATTTTCTGTAATATTTAGAAAGAGATAGTAAAGCAACCTTGTTCTTTCTACTGGTGCCTGTGTCCCTTCTATCAACCCCTGTCAATTAGCAGAACACCTATGGAGGAAAGAAGCCCAAAGAAAAAACAAAAACAGAGACTATTACAGTGAACAGCTGACCAGCAATCTTCTCTTTAGGTGAAGAGATGCTAAAGAACAGACAGTTGGTAAATCTAGCATACACCAGGCAAATAAACCACTAACAATGATTTTCAGTACTTTCTGAAACAGGGATGAGGTTAGTTTTGTCCAATCTACACTAGCACATAAACAGTTTTTGACCCCAGTTCTGAGGACTAAGGATACTAAAAATTGTCAGCAGACATCATACGCATTATCTAGTTATGCTTAAAAACAAGGTTTGAAAATATAAATTATATTTAAAGAGGACCTCAAAGTGTTTTTTCTTTGTTTTTCCCTGCAAACAGCACTCCCTACTAAACTTTTGAGAGATTATAAAAGAAAATTTATGATACAAGTGCCAGGGGAAAGGAAGCATTTCTGAGAAGCAAAAATAGAGAGTTCAAACATACAATGAAGTCAGACAAACCTACCATGAAATATTTTTGTGAAGAAGTTTAATATTTTAAGATTATTTTTGATGCTTTGATTCATTCCTTGTCACTTATTTTTAAAAAAATAGTAGATTTAGATTTTTTCTGTTTTGACCCTCTTATCAGATTTGTACAAGTAGCTTTCCCTAAACTATAGGCCTGAATTAGAAAAAAGCCCCAAGATGATCAGTCTGGCTTTCACAGTAAACCAAGGTGAAGGAAGATCTCAAACATTTGCTGGAGTTGAGTGAAACAGAAGCTAGATCATGTGCATTACCTTAGAATTTAAAAGTGTCTTCACCAGAAACTTTTGAATCAGTACTTTCTCTGTTATTTCTCAAAAGTATTAGCAATAGTCACTTACTTGGAATCAATGCTACTGGTCTTACTTTCAGTGAAGACCCAATAACAATAAGGAGATCAACTTCATCTTTGTCATACTTCATGGCCCTATGGAACTGCTCAGGTAAGTTTTCTCCAAAGAACACGATCTCTGGCTTCATGATGGCAAGCGGTTCATCAGGTGGACATCTGGGACATCTTGGAACAACCTACATTATAAAATATTTTATTACTAATCATGGCTCCAACTTTTTAAAGAGAACATCTCAAGTTTGAACAATTCATGGTAATTTATTGTCAAAATGTATATTGTGAAAGATATTAAAAGTAGCTTTAATAATTTATGTGGTCTCCTCAAACTGCCTTTCTGCTCCATGCAGATCTCCCATGCATCACAAACTCTGTTGCTTTGCACACACAGCAGCATGTGAGTGACAGGGCAGTACTGGTAGGGTCGGCGGGCTCATTTTGTACTTTCAGGTAATTTTAAATAAAAGGAAGTACACGAGAAAATATAACCCACAATCTGTATTGGGCAACTTCCAAAATTTAAATTTTACACGTATCTAGCCAGGCTTAGTCTACTACTACTCCACAGTACTAACTAAATACATTACCTTCAAGCAGAATTTATACTAGTATTGTTCTGACTTAAATAACAGTTAACTGCCAATTTCTGGAAGATGTCCCTATATGAAGCAGTCTTCCTGACCAATGTGCATACTGCAATAGTTTACATTTATATAATCTTTCATCCTGAAGGATTTCACAAGTCACATGCATAGCACCACTGAACTCTAGCAGCTAGCCAATTAACAGCATGCTGCACAACAGCACAGGAAAGATAAATTTTGCATTTTGACACTCCCATCATAAACTTTCCCCTCCTGCACAGAACAGACAGAAATAGGCTGCTCACTAGAAACTACTACTTCGAAGGTGTTGTCTCTATATTTACATCCCACTGCCCTGCAGCCACTGAGCTTTGGGAGCCTTCTGGAAAGCCGTGTGTGTTGAAGATGCACAAGAGCTCACAACTCAATGTTCAGAACAGAGTTTATAAAAGGCTGATGCAGCCCTATCCGCCTAAGCTCTTTCTGATAAACTACAGAGAGCTAAGACTTGAATTTAGGAAAAGATGGGAAGGAAGGGTGAGGAGTGTGAATATACAGAAGCAACACTCAAAAAATTACTTATTGCTGAGTGATCTTTCTTTGAGGCGGCAGCTGCAAGTTCCCATTTGTATTCTTACAAGCAGTACAACTCCTAGGAAAGAAGGCTGAGACGTTCTCATTAAACAAAGACTTCAAAATTGCCCTCCCATAGCAAGAATTAGATCACAATGGCAAATCAAAAGACTAGTGCTGCATAAAGGTATGAAGAAAACTCCAGGTAGCATCTGCAGATTTTTAAGTCAAAAGCTTTCTGAGCGCCAGTCTGAAAGCTATCTGGAAAAAGACATCTTTTCAACAGAGAATTATCATCTAGTACTGTGGGTAAAAGGCAGAAATAATGGAAGCCCGTATCAGTATATGGAACTTGAATTTTCTGATTAAGCTGGTTTGTTTCTGGAGGTCCATAATAGGACAAAAGCCATCTCTGAAATACCAAAAATAGATTGTTTTCCCCTTTGTATTGTTAAGGCACTTTCTATGCAGTTCCAGTCTTTACACAAGGAATCCATTCCTGTTCTGAACAAATTATCACATGAGGGATTCCAGAGAAGGGACATGGCATGAGGGATGGAAAATGGTATGGAGTGAAGTTGGATCACATATCCAAGCTACATGGTCTCTAGATTTTCAAGACAAAGGAAAAGTGATCCCCAAAGGGGACAGAGGAGGATGAAGTTGAAGCTTGCTCTGGGCTCTCACACACAACTTCAGATCTGATGTATTGCCGATGAGAAGTATGAGTGAGTGAAAGAGCATGAAGCTGCTCTTTGCCTGAAGTGTTTTAGATTACTGTGCCTCTTTCTGTTGCTGCTAATAATGCCTCTCTGGAATTGTAGTTGGAAACTTAAGGATGTGTAAAGTAAGTTCTTTTGTGTAAGAAGGAAAAATTGTGTGCAGGCTTTTTCTCTTTTTATCTAAATTAAGGAATCCCAGTGACCTAGGCTGGGTCTACAAATTTGCCGCCGTCAGATCAATTGCTCTGGATCGACTGAGCGGTCTGTATCGACGCGCTCAGTCGATCCAGCAAGTGACGCAGGAAAACCACCCCAGTAAGTGGTGTAGCGCTGCGTCGAAGGGAACGCTGTTCGACGCAGCGCAGTGTAGACAGCGTGCAGAGGTGACGCTGCAAAGTCGACGGGAGATATGCAAATGATTTACATCACTTGCGTATCTCCCGTCGACTGCTGCCGAATCGCAAAGGTAAGTGTAGACCGGGTCCTAGTAATGATATCCTTCATTTTTTCCAGATCTCACTCATCTCAAGGCTAAAAACCCACTGACATGGGCCTGAACCTCAGACAAAGGCCCAATGACTTATGACAAAAGTACTCTTTCTGTGAAACAGCTGATGCCACGATCCAATCCAAAGTATTTGAAGCATTATAAGTGGTCATCCTTCGGTGTTATACATCTTTCAGTCCCCAGCTTCTCTGATAATCCTCAGGAAGATGTTTATTAAGGGGGAACATCTGTTGCAAGAGATTATATTGATACTAAGAAGTTAAAGCTAGAATAGATAATTTGGACACTTAAATTCCCAGGGTACCTCAGAGTAAACTTTTTCCTACACCCATCTCCCAAAAATTACTCCTGCTGGCATCCTTGTCTGTTGGGAAGGAAGGTCCAATCTAACTTGGAGCTTTTCACTGGTCGTTGACATTACCGAAAGACCAGAAATAGGATGAGTAAAGAAATATTCCTTTTTTTAAGAATGTCCAAAAGTTGGTGCATCTTTTTCTGGGCTTTTATTTCTAATTCTAGAACCTCTGCCACATGTGCTCCCTTGAAACTGCCTGAAGTGATGAGAAGTAAAACAGAAAGAAGAGAAAAGCATGTCTTCTTGCTCAAAGAGTTCATTCCAGGTCTACAACCTTTTCTTCTTATCCAGATAGCTGATCATGGATACTGGCCAGCAGAAAGCACAATACCACTGGTGATGTCAAAGGTGGAAGACAATACTCAAGCTGTCTTTGGAGTGGCAGAGTGGAAGAGAAGCAATAGCAGAACGATGAAGTAAAGCAACAGATTTTACAGATCTTTTACAACCCTGTCAAAGGTGGTCCCTGCTGGTAAGAAGCTCGCTGGAATTTTCATTTCTTATCTGAACATCCCTTTGATTTAGGATGAAATCTGCCTGCAGAAGGAACAAGGCTAAGAAATGGCAAAATTTCTGCAGAGAATTAAAGGATCAGGGACACACTAAGCATTTGTGGTGAACCATCTAAGAAATGGACTCTAGACAGACAGGCAGAGTCCCAATTTCTAGGCTAAGACTCCACTTGCGTAAAACAAGTTCCCTTCCCCGCCCAGATCCTCCTGGCAAGCTAACCACCTTCTCAGAAACCCCTCTGCTCCTTGTAGGGGATGGGATAAAGTGAGGGGGTGGGGTCAGAACAATACAGTATTTATCTACATTAGGAAGAGTAGGTAGTAGGAATTACCTGCCTCAACTCTGGAGCATGTCACACAACACAGAAGGTTAGAGAGGTGTGACAGCTTCAAATGAACCTTTGAAAATGTGTGTCAAATGTCCCATTGATTCCCCATCTTTTTAAAACAATGAATGCAAAAACAGCTTTATAATTTTATCAATGTTCCTTACGTATGTCATACTGTTTATCAAATTTTATCTAAACTAAATTTTCCAAAGAAGTTTTGTTCGAAGGAAGATACAGATTAAAAAATATTTTAAGAGTTCCTTACCTGTGTTACTGTAATCTTACATTAATAAAATGAAGACAGTGTTAAATCCAGTTTACTTTAACCATTTGTATCATACTTTTATTTTGCTCAACTAATTATACAGTGAATTAAATAATGAAGTTAATTAGAAATCTATCTGGTTCCCATCCAATAGTATTTGGATTGTAAGGGCTGCAGCAAAATCTTGAACCATAAACTTAAGTGGCTTGGATTTAATGAAAAATTTATAGTGCACATTTAACATACATATATTTAAAAAACAAAGGAACGCTGTCAGTTTCTAAGTAACTGGGGATGTTTCTGTAATAACTTCTTGGAAAACTATGACCACCTCACTATTTTTTTACCTGATTAAAAATGTCTCCTCGAACAGCTTCACAGTCAACTTTGTATTTACAGATTAGGCAGGAAGCTGTTGCAAAGGAACCTGAAAGAAAAAGCATATATGAGTGTAGGTGAGATGTGTTAAACTATGCAATAGTGACCGTTTGACAAGAACGTTATATAGCCTCAAAGGATGACTTACATGATTTAATGATGCTAGAAAGGCCTAACAAAGTTTGCTAATATGTCTCACTAAAAAAATGTCATAACGGAACTGAAAGAAGGAAACACTTATCTGATATTATACTTTCTGAAACAAACCCCCAATCTCAGGAATTTGGGCTATGCCCCTCTTTCTAGAAATACCAAGATCAGTTCAGGCTTGGTCAGTCATGCCCCCCACCAGGTGAGTATTTCCAAAGCTTTAGAGAAACACTAATTTTTAGTAGATTAGAATATAATTTAACAATACTTTATTATTTAAGCATAGCTAACTACATACAGGAAACCTGAAGATGCCTTCATATAGATATCTGGAGGACTTCTTGAGAAGTACAAACTAAGGGATGTGCCCAAGGATTAGTCACTGAAAAGCAATCAGGAAACAAGCTTTTCTTTTGAATCTCTCTTTTCTAGTCAGAAATACTTAGGATGTAGCGATCAGTCATTAAAAATTAGCCAGGAGAGAAAGACCAGAATAAAGTGTTCAACATTCCCCCAAAATGAATAGTAGTAAATCACTTTTGAGATGACTGCTTGGAACATCTTTTTCTCCAAAGGATGCCTGAAGAAAAAGTCAAACCTGTACATCTTTAGAGAGAGAGAGAGAGAGAGAGAGAGATGACAAGGTGGCAGCTTTATAGATTTCCACTGTGGTGGCTGATGCCTTTTCTGTCCAACACTGATGTAGAATGTGGATCTCTTACGGAAAGATCGATTTATCTGCAGCTGCATATACTTGATTCACTTATCTAAGGAGAATTTGGGTGCTTATAAAACACAGGCATTAAGGAGGTGAATACAGGTGGTGGCCCAGATCCTCAGCTGGTGTAAACTGGTGTGGCCCCATTGACCTGTATCTTTAATTGATGTAAATTGGTGTAACTCCATCAAAGTCAATGTTCAACTTCATTGATAAGTTCTACTAAGGTATATTTCAACTGCTCTTCTCAAATTTAGCATATGCCAGGCTTTTTCTTATAGCTGTAGACACTTTGGGCAAAATGAAGGAAGAATACCTCTTCCTTTTACAACTCATAGAAATCAGTCTTGGTTATGAGTTTTACTACATTCAAGAGATTTGAGAATCTTGTTGTCATCCTAACTGTGGCCTGGAAGCCTTGTCTTTATGAAGAGGAAATACAGGGAATTAGATTCTGTAGGTTCTCAAATGTATGGGTTGTGAGAGTTATAATACTGAAGGGCAGATATACCTACCTGCTGATTTGGGTAAGCATACTGGTTTAGGAACCTTGCTACTACTAGGTAATCTATCAGACTTTTGTGAACCCACGTTTACAACACTGGTTTGCATGATGCATAGGTGAGAGGTTTAAAGGCCAAGTCTAAACTTGTAAGAAGTCCTGAAGAAGTTAAATACTTTGTTTTGTGCGGTTGAAGCTTCTATCTTGACACTAGTATGAAAACTTTATCCAAGCTCTTCCATAAGTCAAACGGGTGGAAAGCTTGAATGGGAGTAGGAGAGCTTATTACTTTGAACAAGTATCCCATCTTGTTTTGAACTCAGGCTCAGGTAGTGTGGCCTGGGATGCAGGAGTGATTTCTGGGATAGGAGATCCTGGGTTTTTTTGGAACATGAAGTGGCAGTGTGACAGCTATATTATGTCCAACTACCACAAACTTCTTGGCCAGTCTGAGGTGGACCATTACTACTGCTGCCTCAATTTTCTGAATCACTCATTATAGCGCAAGGAAGGTGCAGTGGAAGGAGAGAAGGTATAGAGAAGGTAACACATCTGTGACTTAGGGTGTTTGGTCACAGTGATCTTTAGTCTGCTTCCCTGGTCTAGTTCCCTTCCCTTCTCTGCCAGGGTTTTGCTGGGAGAGTGGAACAAGTAAAAGCAAAAGTTTGTCAGGTGGTCTAAGAGAAGCAATGCCCTTGAAATCTGTGCTCCTTAGATGAGAAGAAAGAGGGAAATTCTTGCAAGCTGATGCTTCAAAAGTTAGCAAGTTAGGACTGCAATAGATAGGAATACTGAATTATTATTTTGTGTGCATCAGCAAAGTGCGTCTGGCATAAGGATAGAAGAGGCATGGCCAATCCCTGAAGCCTTATGGACAACTCTGCACTGCCATTAGATCTGAAGAGAGGCAGAGCACCCATGTCTCAAGCCTGGGGGAGAGGCCAGGATCCAGAAAATATTTGAAATTCATGTATGACCTCAAGAAAAAGTAAACGGGCTCAAAGGCTTTATTATAAATAGAGTTGTTCCTTTATTTTAAAAAATGAAAACATACTTTGAATTAAGCAAGTGAATATGGACAGTGTTTTAAAAAAACATAAGGTTAAAGAAGCCTCGAGTTTGTGCATGATTAGTAACAGAATAAGAAAAAGGACCAATGAGTACAGGAGATTAATACCAAAATGATGGAAAAGCACATCCAGAGAAACATGATTTTTCCCATCTGCAATACAAAGCAGGTTCAGATTTTCTATCAATTTACACACACATCTTGGTAGAATCCCCTACGTGCAAAAATTCTGCTGAAAAGATAGATGTGAGGATTATGGTGGCAGAAAAATACTTAAATTTATCTTCTGCGGAGGGAAGTGGGGTAAAGAATAAAAACGTTAGCTTAATAACTTCCACTAGCAGAGATCCTAACAGGAATTTATAGCTACTCTCTCTCCTTCCATCAAGCAGAAATCACAAGGGAAGGCAGGTAGCAGATATACCATCTGCGCTTCCTGGAAGTGAACCTCCAATGAGAAACAAAGGGCCAGTTTAGTGCAGAGAGGTACAATTTAAACCTCCATGTGGCAACTTGGGTGAATCTAACTTGTGAAGTTAGAATCCATACATGGGTTTTCCCCCCCTTTTTGGTGGTGAAGTGGAGTACATAGGTAAAAAAGAAACAGATTTCTTCTTTACAAAAATCCAAACAGGACTTTATTCAATTCTGCATCCTACGGCACATGTGTAAATGATAATTCACCAGTAGGTTTTAGTCAAATATTTAAGTGCAAATTGTTTTCAAATATAAAACAGTAAAAAGAAAAGGGTGGAAGGTAATAGTAAATTAAGTTAAAGATTTAATCTGTTTTAAACAATCAAAAATTATATTGTATTTTTCCATAAAGTTGATGTGCACCTTCATCAAAAACAGTTAGGCATCTGAAAGATCCAAATCTGGATTTAGCTTGTATCTGAAAGATCCCTACTGTTTCTCCACTATTTTTTGTGCCAAAATGTTTCCATTATTCTTTCTCTGGATTAGCAGGGGAAACAGTGGCAATTAAAGTTTATCAGCAGCATTTTTTAAAAAATAAAAAAAAGTAAATGCATTTTTCTTAGCCAGTAATCCAGGGTTCAAATAAAAAAAGATTGTATGCATTTTATGAAACAGGATATAAAATGATACTGGTTACAGTTTTTATTTTTCTTCCAGACATTTGCTTTGTTTTTCACAATTATGCCTTCTAGTAACTAAGATTTTTTTTTTAGTTCAAGATTATAAGATATAAAAGCATGCTAGAAAAGACCATAGGGCTCTTCTCTTACCATTTAGGGAAAATACACAGGACACTTGATCTGGGTTGGTTTTCAAATGTATCAGTTTTATGGTTCACCATTTTGTTCTTATTTATCCTTCTTATGATGGCCTTTTTTATGGTGCATTTTTACTTTGTATTTTTATACTGATTTAAACTCTATATTGTTCAGGCTAGGCTTTACAACAGAAAATTAGTCATATCATCCAGCACTTTTCTCACAACCCTAACTCTATCCTGTAGGGTCACAATGAAGCAAAAAATCCACCCAGAATTTAGCATCTTTAAAAATCATTTTAATCTAATATGGGATTACAAACACTAAAATGCCTTTAACAATCAGATGGCCATTACAGCATGGAGTCTTTACAAGGCAGAACTATGATAGTGTGAGTGCCTCAATTAAGTATTTTCATACCTTAATATAGTTGGATTTCTTTTAACATTTACTCTGGATTTCCTGAGTTTATAAACACGTAGTTTTGGGATAACTGCAACATTTAGTGTATTTTACTCTAAGTATCTGATGTACTTTGAACCTTAACTCCATTTTTATGGGGTGCAGGGAGTTTCTGGGAATATATCTAAGTAACTATTTAGTTTGTGATGGAAAACAGTTAACATTTGAGAAACAGAAGACTTTTCTCCAAGTAGTGCAGATATGAGGAATGTCACTTCAAGTAGGAAAGGAAAAATTCTGAGAGATTACTTGGATTATATCTTTTATGAGTATACATTTTCTAGAAAAATTCAGTAGTTTTAAAATCTCACTGACCATGACATTGTATTATCCTTTGGATTCCTGCAACCTGTTCCAGTGTATCTATGTTCTGAGTATAGTTGCGAAGTAGCTTTCCTTCTTTGTCCATCAAAGCTATGAATTTATGACAGAGAGATGGCTGGAACTGTCCAGGATATATTTCCTGCAGAATTGAGAATTACATTAGGATGTGTAAATAAATGCTTGAGCAACATTTTCCGTCCTGATCCAGCATTGCATAGAAAGATAGACAAACTTCTGTGAGCATGGAGACTCCTTAGAGAGCAAAATATCAGTGCCAGTTAGTAGAGCAGTTATTGTAATTATTCCTTTCCATGGTCTCATTCCTTTCAAATCCAACCCTTATTTCAGTCGCTGAACTTTGACCATTGTTCACTACTCCAAGGTTTCTACTAAGATCTGGAATACTAGAATTGGTATCTGTAGTTTCTGATGCAGAGCAAAAGGAGATTTGGTGGGTTTTTGGGTTAAAAAACAAAACAAAACACCTATAAACAATGGGAAACATGGTTTTTAACAATAGCATTTGTGGTAGTAAATGTTATCAGATTGTCTGAGCATCAGAGCTCTGACAAAAAGTTTCATACAGAAACTGGAGTTGAATCTTAGGTGTGGGACAAACAGTAGTTTACATATCAGTAATGTGAATGGGAAATAAGCAGCCATTCTTGAAAAATTAACATCAGAAAGGCAACAGCTAGCTGCTGGCTATTGAGTGTGCCTGTGGAGACTCCTTATATAAAAATACAGAATATCAGCATCCTACTCTTAATTTATGTTTATTCTTTGGTTTTGCCATATGCCTCTAAGTCATTGTAACTCTGGAAAGTAGGAAGCTACCCTGGTTGCAACAGTTTATCAATATCTTTCAAGTGCTTAATCTATTTAAGTTATTTCAAGTTCTATTCCATTCCACCACCGTCACTGGAGGCCACAATTCTGAGATGATAAATACAGTGTAAGATATTCTTCAAGATCAAGCATTTACAGGTGAAGTAAACAAGAAAGCTATTTTCTATTGATATCATTTGTATGAAAATAGATTTTTATAATGCATGTACCAATTAACCTTGACTCTTACAATATAATCAATGAAAGATGGAAGTGAGCACTGTCTCCTAAAATCTTCTATCCTGAAGTGCAGGATAGATGCTTTTTAGGATTGCCTTTCCAATCTAAAGTCTCTTTGTATGATTATGTATTGTAGTATTCAACACTGTACATGAGATCTACATATAATATGCCCAGTTTTCACAAAGTTTATTTTTGCCACCATAATTGTTTGTTCTTATATAAGTTTGATATTAAAAAAAATAAGACCATCAGGTAGTTTTTATTTTATGTTTGTTTCATTGAAAGGTTTTTGCCTAGTCTATTTTCATTCTGTATGCTGAAGAAAATATAAAGAATAAAATAGTAGCAACAGTGAATTAGATTTTTAAAGTGTTCAGTTTTAATAGCCTAAATTGTTATTAGTAAAACTGCAAAGTTATTTTAATCAAACAACATCCACTTAACCCCTCTCCCACCTGACACACTTGTAAGTGAACAGGTAGTCTGTTCCCTCAAAAAATAAGGAAGATATTTAATGGTAAACACTGACCATAATTTCACAGGATTTTTACTAAAAGTTATTAATTTAAGTGGAAAACCAGAAGTTCTGTACATACACATCAGTGAACTGTTAGTTTAACTTCTCCTTGTGCCCAGTTCTATTCTTGACTGCCGTGTAACCTTCCATAATACCAGACGCAAATTAGTAAACAGGCAACGCTATTCATAAAGTTGATACCCATCAGAAAGGGCATCTGCATCTAATGCAGCAATGGGCATGGATGACCTGAAATTGCACCACCTAGATTATGATCAGGCAAACATACATTTACCTAGTGCTGTTAATTTACCTCACTCTTTACAAGTTTAGATTAGACCTATCCTCTGCCCCCCAAATATTTATAATCCAAATAAAATCAGAGACAAACAGTTCAGAGAAAGGGAGCATGTGGAGATTGTTAAATGAGAAGAAGAGGGGAATAAGTGTTTGATTAGATGATTTTAAAGGAAGGATGTAAGAAGAGGAGAAAAACAGAAATAGCATGGTATAAGGCACAAAGCCAATACATAGGTAGAGGGCATAGAGAAGGAAGAAATGCGAGAGAATTATGGTGAGTATATTAGGATGACTATAGGAAAGAGTAGGGTGACTAGAGCATAGTAAGACCAAAAATATTAATTGGTTCAAGATTATAAGGCCTTAATAGGAAACAAAATTTGAAATTGATAAAATAAGATTAGGAAGCCCATGGATGGAGTAAAAAGGAGGGTGACAGGGCCAGGGTGAGGCAGGAGTAGGGAGTGATTTTGGTAGCAAACTTGGGCAGGAATGAAGAGGCAATGAGGAAAAGATAAACTATAGAAATTCTTTTGAGAGATGCAAGACAAGGGTTTTAGCAATGGAGCAGGGGTGATTTTTGTAGCTACTAAAGCAAAAGGAATCAGTGAGTTACTGGGTATCTAAAGGACATGACTGGCTTAGTATTTGGATGGGAAACTTACAGGAAAACCAAGATGCTACAAGATGTGATGTTTCTTCCCCAACCTCTGAATTAGTACTAAACACATTTTAATGAGTGGGATGCACTGTGTTAATGATGGTGCTGTGTTTCAGATGTCCTTACCGTTCCTCTAGAGATCCATGGTATTTCATTTTGTTTTGATAGAGTAATTAATATAAATATTCTAAGGAAATTCCAAACTGGATGTAATTGTATTTTGCATCTGCATCTGAGTTCCCACATTACTTCAATTAGATATCCTCCCTTTTCCCTAAAACGACTTAGCATCACTGGCATTATTCTAAAAAGCTACAACATCCCATCCAATATGTGACAGAAGTGATCCCTACAGTTTAATTCTGTAAAACATCTTTATGCTTGCAGAAGGAGCTATATAAAAAATGCAAACTATAACAAATCTGCCAGTATATGAAGACTCCTCCCCCTATTGGACTGTACGTCCTCTGGTTAAATCTGAACGTATGCTATGAAGTTAAGTTACCAAGTGTAACAAGCATGTCAAATATGTCTGAATATATGCTTATTACAGTAATGTGCTTCCCAAGAGTCCCTCGTGCTCCTTGTTCCTCTTCAAAGAGGAACTTAAGAACATAAGAACGGCCATAGTGGGTCAGACCAATGGTCCATATAGCTCAGTATGCTGTCTGCCGATAGTGGCCAGTGCCAGGTGCTTTAGAGGGAACAAACAGAACAGGTAATCATCAAGTGATCCCAGCTTCTGGGAATACTCATACTAAGTTTTGGTGCCATTACTTGATAATGAAACATCATGCCACTTAGTTAATCACATCTTTGACAAATTTTTTAATACCCCTCCCTGAAACGAGAGCCCAAATGAGAAAGGTTGCGAAAGCATCCTTATTACAGAAACCAAGTATTATAAGATGAACAACATTTTACCTTTTATTTTTTAACTATAAATATGCCTATTGAAGGCAATGTGTGCCTTTACCGATGATGAGATGTAATACTGAGAACAGTGAAATTTGTTAACTTTGTAAGACTGGCCTCTTACTTTATCTTAACAAGGGGATGGCCTTAGTCAGTTTCACTACACTACTCGTAATTAAGGTAAATTAAAATAAATTCAATATCTTTAGGATTTGTCCTCCTTATTCATGAAGAAAAAGTGAAGGCAGAACTATTTTTATTTTAGAGAGACATCTTCTGTATCTGATGGGAGACATATCTTTACTGTCCAAGGTAATAACAACTGGAACATAATACCTTTGCAAACTTAAAAAATGGTCTTGGATCCTTTCTGAAGTACTCTATATCAAACATTGCTTGAGGATCTGGAAGGTCTGGAAAATCTACTGCAAGGCGTGCATAGATGCCATCTCTTGATCGAAAGTCAGGTATTCCACAAGAAACCGACACCTGAAATACAAATTTACAATTTGTAGACTGAGATCAATTGCATATTTGAATGTGACGAGTTGCTAGCATGTTATATTTGAGAATCTATAAGCTATTTGTGAGAACTTGTGTGTGCTAACAACTTTTAACATCAAAGAACGGGAACAAAGGCAATTTAAATAACCCATGTCTATTTTGATAGACTCCTTTTTGACAAAGCAATGTTAGGTTTCCCCATGAATGTGCAGAAGAAAGGATGGGGAACATGAATTTAATTTTGAGGTCACAAAACCTTCAGAACAATTTACACTTTAAAGTCAAGTAGTATAGTAGGACACTGTTTAATATATATTTTTAGTATTGCATTAAGAATTTTGAAATATGAGTATCCCTAAAACAAAAACTTTTAATTTGGTTTCCTAAAATGAAGTTCACTCATCTCCCTGAGTAGTCATAAACATGAAAATTAATTCTTTTTATATTTGTTAGTATAGTAGCAGGCCAGCTTATTTTAAAACTTTTGAGCACCAAATTAAGATAAAGCAATAGCTTTTATATAATGAGAAATACACTCATGATTTCTCTAGAGCAGCCAAAAATTTTCAGTTTGGTGGCTTGAAAGCAATTCAAGAACAAATGAGACTGGGCAGTACCAGGGCTGCTTCCTTCTCTAATGTGCACACTGGTTTTCCTCAAATTGCTCACCTCTTATTTCTTATCACACTCCATTTTAGGAATGCAAGCTAACAATCTATCACATCTGTTCTCTCATGAGCCAGTCTGTATCCCTATCAAACATATTACAATAGGAACAAAACAAAGCAAGAAACTAATCCTTGACTTTTGTGCCATAACATGGTTGGTATGCACAAAAATCACATGGGTAATAACTTTGACTGTAACAATATGTACTGTGTTTGGTCAGAGTGAAACAGAATGATCAGGTACAATATTCTATCAAAGAAAGCTTAATCCAACCCCCATTTACATTAGCAGTAGTTTTTCCTCCAGTGAAAGTTGTAATAGGCCCAAAGTAATTCAGTAGAAAAATCTCAGTATCTGTTTCAGCAACACAAAGATTGGGATAGAAATCAGTATCGTGGAAGTTAATTAGGGATAAAAAATTACATCTATTGCCTTTAGATGCTAGACAAGTTAGGATACAGTTGTCTAAGCCAATGCATAACAATAGTAGGTTACTTTTATTTCTCTGGTATACAAATTCTGTAAAATGAAAAATGTAGCTGATCAGTTCTAAATTTAGGCTCTGATCCTGCAATTTATAGTGTCCAAGTGAACTGCTGCACCCCTTCTAAGCACCACTGATGTCAGTGTGGCTCTGCGTGGGCACAGCACTCTGCCAGCATGCTGTGGATTGGAACCTAAGTAGTCACCCATTTATTCTCACAGTAACATATTTTATGTATACATACCCCAGCTCCAGTCAAGACAATCACTTTTTTGCACTCTTGTAAAAGTTTCACCGCATCCTCAATAGTATTAATATCTTTTCGTTTTTTCCTTTTGGGTGGTTCTGAAAGAATGTTTATAACAATCTGCCACAGAGTCATATCATCCAGTTCAGGTGGAGGAATTGTTTCTGGTAGCAAATCTTTTAGAATTGTCCGTGGGTCTGTACCTATCATGAGATGCTGTTGAACAAAAGTGTAGGGACCTATTATAGAAAAACAAAGTTATAAAAATTAGTTTAACCTTCTGAATCAAGGAAAATTCTTTAGACAAACATTTTAGCTAAATGTTACTATTTCTTAATCTTATTAACCCAATTAAGAGCCTTTTTTCATCAACAGCCCTATTCTTTAGAATAGACTATTAAGACACAGATTTAATGGTTCTGTTTGTTCACTAAAGATAACGCTCTAAGAATTTAGTTATCTAGAATAACCTACCAGGACCTAAGATCCCATCTCTTATCATAATCAAAGACTGCACAAAAATCACATATTAGAACCCTAATTCCCAAAGTATGTTTCCTTTTAAGAACTCTGATTCAGTGTAATGCTTCAAACATTTTGGACCATGTTTTCAGGAAATATGATGTACCAGAATCTTGATTTTGGAAGTGCTTTGTAGACAGCACTTCCAAACTTAAGTTCTGATAAATTTTACTTAGCTGCTTATTACACAAGATTTTTAACTAGCAGGGAAAGGAGATGATTTTTTATTAATTTAATGCATACAGTACAAGAATAAAATTCATTTTTTCTAAAATACTCTCTAAAGTGAAAGACTTGTAAGAGATTATTCATCTGACACAACAGTGTCTGCCAACCATGCCCATAAAAAAAAAGTCAAGCTAGTCCTTCCTCAAACTCTCAAGAGGGAACAAATATCCAACCTAGAAATTATTAAAATTGGCTACTACACCAAATAATTGGAAGAGAGCTAAATCTACACAAAAGTTAGTAGGGACGATCATGTCAACAATAGATCAGTAAGCCCTATACTTCCATACCAGATAAATTGGTTGCAACAATAATTAGAGTCAGTCTTTTGGTCCCCAGAACATGAATGATGTGGTTGCACATAAGGTGACACACACAACTCAGAAAGACTCCAGAAGATCCATGCGCTTTAGACATTTTTCTTTAATTTCAATGTCTCACTTTTGGTACAGCAGCTTTTTTTGTTAATCAAGCCCATTCCCCCCCTTCCCTATCCAAAACAAACCTCTCTGAAGTGGAAAACACAAGGGAAACCTTAACTATGAAAGTTTGACTGGAGTATGGAGATAGTAAAATGTACTGACTGAACAGCATTTTTTCCATCTGCTTGAGTGGGTTATTTACGAGGTCAACTGTGGCTTATTAACCTTGCACTAATGAAAACTCCATCTTGAAACCAGTCCTCTGATGTGAAAAGAAACAACAAGTCTCCTACACTTATGTACAAGCTGCTAAACGTCTAAATAGTAGTATTTTTGCCAACATGTACTTTGTTTATTACTTCATTGTTCAACAATTGCCAATGTCCCAATAACCACTGGGCAGGAGAAGCCAGTAACATTTCTGATCAGCATTGTGAATCTCCATTTATTTAAGGAAACTCTTTGTTTTGTTCAGTACTGACTTGTTTAAATATTTATTTAAAAACAAGAACATAGGTTTAAAAGAAAGGCCTTATAACAAGAATCTTGCAGCTACTCAGTCTTTCCGTAGTATTGATCAGCAGTATTGCCTACTCAGTGTATGTTGGAATGTCTCTGCAAATCAAATTTTAACTAATTGCAAAGCAGCAACATCAGACTTGCAACAGTTTAAAAAAAAATAAATCTGTAATAGGTCTGTATTCAGTGTCTAGCACAATGGGGACCCCATCACCGGTAGGGACATTGAGGTGCTATCACTATAAATAATAAAACATTACAAGTAATTAGAATTCCAACTAGTTTGAACTTTAGTTCTGTAACTGAAGAGCCAGATTTGCTCTGATTTACACTGCTAGCAATCCCACCAATTTAAATTAAATTGCAAGGGGTGTAAATTAAGATGGGATTTGGCAAAAAATCTAACGTTTTGTGATGTTATATTGGTGAAATGCTGTGCATATTTCACGATATTTTTGATAGTGGCGGGAGGTTTGAAAGATGTCATATAAAATATTTTAGCTGCTTTATAATAAGAGTGTTAAGGAATTTCTTTTCATCTTTAACCACCCCGATACAGTATACTGCCCACAACTGCAACCTCCAGAAAAGTAGTAATAGTGTCAAAATTGCCTGGTGGACTCTTGCAACAGGAACAGAATAATCACTATTAAAGGTCAGACATTAAATAACAGTTAAAAGTAAACAAAGAATCTTGGAAGTGATACATTATATAAACTTCTACCTATACGTGGTCTTGGAGTCCAATCACTGGAGCTTGCATGTGAGGCTCTGTCATCTTCATCACTATCACAGGAATGGAAACCATTGGCTATAATTTCATCATTAAAAAGGATATTATCTGCAAGATAGTACAACAACAACAAAAATTATAATACTTGAGTCAAACACTTCCATTTTAAGCAGAAACATCATTATAAAAGGCTAAAATGTTACTATAGCTTTAGAGAAGACCTGCAAAAGGATTTCTTTTTTAAGCAGGCCTTTTACTGAGAAGCTGAGAAAGGTTTTGCTAGTTTTAAAAAAAATGTGGGGGGTGAAGTTCTCACTTTATTTATTTATTTATTTATTAAATAAAATCTTAGAAGTAGCAAGTTTGGTCCTCCCTAGTTCTACTGGAGATTTCAGAGGATTTATTTTCTAAATTTCAGACCTCCATTGGGCGGGAGGGGGGTGAATCTAATAATGTTTTCTTTTATAAAACATTAAGTCATTGAAGTTACATAGGTGTTAATCCCCAACCGCTTCAAAAAAAAAAAAAAAACCCAACAAATACATGGAGTTTTATAACACTCTTACTAAAAATCCCTTCTCTCAACCCCCACTTCAACTGCTCAACTTTCGTTTTCTTGAATCCTAGGAGGTCATCACTGCATTAGTTCACCAGCATAGGAATTAAATAGACTAGGATTTAAAAGTATGTCTGGATGCTTTAGCAAACATTTAAGAACAGTCAAGGGAAGATAAGATATGATGACTTTAATACATGCTAAATGGACTGAGTTAGAGCCCAAGGGGGGAGTCTAGACTTTCCAAATGTGTTAGAACTGCTGATCTCCAGCAAAACCAAGGAAGACCAGATACGGCATGTCTGATTATTTTTAAGTTGAAGAAGGGAAGAAAAGTGGGAACTCACTCCCTACTACTCATTCTTTAAAGAAAAAAAACTTTTCAGTTTCTTTATCCTAGTCAGGTATGGCCATAGTCTTCCAAGCTAGACAAATCCCCGTATTTTTATGTAAAAGGACAAATGGAAAACACAGCAGGTGCCCTTTATACATAAAAAGCAGTAAAACCCCAAACTCCATTCCCCCCCTTCACAGGTTTCCTTTAAAGCTCTATTGTGACTAGAAACAAGGAATTGGAGAATAGATGGAGAATTTTAAATTCTAACTTGCAGCAATTTTTTAAAAGTACACCGTGCTTTTTTGGGGGTCATCTTTCCCCTTACAGTGCTTCTCATATATTTGAACAGTTTTCACTCTCACCTCAAATCTTTATGCATATATCAGAGTACAAATCCCATACAGAAAGAGGAAGGACTGAAGATTGGTACACGTTAGCGTACACAAGATGTAAGCTTTGGTACAAACTCCTTAATGTTAACCAAGGGGCTGATTAATTTCAGTGAGACGTTTCACATGCATAAAGTTAAGGGTAGATTTGAAGGATCAGGGCATACATTGTTAACGGTGTGGATCCTATGGAGATCCTCAACCATACTTATTGTATTCACCAATTTTTGCAGCAGAAAAAACAGTTTAAACAACTGCTTAGCTATGCCATCCCCTGCGTAGTCAGGGGATTCCTCAAATCGGCCGTTTCCAGTAACGTATGCCTATTGAATCATAGATTTGCAGCCAAAGCTCTCAGCAATGGTGCTAATTACAGAAGGATCTTGCAAGATATGTGCTCGGTGTATCACATCTCTTCTATGTAAATTTGTAAGAAAATTATTTAAAGGAATCCAAATACTAAAAAGAAAAAGTAAAAATATTGACAAGAAAATTGGATTTTTAAAACTTTCACTTTTAATAACTAAAGACACTTCTAACATAGGTAAAGTAATTTGTTTACAACAAGATTTGAATCAGTCTCCTTTCTGAAGTCCAGGAAACAAAGCTGAGAAAATGATGTGAAATCAGAGGGTAAACTGAAATTGGTAAATTGATGCATGCAGAATTGTCTAACAAGTAGCATAGAAATTAATATAGTATTTTACTGTAGTAATGTAGAGAATTACTAAATAGAATTAAGTTTGATGTATATGGTTTAACAGTTCTACAAGCAGTGGAGTAACTTGTATGTCTGTTTATTGTACTGCCAATAAAAATTATAGAAGTTGAAAATGATAACCTTTCACAATTCTCACACATGACCTTTGCATAAAGAGTACAAGCCAGTTGCCAAATACACCACTTTTGCACATTTGCAAGCTTAAGTAGATGTACAAGGATGCAGCAGAAAATAAACACATTTGTGTAATAATGCACATGCTAAGCCAGAGCATGCACACACTTAACCATGTAAAAAGCTTGTGCAAAATGTCCATGTAAGTACAATATGAACATCTGTGGATGAGTATGCAACAATGAGCACACTCAAAGTTCATTTGGCAAGCACTATGTGAAAAGAGGTGAAACTGGCCAAGGGCCCATTGAACATACATGCAAAAAGGTGTAGGGCAGTTAGTGAGCAAGCTTAGCACCACTGTAAATAGGGCACAGATATTTGGTACCAATTACACAGCTGAATAAGCTATGCAAGAGGATAGGGTCCTAAGTGCGGATGGTTCCTCTCCGTGCCTCCAAACACGGAGCGAGTGTATGGGGGGTCCGTTTCCCCCCTCCCCACACCTGTGCCTGCAGCAAGTGAGCCAGTGCGGGCGCAGGAATTCAGCTGCTTCTCACCAACCCCAGGTTGTATTTCGCATTGGGGCTGGGAGAGGCTGGTGGTTAATTGCGCCTCTCCAGGCCGGGGGAAGAGGGAGAATTGCGCGCCCTCGGCCCGAGTGGGCGTGGCAGGCAGCTTTGGCAGGTTGCTCGTCCCCCAGGTGTGTGTGTTCCGTAGGGGGCGGGATCGGGACTGGTGTCACACAAAAGGGGGACTCGGCCGCTCTGTCTACCCCGTGAACTGCGGGGCTGGGCACGTCAGCCCTGCTCGCCCGCGGGGGGGCGTCGGGGTTATCGCCGCCGCCAGGCGAGGCCAGGGGCCGGAGGAGCCGGGGCGCTGCTCCCTCCTGCAGGCGGGGACGAGCCAGGGAACCTCACCGGGCTGCGGGGCTGCTGCCGCCCCGTGTGACCACTGCGACCTGCTGTAGCCAATGGCGGGCTCCACCGCGTCTCCACGGGGCGCAGCCTCGGAGCCTGCCCCCTCCCCCTGCTGCTGCGGGGGCAGCTCCTCCCAAGGCAGGCCCCGCATCACGGCCCGGTTGTCCGCGCCGCTCCAGCCCACGGCCGCCGCCGCTGTCCCAGCCGTGGAGCCTGTCGTGGGCTCCCTCCCAGCCCCTCGCTCCGGGCCCTTCCCAGGCACCGAGCCCCGCCCGCCGCCGTCTTCAGAGTCCAGGCGCTGGCGCTTAAGAAAGGGCTCGGCCGCGGCGCAGGGGTCGCTGCGCGGCTGGAGGAGCAGAGTCTCCTCGTCCGCCATCTTGGAGCAGCAACCGCCGCCTCCCAGTCCGGCGCAGCAGCGCCTCCGCCTAGAGCCCCCTTCCCCCAACCCCCCCTCCAGGGAGAGATTTAAACCGCGCACGTGACCTCGCCACCACCCACGCGGGCACCCTCCCGCAGAAGCCGAATAACAACAAACCGGGTCACGTGACCGGGGAGGGGGCGAGAGATGCCACCGGCACGTGACCCTCTGCTCAGCCGAGCGCACCTAAGCGGTGCCATCCAAGCTTCTCTTTTCCCCCCTCACGTGACCTACCTCCCAGCCAGCCACAGGCTTCGCCCCTGCCCGGGCGGCCGGGTGTGAGGTCATGGGGGGGGGAGGGGAGAGAGGCGTTGAGGCGCCAGGGCCTTGTTGGGTAGGGGAAGAGACCGTGCAGTAGCTAGAGGCAGGGGAGAAGGGGTGATGTGGAAGGTGGATGGGGAAGGAAGGGGAGCAACCCAAATAGCTCAGCTCAGGTGGGGGTTGTGGAGGCTGAGCAGGAGGTGCCACTGTTTTAACGGGTTGGGCAGGGGAGAGGTGTTGAGAAATCAGAAGGTCTGTATCACACCCAGAGTGGTACCAGTTTAACTGAAGATGTGTTAAACCTAACTTAGTTCAAGCAATGGAAGTTTGTGTTTTAGATGTTCAGTTCACTTATTTCTGTTCAACTTAATCAGTGTTTTGCAGGATTCAAACTAAACCCAAAATCAGAGAATCCTAGGACGGGAAGGGACCTGGCGAGGTCATCTAGTTCAGTCCCCTGCGCTTACAGCAGGACTAGGTACTCTCTAGACTGTATAAGCCACTATCAAATAGAAATAAGGATGTATGCTTGCAAAGACTTGCACAGGTTCAATTAAATCAGTTTAAAAACACCCCTTTAACTAAACTGGTGCCAGTTTTTGTAGATAAACCCTAAATCATTGGGATCCCTAATTTACTTAGTTCCGTCATCAAGGGGCGAGGGCTGGATGGAGAAAAAGGAAATCACCTGTGTCTGAGCAGCCAGGCTGGAAAGGGGAAGAGAGAAATGGAGATGTTGCACTATTATTGGCAGCCCCAAGTATTCAAAAATCCTGAGTGGCTTAAAATAAGACTTCAAAATTAAAACATTTTGGGCTTTTTATTTGCCTTGTTGGTTGTTGAGCCTCATGTTTTTAAGCTTTTCTCTGCATCCATTAGGGCTAGAAATTCACTTCTTTAAAAAAAAAAAAAAAAGATTCTCACATAATATACTTGCCAGGTGATAACCCAAGTGTTGTGAGACCTATTATAAAATAATGTCCTGGCAAACTGATTACGTTGGAATGGCCATCTTCAAATAACACTTCTATTAGTATACTTAGGGGCATGTCTACATTATGTGGCATAGCATAGCTATAGTGCCCATAATGTAGAGACTTCCTATGTTGATTGGAAGGGGGTTTTTATTGATGTAGGTAATCCACCTCCCAGAGCAGCAGTAGCTAGGTTTATAGAAGAATAGCAGAGTTATTTGGAGATGGCCATTCCAATGTAACCAGTGTGACATAACAGTGTTGCCAGTTCCTGATATCTTCTGTCAACCTAGTCATCCCATGACCAGGGGTTAGGTCAGTTTAGCTAAAGCGCACAGAGGTATGAGCACCATATGTAGATCAATCTGATTTTAAGTGTAGACCAGGCTTTAGTCTACACTTTTCCATTTATATTTTCTTTTCTGATACTCATAATTTATAAACACATCTAGTTTCCTCACATGGCATTTCCAAAAGTCTGTTTTCCCTTCAATATATACTTCTAGATGGGCCCAATAAATGTTAATTAGCCTAATCTAATGTATTCCTCATCTGTTTGCCAAAGAGTTTGACTTGTTCACTGGCATGATGATGTTATGTGAGGTTTCAGAAAAAGAGATTATGTTCTCTCTTAGTGTGTCAGCTGTCTGCTTTTCTGGTTTTTTAGCATCTTAAAGTTTTTTACAGAGTTTTCGTATATGCACATGTGGTGGGCTGCATTTTCACAGTGAATATAAACTAATTTTCTTTCAGTTTAGCCAGTTTTGTCCAATATATCCGATAACAAGGCCATTTTATTTAGGAAAGGTGTGTTTCATTTGGTCCTGCATAGTAGATTCTACACTAAAACTGCATGGATTTACCTTAAGTTCTAACTTTTCAGTAACCTTCCAGTAGTGCTGGCTATGTGGAGAATCATCCACTGCAATGGGGAAATGTTTCCTGACACTTGCTAATATTTGTAGAGACACATACTGTCAGTTATTTTGCAGAAGAACATGGACAAATGTTGCCAAGTTTTTTCAGTATCTACCTTTAGTGTAAGAACCTAAGCTTTGTGTTTAGTGTTTGATATATGTGGTGACAAGGGGTTAAAAATCTCTTGTCTTGGTTCGTTTGTATTCCTCGCTTCAGACGGGGGGGGCCTGGAGAAGAGAGGGCGAAGGAGGGAGGAAGGATTTCTTATTAGGTCCACTTCCGTTTATGGCCCGATGACAGTTTTATGGCTTACTGTGGGGTTTTTTGTTTTTTTCTTTTTATCCCTTGATTGAGACAGCTGGATTTTCCTAAAGGGATCAATTTCTTAAAACACACTTACATGTACAGTCGTACAACTTACTCAGGTTTGACTGATTGAGGGGTCCGCACCGTTTCCATTCAGCCCATCATACTGATGAGGTGAATGTATCCGATAACGGAACGCTTATTTAGCGGGAGGGGGGAAGAAAGGCAGACAGACAAACACAGAGTGAATCCTTTGAAGTCACAGGAGCTCTATTGAGCAATGGAGCTACAAAGGCTCATGAGTTAGGGAAGGGGAAAGGGTAGCCTTGTGGCTGCAGTCATTCCGCCTGTCCGTTGAGTCACTAAGTTCAGACAAGCCCCCCTTGCTATTCACCCAACCAACTTGTGGACGGATGAGAGCGGCTGAAACCTGTCTTAATCCAAGACTTGGTCAACGGCTCATAAATCTATCATTCATCATTCAATGACACACATTCTCTGTTCAATTCCAATTCACTATTTATTGAGGGTTTTCTCTCTATCACAAGTTGTCTCCCCTTATCCTTTTACAATTCCTTAAACTTAGAACTTAACACTTAAAACTTATGATTTAGACAACTAATCATACTAACACAAATACACTAAACAGATACTTAAAGACTTACTTACAATTAAAGAACATTTGATTAATATTTACCACCCAGATGGATGAACTCAGTTGCAACAAAAACAATAAAAGTTTATGGCCAAATTTCCTTACTCTTTATGTTACGTTCCTGGGTTTTCCTCCAGTTGGAACCTCTATCACATTCACACCCTGGTTACTGGTTTTCATCGAGGTGGAACCTCTATCGCATTCACACCCAGGTTACCAGCTCTAATGCCCTATACTTTCTTGAGCAGCGAGCTGGGGAGAGGCAATGATGGTTGATCAGGCCATCTTTGCGGTGCAATTCTGGTGCACCCCTTGTGATGCGTGGCTTGTCCAATTTGCCTCTCTCCTGACAACCTTATATATCTCTCCACCCCAGCGTATTGCTTGCTTAAACCAATTGTGACGTTTTGGCTATTGTCCAACCAGCAAGTCCCACGCCTGTGAAGGAACTTTTTGCCCTCCAGTGGCTAATTACAAGCCTTGGGGTGCCCACTGTTGCTGGACAGATTCTCTGTTTCTTGACTGTCAACAGGCCTCATCCTGTTGACCAGCTTTGACTTCCTGATAACCAAACTTTCGGAAACAGCTTGTTTTTTGTGACATTTGCCATTGTTGCTTGAGCACATATACATTACAGGCTCTATAGAAGTCTGTTACAACAATATAGTCTCCCAGAGACTAGGCCTGTTAGTGCCTCATCCAAAGCCCATTGAGGTCAATGGGAGTTTTTCCACTGACTCGAGTAAGATTAGGATCAGGTTGAGTGCCTAATACAATCCTGTTAGTAGTTTAGTTTTTGTGTCCTTCTCTCTATAAAAGGTCCTACATACACCCCCCAAACTGACTAATATTATATCAGGGTTTCTTGTGCCCCCCTGGCAGTCTTTCTATATTCACCTCTTTTGTTTTAGACAAGTTCAATTAGATGATATGGTCTTTGGGGTAGGGAATAGTACTTTTCTTCTGTGTTTGTATAGCACCTAGCACCGTTGGGACTTGGTCCTTGACTAGAATCATAGAATATTAGGACTGGAAGGGACCTTGAGAGGTCTTCTAGTCCAGTCCCCTGCACGTGAGGCAGGACTAGTATTATCTAGACCATCTTTGATAGGTGTTTCTCCAACCTTCCCTTAAAAATCTTCAATGACAGAGATTCCATAACCTCCTTAGGCAATTCATTCCAGTGCTTAACTACCCTGACAGTTAGGAAGCTTTTCCTAATATCCAACCTAAACCGTCCTTGCTGCAGTTTAAGACCTTTGCCTCTTGTCTTATCCACAGAGGTTAATGAGAATTTTTCTCCCTCCTCCTTGTAACAACCTTATATGTACTTGAAAACTGTTATCATGTTCTCCCTTAGTTTTCTCTTCTCGAGACTAAACAAAACCATTTTTTTTCAATCTTCCCTCAAAGGTCATGCTTTCTAGACCTTTAATCATTGTTTGTTGCTGTTTTGGGGACTTTATCCAATTTGTTCACATCTTTCCTGAAATGTGGTGCCAGACTTGGACACAATACACCAGTTGAGGCCTAATCAACGTGGAATAAAGTGGAAGAATTACTTCCCGTGTCATGCTTACAACACACCTGCTAATACATTCTAGAATGATGTTTGCCTTTTTGCAACAGTTACACTGTTGACTCATATTTAAATCATTATCTAAATCATTGATGAAGTTATTGAACAAAACTGAACCAGAACGGATCCCTCCAGGACCCCACTCGATATGCCCTTTCAGCTTGACTGTGAACCACAGATAACTTCTCTCTGGGAAGGGTTTTCCAACCAGTTATGCACCCACTTTATAGTAGCTCCATCTAGTTGTATTTCTCTAGTTTGTTTATGAAAAGGTCATGCAAGATAGTATCAAAAGCCTTACTAAAGTCAAGATATACCACATCTACTACTTCCCCCCATCCACAAGGCTTGTTATCCTGTCAGAGAAAGCTATCAGGTTGGCTTAACAAGATTTGTTCTTGACAAAGGTAGACTAACTGTCACATATCACCTTATTATCTTCTAGGTGTTTGCAAATTGATTGCTTAATTATTTGCTCCATTGTCTTTCCAGGTACTGAAGTTAAGATGACTGGTCTGTAATTCCTCAGGTTGTCCTTATTCACCTTTTTTATAGATGGGCACTATATTTGCCCTTTTCCAATCCTTTGAAATCGCTCATATCTTCCATGACTTTTTGAAGATAATCACTAATGGCTCTGATGCCTTCTCAGTCAGCTCCTAGGTGCGATGGTGGTACAAATAATAAATGCTGACAACATAGATAACAGATTTATTTCAGTTTTACCTCTATCTCACTTAGGGAAATGAATGCTATTACATAGCTGTACTGTCAAAAATAAACCGATTTCCTTTATCTTACTTATTGGATTCTGTGCAAAATCCTGCTATCTGAATTTGAAGTAGAATTGGGGGAACAATGGGGAAATAGCATTTTTACCTCCACTTCTTGTTTTCTTTTTAGCAGATTTACAAGCCTGTTTTTTCTAACAAAGGCAAGTTAGCAACCAGAATATCTCCATTGATGATCCTAACTTGTTCATACTCCATTATTCAGTTGTTGGGTTGCATTAAGGTTCTGATGCCAATAATTGTAGTCCAGATGCTAGGACACTGGACTGGGGCTCAAGATACCTGGATTCTGTTCGGAGCTTTACCACTAACCTGCTGTGTGACTTTGGACAAACTATTTCACCTCTCTTTGTGTCTCCCTGCCCACCCTTTTTTTGTTTGTGTATTAGATTGTGAGTTCCTCAGGGCATGAGCTATTTCTTGTTATATTGGTACAGTGCTTAACATAATGCAAGCCAGTCTTGGAGGTAGTACTCTTACTTTTATTCAAACTTACCCAGAGGATGGTGCTCTAGATTTTATAGTCTTAAGTCTTAGAAATCAGGAAAACCAAATCCATCTTTTTCCACTGGACAAAGTAAGGTTTCCCATCTTTATCTTATCTATCTTGTTCCAGATATGCTTCATTAGTATGTGATATAATTTCTTAAGTTTCCACCTTAGCACATTCATATCATCCAGTTTGTCCACTGTAAAGACTCTCGTGAATAGTTGTCATTTTCTGGTAAGAGAGAGAAGCTGATAAAAGAAGAAAAGGAGGGAAAAGTTACTTCGAGTATTACTGGATCTTTGTTTCTGCAGGAGGAGAGAGGGCTTAGTGGTCTAAAATATTAGATGTGCAAATATCTGATGTCTTAGACCTGCATCAACAGGGTATGTAAACTGAGTTCTCTGCAGTTTCCTGTCTCAATTTTTCGCACCAGACCTTAACAATGGCGATTTCATGATGCATTGAAGAGCTCATAATGCAGTTTGTAAAAGTAGGGATTTGTTCTGGTGGTATCATAGACGATTAGGGTTGGAAGGACCTCAAGTCATCTAATCCAACCCTCTTCTCAAAGCAGGACAAACCTCAACTAAATTATCCCAGTCAAGGCTTTGTGAAGCCACACATTAAATACCTCTAAGGATGGAGATTCCATCACCTCCCTAGGTAACCCATTCCAGTGCTTCAGCACCCTCCTAATGCAAATTTTTTTCCTAATATCCAACCTACACCTCCCCCACTGCAACTTGAGACCATTACTCCTAGTTCTGTCATCTACTACCCCTGAGAACAGCTTCGCTCCATCCTCTCTGGAACCTCCCTTCAGGTAATTGAAGACTGCTATCAAATGCCCCCTCATTCTTCTCTTCTGCAGAGTAAACAAGCCTGATTCCCTCAGCCTCTCCTCATAAGTCATGTGCTCTAGCCCTCTAATCATTTTTGTTGCCCTTCACTGGACTCTCTCCGATTTGTCCATGACCTTCCTGTAATGGAGGCCCCAAAACTGGACATAATACTCCAAGTGTGGTCTCACAAGTGTCGAATATCACTCCCCCCAATCTGCTGGCAATGCTCCTACTAATGCAGCCCAATATGTTGTTAGCCGTGGCGATAAGGGCATACTGTTGACTCATATCTAGTTTTATTCCACTGTAACCCCCAGGTTCTTTTCTGCAGAACTGCTGCCTATCCAGTTGGTCTCCAGTCTGTAGCAGTGCATGGGATTCTTCTGTCCTAAGTACAGGACTCTGCATTTGTCCTTGTTGAACCTCATCAGATTTTTTTGGGCCCAATCCTCCAATTTGTCTAGGTCACTGTGTATCCTATCCTTACCCTCCAGGGTATCTACCACTCCCCCCAGTTTAGTGTCAACTGCAAACTTGCTGAGGGTGCAATCTACCCCATCCTCCAGATTATTAATGAAGATGTTGAACAAAACCAGCCCCAGGACCGACCATGGGGCACTCTGCTTGTTACTGGCTGCCAACTAGTTGATCACTACCCATTGAGCCTGATGATCTAGCCAGCTTTCTATCCATTTTATAATCTTTTCATCTAACCCATACTTCTTTAACTTGCTGATAAGACTACCATGGGAGGCAGTATCAAATGTATGATATGTACCATCTTATTCTGGTTCCTACCATTATGCAGAAATATGTGCACTACTTTCTTGCTATCTTACACTGGTTATAGAGGCTGGTGTTTTGAGTTTTAACGATCTGTTGTCTTTTTATTTTTATGATGGCTGTACATAGGAGGACAGTACAGTACTGGAATGATCAGTCCCAGTACTAGGTTGTGAACTACCATTGTCTGGTCAGTTCCAAAATAATTTTTCCATCTTTGCTTAGGCATCAATTAAGGAAAGTACTCTAAAATGTGCTCAAGTCATTCTGATTCAGGAAAGCACTTACACATATGGTTAAATTAACTTCAATGGAACTTTAAGCATGTGTTTAAATTAAGTTCTTAAGTGCCCTCCCTGAACAGGCACACTTCTCTGAGTCATAACCTTAGCTTGAAGGCTTTTTTTTGAATCAGGACTCTTTTTTTCTTTTTTCTTTTTTTTTTAAAGATGTGTGTACAGACCTAGCATGTTGGAGACCCAATCCCTGACTGGGGTCTATTTTCTTCTTCAATACAAATATTTATAATTGATCTATATTAAATTATAACATACTTTATGCTGTGTATTTGTATGGGTGTTATACATGTATTTGTGTTTCTGTTGACGTTCTTTTATCTATAGGTGGAAATTTATTCAGTTCCTAAACTATGAGGGTAAGCATGCACAGCATTCAGTTGTATTGTGCATTTGTATTTTTGTTTGTTTATATATTGCCATCGACAATTGCCCTGTGTGCAGAATATCTGAAATTCAGATCATCAGAATTTTAGAAAAACAAAATGTTGGGCTTGGGGTACACTTGTAAAATTTGGACAACTGGGTATAGATAATCACAGTTGAAATGGAACGAGAGAATATTGTGAGCATATTGCAATTTAAAACACACCCAATGCTATCTTTAATTGTTGCACAATGCTTCAGAGATACCATGGTGAAGGGCACCAATCTCTCTTTTGCTGTTGATTTGTTAATTAAATAATGTTATATAATATATATATAAAAATATAATTCTGATTTTTTTAAAGTCTTTATTTTCCTCATGGCAAGTGTTAATCTTTATAAAAACTAGAGGAGTCGGCAAGTGGTGACCAAATCAATGGCTTGACGTCATCTTTTGGTTTGTTTAGCTGTTGCTGAGCTGAGCTGAAGAACAATATGATGCAAACAGTGTTTGCTTTTGAAAAATCAACTCTGAATTTTTAAAGCCACAGCATTGCATTTTTCCAGCAGCCTGTCTCCCTCCTAGGGTGACCAGATAGCAAGTGTGAAAAACTGGGATGGTGGTGGGGTTAATAAGCACCTATATAAGAAAAAGCCCCTAATATCCGAATTGTCCCTATAAAACTGAGACATCTGGTCATCCTACTTCCTCTGTTCTGGTATTGTCACATAGTAATCTTCATGTAAACAGCTAAATCTGGTGTGATTGATATAGTTAAGTTTTGTGATGGTAAACAGACATAGTTTGTTTAGAATATATAAATGAACGCATATATATTACTGCATAATATCCCAAGCTAGTAAGAGAATAAACTGTCAACTTAAAATTAAATTTTATTAAATAAGTCAATTACAACTCCTGGGTTAGGCATGTAGAATCAGTCCTTTTGTTTTCAGGTGTTAATTAAGAGCAGTTTAAAAAAAAAACAAAACTTTAAGCCAAAATTGTTCGTTCTTACTCTGGAAAGTGACTTTTTTGTGTGTAATTTTGGTAAAATTCTAGTCTGAGTTATCTTAGAAAGAGAAAAGGTTTCTCATGTTCTGAATTTTGTTTTCTTTCCCCTGTTATTTTTCAGAAAACTGAGAATTGGGTCCTTTCCAAAATTTTACATTCCCTTGACTAAAGACTTTATATGCACTGAAATAACTAAATCTGTTTTAGTTCACACCTTTTTATTTTGGTGCATGTTTGTGTGTGGATACTCTTTAATGTTGGATTTAAGAGAGTCCTTTTTTGTTTGAAAGTTCTATTTCAAGTTAATTAAAATAATAAGGGGGAAAATTGCCACGGAGACCTTGCCTCAGTATATTTAAAACAGACAAAAATGAATTAAAATTAGAGCAATTTTTGTGCATATTTGTGTGTAAGACAAGACCTTAGTGTTGAAGTGGAAAAAGTGGCTGACATATTAAAGAACAGTTCGGTTCTAAAGCTACATTTAAAAAAAGGGGGGGAGGTGCAAAATATTAGGTTCCTAAATTCAAATTTAGGTTATAATCCAGCAAAGATTTACATGTAAAGTTAAGCATTTGTGTATGAGTAATCCTACTGAAGTCATTGGTTCTGATTCAGGAGAGCATGTACTTAAATCCATCTCTATTCAGGATAGCGCTAACTTCAAGCATGTGCTTAAATACTATCCTGAAGGATATCCTTTCCTGAATCAGGGCTATATTTTGTAAACACAACACTTCTGTCTGAAGTCTGTGGAAGTGATTCATATAAGTGATTCATATAGTTTACTGTGACAGTTCTCTACCACATGCTAACCAAAACATGGAGAAAATATAAATTAAAAACAAAAGAAAATTAAAGCTAGCAAGTACAGTGCATGAAATAAAAAATTATTTCATATCACACTTCTTATTCCTTTTTTTGTTGGTTCTGGGTGGGTTTTTTTAAATATATGCACTGTTAAGGTTTTCAGTCCTCCTCCTCCTCTCATCCTTCTTTAAGGAAAATTGCCACTGAAGCTGAGCATTTCCTGAGACAGGCTCAGTGCACCAGTCTTATATGATAAATGAATGGAAATAAATTCCTATTTGGAAACTACAGAGTACAGAATTACACATACTAGATTTTGCTGTTTTGTGCATGAAGGACCAAATCATGGCAAAACTCCCATTGCTTTCACTGAAACCAGGATTTGGCTCTGTTAATTCATGTGTAAGTAATACTGTGTAAACAATATTGGAGAAAACATTTTGTTCGTAATTGGTGAGTTCAGAATTACATATGTAAGATTTCGTCATCTGTGCTATATTTGTACACTTATTTAGAAGTGTAAACAGTGTACACTATGTAAACAGATTTATAAGTAACCTTTTATAACTAAATGGCAAAACCTCATTTAGATCTTGCCATTTCCTGGGCTGCGTTATTTCACTTTAAGATAATACTGTGTACCTCTTAACAATATTTTTCTCTTTCATATCTTTTTGTATTTATTATCCCTGGGTTAGATTATGTTATTCTTACTTATGTTGAATAGTATCTTACTCCACAAATAGCCCTATTGAAATCTGGGACTACTCGTTGAGTAAGATACTACTTACCCTGAGTAAGGTGGCAGAATTTGGTCTAATATGTATTGTGTTAATATGTTATGTTGAACTATGCTAAAGAGGTAGATTGTACCTATCCCTAATGTAGCCACACAGTGGAGAGGATGAGATTAAGGATTCTCTCTCCACCTCTCCGCCTCATACCTTGCCTGCATATGTAACAACTACTCATTTTGCAGCTGAGAGCAGGTGGGAGTTGCGCATCGGAAAGAGTCGTCCCCTAAGATAGAAGTGAGTCAGACGTAGATAAAGCCATAGTTCATTCTCTCCTGACCCCAATGTACTGGCCAGCAGAACTGGCTGGTCCCAGGGTGGGCATATTGACAAAGTTTCCTAGTATGTCAGGGAGATTGCTGTTTATAACTCAAAAACTCCCAATGTCATAATCTTGTCCCAGCATAAAACCATTGGGTACTTTGGAGCCAAGCCAGTGGTGCTGTGACCCTGTGAAACTAGTTGCAACGTCACTCACTCAGATTTGAAGGGGGTGGGTATATGTGCGATAAGGGCCAGTGGGACAATCAGGCTAAAGGGGGAGGGAGTGTCTGAGGGGGGGGAGGAGGAGGGTCAGGTGTGGAGGACTCTGCAGTCCCTAATCAGCCTCTCTTTAGGCTTTATTAGCAAATTGAGTACTACCACAACTCTCCCTTAAATTAATTTGAAACTGTTGTTGGTCAGTAGGATGGTGGGAAGTATGCTGCAGCTCTGTAAAGAGATGGTGCAAGTTACTTTTCACAGTGGAATCCTGAGAGAAATGGTGCCTTTTTGAGGCATATTGGTTCCTGTTGCTCCTCTGGGAACTACTGCACCTGTGAAGTGCCCCTCACTTCAGGTTTCTATGGAGATGGCACTGTTTAGTCCTAAATAATTCCTAATGGGTACAGCATTCCATATTTAAACATTTACTAAAGCTTTTCACCAAGAGATTCTTTTCTTTATTGTTGTTTAGTTATCTACATCCTTCGGTTGGGAACCAGGAAGCAATTTTTCAGAACTGTTGACTCCTTCCAACTTTTTTTACACAAATCATATAAAGTTTTCAGACTTCTCCTGGGGAGTTGTATTTGATTTAAACACACTCAAATGTTTTCAGTAACAATTCATGATTTGAAATTAATATTGTTTTATCTTACTGAATTACTATTTCCTTTTCTATACCATATTTATATTTCACTCTCCTAGTAAACTTTCTAAATATCCAATAAAAACTAAAGACATTCAAATAATAAAATCATCTTGAAGGTTGCAGAAGAACATCTGTTAATTTATAGCAAAAAATTTTACTTTTGTAGTTATAAAATACCATTTGCAAGGGCAGAAATCGTAGTTAAGTTTTCAGAAATAACACTAGTTGTGTTTCTTGATCCTTTGTCATCCTCTACTTGAACATTTATATTTACGTTTCTAGCAAGGGCTGCTAAGCCTACCAAGTAACCGTATCCAAAACAAAGTATATAAAATAATGACAACATTAATTTATTTCACAGCAATTATGCATTTCTAAAAGCCATCTGCAATATTTAATGCCATTAAATATCTTCGGCTAGAAAGTTTTTACAGAAAAAAGGGAAAAACAAGAATAAAGAAAAACAAGCTGCTTAGTTTACCCAATCTTACAAAGATTTACACACATGCTTAATTTTACATGTGAAAGTTTACCCTCTGAAATCAATGGGCCTTCTTATATGTTCAAAGTTAGGAACATTTGTGAGTCTTTGTCAGATGGAGGAGGCCTTCATTATTAATCATATTTTAAACCTGAAAAATTTAATAGCACTTGACAGTAAAATGGGTTAAAAAAAGTATATGCATGTAACTCCCAACACACAAAAATTGCAAGGGAGTCTCAACTGGAGATTTAAAGTCCTTCACCAAGCACCTCTTTACTATTGACAAATCAGAAAGTCTGAACAGTCACCATAATCAAAGAATGAGTACTTTATATTGTCTTCAAATAGTCAAACATTGTGGGATACAAAATCGACTCAAAAAAACCTAAAGGAATGAATGCAGTGATCATTAATAATTTATTTTCCTAGCCTTTGTTCTCCTAGAGAGATCGACATGAAATCCTGGCCCTACTGCAGACAATGGCAAAACTCTTAATGACTTCAATGGGGCTAGGATTTCATTCTGAGTAAGATAGCAATTTTGTGATAATAATTTCAAGTAATTGCTATTCTCTTCCATACTTGATGCGTACTTTTCCTGTGCTAAAACTGAGGCAAAAGTTACAATTTATAGCAGAAGAAAAATTTGGTTTTGTAGATTTAGGCCCTAGTCCAGCAAAGCACTTAAGCATATGCATAGTCTCATTGAAATCAGTAAGACTATTCCTGCTTAAAATTAAGCCTAAGCATAAGTCATAGCAAGATCCAGGCCTAAAATGATAGTGAGATTTTATTTGGTATCCTGAATGCTTTTCAGTCTGAAGAGGTAGAGCATACAGTTGAATAATATTTAAATTACCTTTAAAACTACAAATCCCAGAGAGCATTGCAGATACCAGGCTTGTGCAATGTTACTGTCCTCCTGTAAAGAACCAATGACAAACAGCGAATTCAGGAATCTCAGATGACATCTCAGTGTATTAAAAAGCGCTGTAGGGAGCCCTAGACCAGACTGCGAAAAGCAGTTTTCTCTGGGCTACATTTAAACAAGCCTATAAGCTTACTGTTGACAGCTTGTACTTTACACTTGGCGTGCATCAGCTGTTGGGGGGGGAAAAGCTGTTTGACTAGTCCAAATGGATGCAATTTTGAACTGCAGTCTGGATGATATGGAAGATTATTACACCTTGTTAGGATGCGATGAACTCTCCACGGTAAAAGAGTAGTTCTGTTTTCTTTGCCATGTTAGTTTGTTTTGGGTTTGAGTGCTTGTAAGGGGAATTTGAAGAAAATGTTTATCAGTAAATGTATGATTATTTGAAATGGAACATGTACCTGCTTTCTTACCTACATAATACCTTTGAATTTCTCTTCCTCTATTGTTAATCTCAGCAATTGATTTCTTTGACACAATTAAGATTTTAGAATATAGTTCATAGTACAGATGTTGTCTAAAGCAAAATTGTATTGTTACATCTTAAATAGTTTAATTTTAATGTAAATCATGTTTTGTTTATTAAGCTAGTTCCATGTGTGATGTCAGAATGCACTTTGAAACACTTGTGAAATGTTATTTGTAGGCTATTAAGTAATACAATGTATTGGTCTTAAAAGGTGGCAGAAAATACGTGAGTCAGTGCAAATAATATAAGAAATGTGAAGATGTTCTCTTTGTCAATAATCAGTAATAATATTCAGTTTCTAAAGATATATCACTGGGAAAAATATAGCCATTGCTTGGGAGAAAAAAATGTTTTAAAACAAACCTCACACCTAACTCCCAAAATACTAATGTTCAAATACTAGTTTTCTAGACTCACTTTCGTAGCAGCTGCATGTTATCTCAGACCTGAGGATAAAATCTGTCTCAACAGCTGTTGGATGATTATAATTAAAACAAGGGTTCTGGGTTCCTGTACTTCATAAAGCTTTCCTATATTACATTTCCTAATGATGCAAATTCAGGACCATTGTAAAATTTTAAAACTAACTCCTGTGCCAATTGAAGTAGTACAGGGTGTTGAGATTTTTTGCTAATTTTTCTGCTGTAATTAATGATATTATATATGGGAAATGTTTTGCTCTGCAAATGTAATTAAATACTCGTCTATATTAATGATAAAAATTTTGGTAAAGTCTTTGTTATGCACCCAAATACATACGTAAATATAGATAGAAAAATATAGCACACTTAATCTACTATTAAAAATAAATGTGTTTTCTGAGACGCAATTTAAGACATCCCAGCAGGTGGCAGTAAGCAAGTTTTTATTTCAGCTTTTTTAACAGCTGAAAAAGATTAATGCGCTAATTCTGTTTTTATAGCCTTCGGTAAATATTCATATTTCAAGCACATACTGTAAACCATTTTTTTTAAGTTACATTGAAGTGAAATGTACTGTGTTGTAATAATTGCTTACTGGTTCTGAAAAGTAATCTGTTACACATTATTTATTCAGAAAAACAACAGATGCTCTTAGTTTACTTTTGCCTTCTGAGTATGAGTCGTATGTGTGAGATTGTGACTTTTCGGAATACCCATATTACATCCCTATAGGGAAGATGCATTTTTTTGTATTTTTAAAACATGGCAATATTTTCAACATTCAAATATAACTTGTATTATAAAATTGTCACCTTCATAATGAAAACATATTGAAAATATGGTTTAAATATTTATTGCAATATGGGCTCATGTGCTTCCTGATTCAGGCATGTACAGGAGCAAGCCTGCTTCTGCAGATCCCAGCTTGGGCCTCGATCCTGAAAGATATTGTGTACTCTGATCCCAATCTATAAAGCACTTGAGCACATCAGTATTCCCATTCATTTCAGTAGAACTGCTCATATACTTAAAGTTGACTACATGTGTAAGGGCTTTGCTGGATCAGGGCCAGAGTAATCAGCCCTTAGGAGTGGGCTCAATCCTCAAGGGAATTCAGGAACTGGAGGAGGTGGAGGCATGACATGGCAGTGTAGCTGGGTACTTTCATACAGAAGTCTCTTGCATCTCATGAATCTATATCCTCTGACATCAGGAAGTGTTTCAGTTTAGGGGAGTCCCAGATTCCTTACTTGGTAAAATCCATTACTCTCTCTGTATATCTTGATATCTTTTCCTTTAGTTTCTTTTTATTAATATTTTCATTTTTGATCATAATTCATGTTATATTTGGGTCTGAAAAGTAATTAGATTACACTTTCAAAGTAATGTCACTGCAAACGTTGTAATTGAAAATCCCTGCAAATAGTTTTTAGAGCTGTATTGATAACTTTCTCTGCTGAGTACCCAGTCCCACAATCTGCATATAATAGCTGTATTTTTAATCTGTAATTTATTAGATTTAAAAACCGAAGACACCACACTTATGTATTCATAGAAAGAGTAACAGAGAGCAACAATACAAAGAATAAAATCTGTAAAAGCACCATAGCTATCTGTTGTTTTCCAGTCAACTTGCTCAATGAAATTGGACTGAGTAGTTGAATGATGCAATGTTTTGTTTTTTAAAATAAAATCACATAGGCCTTACTTTTAAGAATGACTGAAAATTATATGTTTCAGGGAAAGAACAGGAGGGGTACAGATTTTTACAAATAGCCAAATTAACAGATTTTTAAAAAAAATTATTTTGGTTGAACATAAACTTGCTACCAGATGTTATCAGAGCTTGAGTTTCACTGGAATAGCATTAAGAGGTTTTGGCTCCTGAACCTCTAGGTAGCTAAATTGAGGATGCTCTAAAATCCTGAAGTTGGTACCCAATTCCAGCTTGTTGCTGAACGAGTCCTTAGTCAGCCTGTTTCTAAAGAGTCAAACTATCAATAAAACACTGCATTGGCACAGCTGCGCTGCTGTGGTGCTTTAATGAAGATGCTCTACACTGACGGTGGAGAGTTCTCCCATCAGCTTACTTAATCCAGCTTCCCAAGAGGTTTCTCCCACTGACATAGCACTATCTACATGGGCGTTAAGTCGGAATAAGTACAATGCTCAAGGGTGTGGATAGGTCTGTAGTGGAGACCAGACCTAAGTGGTATTTAGATGTATGTGGTTCAAGTTTTAAAATTTTTTGGCTATAATAACTAGTAACACAAAATAGCGACATATTGCTGATGTGAAAAACAGAAGATTTGCCATGTTGGATCAGACCATTGGTCTATCATTTCTGAGGTACTGACATGAGATTTCATGGCAAGTATATCATGAGATAATGTATCATTTTTTTCAATTTGCATAATGTTTTATAGAACTATAAACTGTTGAGAGGCTGTGATGAATATAAAACTAATCCATGCCATCATTACAGCATTGGCCACAGAACTGACTTCATTCCAGGCCAACTTTATCTTTTTTCCAGGAGAAGTTCAAATTGATAGGAAAATCAGAAATTGTTCTGTATCTATCTCTGTGGTAACCATGAATCAAGCAGATGCTGCTGTGTGCTAAGTTTCCATCTTTTAGGTGAAATTTACCCATTGCAGAGGATCACTGTAAAGCCATATAAACTCTTAACATAAGGTTTTAGTGATGTAGAGGGTTTTGCATATGCTCTCTGCACTGAAGGTATCTTCATAATTACAGCTGACTAAATAATGAGAACAAAAACTGAAGTTATACACTTCTTATATCCTGATAAAAAGCTAGAAATCAGTCTTGCAAGTGTGAACTTTTACTTATAATTTTCTTAAAATCAAAGCGCACAGCTGTGGAAAAGTACATCTTCATGAAGTAAAGAGTAAAGATGGGAGTTCAGAAAATGAAATTAAATTACTGACAGTTGTCAGATGGTTCTCGTTATATATTTTGGTTATACAGGATCTTGTAAAATCAAGGAAGCAAAACACACACAGGTTTCTGGGATTGGATTTTTAGGGAGCGGGAGAGAGAATGTATGTATGTATTTAATTAAAATGTTGATATTCTGTTTAGGTTGAACAAATTCTTGCAGAGTTTAAGGTTAAAGCCCTTGAATGCCACCCTGACAAACATCCTGGAAACCCTGACGCTGGTATGTAGTTTTTCCTATTTAAAAACAATCTATTTTCTTAAATTATAATTAAGGCATTGAATGCAGCCTAAAAGCCATCAGTAAATATTACTGTGAATGCAGCCTAAAAGCCATCAGTAAATATTACTGTTTCCATTTTAATTATTTTTACATTTATGGAATGTACTGTCTTTAAATGTCAAGCCTTAATATTTTACTGTAACACTTACAAAATAATAGATATTAGAGCCGGAAGACACTTGTTTGATTATCTAGTCCAGGCATTGTCAATTTTGTTTTAAGGGGGATGCACATGACATATTTGGGTTAACTACAGTAATTGCTTACATGAAAAGTAATATTAGGAAAATATTTAATGTATTTTAGATTGTTTTAATGTTATTTAGCAGCTAGAAATAAGCAGGCCCCAGCATTATGTCAGGCCAGCACTGCAGGCCAACAGCAAACATCTGAAATTGTGGAAATGCTGTCAGTCACCCAAATAGCCTTCCCCTTTCTCTGTAGTAGTGCCTTGAGGAAAAAACACATATTCTGAAATAGGGTCATATAATCTTAACCAGCTGGGTCACTGTCATCAGTGACCACAAACATTTGAATGCCTGCTCTGGCCTTCTTGATGGCTAAACAAAATGCACAGAAAAAGACAAAATAAACAGTATATTGAAATTCCCCACTCTTTATTAAGTTTCCACATATTGCCAAATTTGTTGTTGGAGACTGAACTAGTTGGACACTGAATGGTTGCTACATAAACATCATAGAACCAGATCATTGGAATTCTAGTACTTAGATGAAACCCCCCCAAAACAAAGGTTAATTTGATGACAGAGCATAACACTTAGCATTGGACATGTTTGTATTAAACCAGTTATAACAAGAAAATGCTCTGTGATCCACATTTCCAATACTCCACCCAAAAACTTTGAGCCTGATTCTGCCCCCTACTACTCATATTGAAATCAGTGGGACTACTCTTAGAGTGAGGTACTACTTGATGAGTGGGATTTTCAAAGTTTAAGGAAATTAGACACCCAAATCCGTTTGAAATTCCAACTACTCATGTCAATAAGGGGAGCGGAAGCAGGATCTGTCTCTTCTCAGTTTAACATATTCTCAGCTATAGATTGCTGAGTTTTAAAGCCTTTAGAAAAAGTATTGCAGAATAACTAAATAAAAAGTTCCATTTCAGTTAATGCACAAAACCGCTTATTCAAATTTTCTCTCAGTTTAATTGGAGGCAGCTTGACAAACATAGTGATAGCAACCGCACAGGAGATTAAAATTTGGGATTCTTGTTTGCACCTTTCTCCTGGAATAGTAGAAGCTGAGGTGCACTACACCCTAGAGGATGAAAGACTCACTCACTGTCTACTGACACCTTCAGATGTCTTGAGTGGTACTGAGTTGCACTTAGCTCTTCTTGGTTTTCTGAAATGTGAGTCCAGATCCAGGGGACTAAAAAATAAAATTGGTGGGGTTCTTCACTCCAGAGAGCCTGAGAGGGATCCCTCCAAAATTGGTTGAAGATTTCACCTTTTACAAAATGATCTTAAATCCTACTTTCCAAAATAAATTTAAACGTACTTGTTAGAGCAACCAGATAACAAAGGACCAAATTCTTCTTTAGTAAACTCAGGCTACCCCACTGACTTCAATTGGGAGTCAGAGGTATAAGTGAGACTAGAATTTGGTCCATTGCTAGGAATTTGAGGTATTAAACTGAAGTAAAAATAAATAATTGGATTAAAAAAAATAAAATGGTGCCTGAGACCCAAATAGTGGAGCAGTCTTATATATTAAGAGAAAACAGTTTGATTAATTTACTTCAATAATCCATTAAATGCCTTACATTTTCACAGCACTGATAAAAATTTACTTTTTATGATTCAGTTAATACCAATATATTAAAAAAACCTACCAAACCACACTGCTCTTTATTCCCCCAAAACTGGTCACACTGGGAAAAAAAATAGAATAAGAAAAGAATCCTGTGTGGTGTGTGATTTATGCTTATCAGTTTTGGTTCGTGTTTGAGGTCAGCATATTTCAAAAGAAGTTTCTACTTTAATAAACCAGAATAAATTAATAAAGCACTATAATAAGGGTGTAACCTTTACACAAATAGAAACACACGGCTGCATCCTTAACACCATTTTATAAAGAATTTTTGCTCTTGTATGAAAAATAAGAGAACTTATTCACACAACGTGGTATTCAAGTTAATATTTTATTATATACATAAAAGATGTGCAGTTAAGCACTGACCTTAGGTAATGCTATATTAGATTTTTCTTCTTGCTACTCCTACAGTGTCATTATGCTTCCTTCTTACTATCTGTTGGTGGTGTGTTCTGCTCTATTTCCTTGCTGCTTTGGATCATCCTTCTGAAGTGCTGCTATGCTATTACAAAGTTTGTTTTTAAATGGAGCAACACCTTGTGCGTTTTGCTTTGAATACCACATAATTTTTATTCCTCAAGTTTATAAAGCATCTAAACCAAGAGACAAAAAGGCTCCACATTTGCATTGAATTGTTCATCTGAAAGAGGACATCAGTTGTCTTAGCTGACATGGACATCTTCAAAGCAGTGAGCAGAATTGCCACATCCCTTTATTGCTTTTTTCTCTTCTTCTGCCCCAACCTGTGTTGCTGATAACTTAGCTATTAATGGTCATTCCTGTTCCACAAGGAAATTAATTTATTTAAAAATAACTATTTGATTTAACATCCTTTTTGTTTGTGGTCTAGTGGAGAATTTTCAGAAGCTGCAGCAGGCTAAGGAGATTCTTACTAACGAAGAGAGTCGAGCTCGTTATGATTACTGGCGACGAAGCAAAATTACCATTCCATTCCAGCAATGGGAGGCTCTGAGCAACTCCATAAAAACGGTTGTTTTTTGTTTAAGTATCTAAATTTCCTGGGTACTCATTAGCATTAGGAGATTAGGTAGATCTATGGGAAGGGAAATTCTCCCATCAGTGAGACAGGATGGGTGAGAAGTTAGGGAGTGTTCATTATATCAGCCTTCTGTTGTTTTTTTAATCAGTTTTCCAGTGTTTATCTGATGGAGGAAAGGAGACTAATTAGAAACAGTGCTGCTACATGACCAGAAATACTCTCCCAAAATTGCTGCATAGCAACATGTAACAAGAGTACAGAAAAATACTCCTGAATCCATTAAAAAAATCAAATGCCACAAAGTGGAAGGCAGTTGGATGATGTAGACATTTGTGAACACATACATGATGAAACTCTAATAGCTGTTTTTGTTCTCAGGAACAGCATAAGTTTTTTCTCAAAAATAGTTTATTTGGGGTTGAAAGTGGCTATATGATCTTAGTTAAGCCAAGAAATGTCTTACGATAAAAGGTATATTTTAAGTTACTTTATAGAATGGTTCATGAGTGTGAAATCTTGGCCTATTAAAGTCAATAGCATACCGTCATTGAGTTCAGTGGGGCCAGGATTTCATTCTAGGAAAATATCTTCAGTAATTTCTTTAATGAGAATACTGAATAGATTTTTTGGAGTAACCAGCATACCAACAAAAAATGTAATACCATAGTATCTGAAGATACTGGTTTTTTTTGCTTGGCTGTGAGGATTTAATATGAGGAAAGTGGAAATACCTGTATATCTGTAGTATAACCAGTTGTTTTTCCTAACAATTGATAGATTCTGAACTAATAAAGTAAATAATAATGATAAATTATATTTAAATTAATATTTTAAGTTCATAAACAAATTATCCTCTCTGGTCATGTCTTTATTTTTCAGAACAGATTTTTGTTTGTTTTCTAGTTTAGATGAACTGCTGTTGATTGATGTTTTTAGTGATGCTTCTGAAAATGAATGAGTCATTGTTGCGTGTTAATTCTGTTGATGTCACCCCTGCCTGAACAATGAGTGCTACAATTCATTTTGGGAAGATATACTCTATGAAGATAAATAATCTGGAAAATGCTAATTATATCTGAGCAAACCACACTATTCAGAAATTTTGATATTGTCTTTGATGTGACTGCAAAGTATCAGAGGTTTATATTTGTTGTGTTCAGGCACCTGAGATGTTTTTTTCCCACTACCTCCCTATTTCAGGCTAATTATATGTAGCTGTACTTGAGTTTTTTTAATCATCTTCCTGGAATTCAAGCTAGGAAAACAGGTGGAAGTGTAATGGTTTATAATAGCATAGATGGCATTCATTTATAATTACATAGCATACAATTACATTAGTTTAGGTAGATGTTCAAATTTATTTTTGTGCAGTGAGTAAATGTTTTTTTAAAATCATTGTTTTTGTTATCAGTGTGTAACTTTGAATAACGTGGAGTTATACAGTGGGGGATGCTTTCCAGCATCACGTACAAGCCTCAGAATGTCAGAAGCTGTCTTACAGTCACCAAGGGCAAAGTATTAAAATATCTGCAACATTAAAACCTTGTAATATCATCTGCAATATCCCCTGCAGTACATCTAGTAGGTTTCAGCCATGCAATGTCATGATCACCCTCCATTCAATTAAAATTAATGTGATTTGAGGAGTACGATACCATGCATGATTGGGTCCTATTAGAGGAGAGCAAACAAATTGTCCTGCAAACAAATTTTGTGGAAAAATGTCTTAGAGTATTTGCCTATAAAGCACCATACATAAGTATATAGGGATTATAGGATAAGTCCCTCAAAGCTTGATTCAGTTCCAATTAAAGTCAATAGGATTATTTCCATTGGCTTTAGTGGGACTTAGACCAGGGTAACATTTCCAGAAATGCCCAGGTCCCATTTTCAAAGTGACTCAAGCTCTGAACTGCCCAAGTCACTTTTGAAAATAAGACTTAGGCTTCTAAGGCTCATATGTGTTCTTGAAAATTTTACCTCAGGTCATTAGTGAGCAGATGGTGGGCAAAATTATTAATACCTTAGTATTATTTGCTGTATCTCCACTTGTTCTCCTTTATCCCCATCCAGATTTAATTACAGATGAACAGTACCCAATCTACTCAATTATTAATTCCAAAATTCAATTTCATTATTCTAATAATCTGTAATTTCCATAAAGCCTTTTTATAACATTCTAGTGCGTACTTCAATTAGTTAAAAAGAATAAAGCCATGCAACTCCACACTGAATTCTTTAAAGTAGAAAACTAGCATATGTTATGTTTAAAATCTAATGTACAACTTAGATTTGTCCATTGTTATTTTTTAAATTTATTTAGTCAATGCACTGGGCTGTCAGAAGTAAAAAAGAGCCAATGCTGGAAGCACCTGATCTAAATAATAGCAACAACGTAACTAATGACATTTGGGCCCAACAGACTGAAAACAATAAAGATGAATTGACAGATGAGAGAAAGGAGCAAGATGATGCTGAATCTTCTGATGAGAAGTCACAATTGCCAAAGAATCCAGACTCTCCAAGTAAGTGAAATCGTGATGTGACAGATTTCAGTATCCAGACTTCATACCTAATAATGAAGTTCTTATTCATGTAAAACTCCCATCTAATTAAGTGGGAGTTTTGCTTGAGTATGATGTTCGGGTCTGGGCCTTAAAGGATGAACTGAATAAGAAATGGGTGACAACATAATTTTTTGAATAATTCCCTTATTTTCCTGTATATTTGTATATGTCTTATTACTTGGTGTGCACTAGCAAGAATATTAGACCGAGAACGTGGTGGCTAGATTTTCAGAACTGAGAGTACCATTAATGTAATACTCATGCAGTTGGCCTCAAATGTGCATAGAGCATAACTAAGCTGATTTCACATTCAAATAACTGCATATGAACAATTTTGAAAATGAGGCCTGGAGAGGTGCAAATTGCAATACTAAGGATCCCAAATGCTGCAGGCTCTTAATTTAACTAGATGTCTCAGTTTGGGCCCAATATAAAACACTTGTGTCCTGGATTTTGATGTAATTTATTACAGAATTGTGCAACATAACTTTTTCATCCCAAAGATGCACATTTCTGTATTCTTGACTATAAAATATTACACATCCCAGACCAAGTTCAAAGTATGTGAAGACAGCAAAATGTCTCTGAAGGTGGCCCATGATTTCAGCCTCCCCTGCCACTTGTTAAATTTTCAAACAAGCACCTTTTGTGCTTTCTCTCATGCTTCCCTTTCAGGCTTGGAAGGAGCTCCCCGTAAACATCTGCAAAGCTAGATCACAATCCTCCTTAAAACTCTCCTTTTCTGTGATGGCTACTGTGACCCATCCGTGCCTAGGGCAGCCACCTGAAAATGCCAAGGTCAGGGCAGGCTTTTACAGGAGAGCAGATTCTCCCAGCACTGGTGGGTGACACTGAAATCAGGCTTCCCAATCAGCCACAAACAGTGCTTCTGATTCCCCACACTGGTTATCAAGAAGCCAATATACAAATACACACAGCCCCCTTTACTGCATTTCAGTCTCCGGCTCCCAATCAGTCACTAGGTCCAGTAAAGAGACCAGCTATGTAAACTCTATGCTCTTTACCAAAAAGTTCTCCTGACACCAAAGGATCAGCCACAGTACCAGAACAATATAAGTTTAGATCTTACCCATAGTTTTCTGTCATTCAGGAGCATTGTTAAAATAAGCTATGTTTTAGAAATTACTTGGATTGTTAAACATATCTGAAAGACTTCCTCTGTAACATGCTTGCTGACTATCAAAGGGCTGGTGCTTTTATTTTCCATATATATTGATAAACATTAGTTATTTTCATGTACATGAGAACATAAGTGCAGGGGACTGGACTAGATGATCTCTCGAGGTCCTTTTCAGTCCTACAATTGTATGATTTTATGATAGGTAAATTTGTTTCTAATGTTCACTTGGCAGGAGAGGCCATTCTTTCTTTAGTCCTAAGTGGCACATGAGATCTGGTCCAAAAGGTGAATATAGCTGAACTGCCCAGTAATAATTTTGATAATGTAATTAAACATCCTTATAGGGAGGAAAATACCAAAGAAATCCACCACAGTAACTTTTAACTTCAAAAAAGGGGATAATTTCAAAAAGAGGAACTAAATAAAAATGAGGAAGCTAGTTAAATGGAAATTAAAAGGCACCGTCACAAAATGAAATGCCTGCAAGTTGCACGAAAACTTTAAAAACACCATAGTAGAGGCTCAAATTAAATGTATATCCCAAAATAAAAAGAAAAATAAGAGGACCAAAAAATGCCATCATGACTAAACAACTGAGTAAAAGGTGGTTAGAAACAAAAAGATATCCCTTTAAAAACCGGAACTCAGTCTTACAGAGGAAAATAAAAAGAAGCATAAACTCTGGCAACTCAAGACTGTAAAAGTATATTTAGGTGGGCCAAAAATGAATATGAAGAGCTACTAGCAAAAGACATGAAAACTAACAGGAAAAAATGTTTTAAGTACATCAGAAGCAGAAAGCCTGCCAAAAAAAATCAGTGGGGCCATTGGATGCTCAAGGTGTTAAAGAAGCTCTCAAGGAAGATAAGGCCATTTCAGAGAAGCTAAATAAATTGTTTGCATTGGTCTTCACTGAAGAGGATCTGAGGGAGATTCCCACACCTAACACATTCTTTTTAGGTGATAAATCTGAGGAACAGTCCCAGATTGAGGATTTTATAAAGGACGTTTTGGACCATATTAATTGATTAAATGGTAATAGATGACTAGGACCAGATGGTATTCACCCAAGAGTTCTGAAGGAGCTCAGAAATTAAACTGCAACACTACTAATCGTGGTATGTAACCTATTATTTACATCAGATTTTGTATCAGATGGCTGGAGAATAACTAAAGTAACACAGATTTTTTTTTTAAAAGGCTACAGAGTTTATCCTGGCAATTACAGGCTGGTAAACTTCAGTACCAAGCAAACTGGTTAAAACTGTAGTAAAGAACAGAATTATCAGACACATAGATGAACACAATATGTTGGGGGATCAGTAAACACTACTTTTGAAAAGGGAAATCACGCCTTCCACATCTATTAGAATTCTTTAGGGGGGTCAACAAAGGTGGACAAAGGTGATCCAGTCGATATAGTGTACTTGAACTTTCAGAAAGCCTTTGACAAGTCCCTCAGCAAAGGCTCTTAAGCAAAGTAAGCAGTCATGGGAGAAGAGAGAAGGTCCTCTCATGGATCAGTAACTGGTTAAAAGATAGGAAACAAAGGGTAGGAGTAAACAGTCAGTTTTCACAGTAGAGACACATGCGTAGCAAGGTCTTCCAACAATCTATACTGGGACCAGTGCTGTTCAACATATTGATAAATGATTTGGAAAAAGGGATAAACATTGAGGCAGCAAAGTCTGCAGAATATACAAAATTGCTCAAGATAATTAAATCCAAAGCTGACTGCTAAGATCTCACAAAACTGGGTGACTGGACAACAAAATGGCAGATGAAATTCAATGTTGATAAATGCAAAGTTATGCACATTGGAAAACATAATCCAAACTATACATACAAAACAATGGGGTCTAAATAAGATGTTTCTACTCAAGAAAGAAATCTTGGGGTCATTGTAGATAGCTCTCTGAAAACATCTGCTCAATGTGCAACTACAGTCAAAAAAGCTAACAATGTTAGGAACCATTAGGAAAGAGAGATCAGACAGATAATATCATAATTCCACTACATAAATCCATGGTATGCCCACACTTTGAATACTGCATGCAGTGTTGGTTGCTGCATCTCAAAAAAGATATTTTAGAAATGGAAAAGGCATAGGGAGAGGCAACAAAATGATAAGGGTTATGGAACAGCTTCCATATGAGGACAGATTAAAGAGACTGGGATTGTAAAGTTTAGAAAAGACCTGACTAAGAAGGGATATGATAGAGATCTATAAAATCATAAAGGATGAGGACAAAGTAAATAAGAAAGTGTTATTTACCTCTTCAAATCACATAAGAACCATAGATCACCCATTAAAATTAATAGGCAGCAAGTTTAAAATAAACAGAAGAAGTACTTCTTCACACCACACATGGTCAGCCTGTGAAACTCATAGCCAGAGGATGTTATGAAGGCCAAAACTATAACTGGGTTAAAAAAAGAATTAGAAAAGTTCATGGAGGACAAGTGCATCAATGGCTATTAGCAAAGATGGTCAGGGACTTAACCACATGCTCTGTGTGTCCCTAAATCCTGATTGCCTGAAGCTGGGACTGAATGATAGGAGATTAATCTCTTGATAATTGCCCCTTTTTTGTTCATGCCTTCTCCCAGCCCAGGTAAACAGACTCATTGCCCATATTTGCTCAGTTTGGTAGTAGTTTTTGTTCAGATGACACCTTTTGCACTTTCGTGTGCACTCACTCACTCTCTCCTAGACCAAAGACTGAAACATCATGCTAAAGATCTTCATAAGAGCAGGTTAGACAAACACCTGTCAGGGATGGTCTAGATATTACTTAGTCCTGCCATGAGTGCAAGAGACTGGACTAGATCTCTCGAGGTCCCTTCCAGCCCTATGATTCTATGATTTGACTCATATTTTAGTCAAGTAATCAAGACCTACTTTAACGTGCGTGGACAAGGTAATATCTTTTATTGGACAAACTTCTGTTGGCAACAGAATTCAATAAAATATATTATCTCATCCATCTGTCTCTCTAGGACTCTCTAGGACTGACTGCTACAACAATACTGTGTACTACTTTTGCCTAATCTGTTTTAAATGTTTTCTCTAATAAATTTTCTCTCTTCTTTTTCTTTTTTCTTTTTTCATAGGTCTTTTTGATGCAAATTGCTGGCACTTGCGTTTCCGGTGGTCAGGTGACGCTCCTTCAGAGCTTCTGAGGAAGTTCAGAAACTATGAAATATGATGTGTGAGCCCAAGATACATGAAAGCATGGAATCTCTGCTCAACAGTGCAGTATTTTTTGTCCATGGTTAAAACTTGTTGTTTGTATCTTGTGCCTGTTCACCATTATTTGAATGTTATTCCATTATATGGCCTTGTAATACTGATCTGTTATCACACTTTATATAAATATTTTAGGTGGAAGAATTTTTTAGATGGCTTGGCACTACCTTTATTCAGTATTAGCATAAGTAACACATGCTGAAAGTGGTCCAGTGTTTTATATCCATTTCCTCTGTTCTTCTTTCGTGTACAATCACTGATGTCTTTCTGTCAATATTAAACAAATAAAAATGTATAGTGTCATATACTTCTTGCAAGATGAAAACTTATAGATTTTATTATTTAATGCCATAAATTCTTAATTTCCCAAAATCTGAGTGACAATGAATTTTAAATACTGCTATGCATATTTCTAAATTAGATATTTTGGACCTGGTTCTCAATTGCCTTTCACATTGTGTAGTCATTCATACTTATGCTCAGCGGGTGTAAAACATTCTCAGAAGTGTAAATAATTGGAGAGTTCTGACTTGGTTATGTTTTGCAGTAGTGTAAGTGACTAAAAAAGAGAGTGGAAAATCTGACCCATTAAGTTTTAAAATGAACAACAATTAACAGGAAACACTTTTTGGTTCTTTGGGTAATGTTGCAAATCTTTAAAACTGTATTTATTTATTTTTGCATTATTTACTTCTTTGTCATAACCTGACCTATATATAGCATATAACAGTAGTGCTAAAATGGATTTGTGGATTGATGTTGTTTTGATGGTGTTTGATGTTGATGGTGTTTTGTCTGTTGGTTGGCCAGCTGACTTTGCAGCAACAAAATAGTTACTATAGGATATATACAAAAAACATTGACTGTTCTTTTAATTTCATGGAGCCAGATCATCCCCCTTCCCTGGAAAAACCTGTGGAGCTTCCCGCCTACCATCTCCTCAAATGGAGGACATAAGGAAGCCATGCAGAAGAGAGGATGTGAAGCTTCCTCCAAACCCATGAATCTGTGGAAGCTTCAGGGAAGGATAACCCCAGATCAACAGAGTAAAAAATGTCTCCTGCATCTATGCTGGTGCATGGAAACCATGCTATTACTAGCTCAGTCACGCTGTGATTAGCAGTTGCCAAGGAAATCTAATCTAAATATTATGATTATTGTATCAGGTAATTATTTAGCCAAAAGTTGCAGTATAACTGTGGAGTTATTTTTGTGTTATGCAAAATAAAATACCATTAATGCCATTCACAAGTTGTAGCTCTAGAGTCCTTCAATGAAAAAACTTGTGTTGAACTGGGAACATGCTGATAGTCTCAAAGCTTTTTAGATACAAATGGCAAGTTAACAGTTAAAAAATGTCATTGGAAGAACAGATTAAACCTGAATGCAAATAATGTTATTCAAAATTCCAGTCTCAGTAAAATTGAAGGGTGAGCAAGATCGTTTCCTGTTTTCTCATTTTGTTCTCAGAATATAACGATAGCTACAAGTTCAATAATAGTGAAAAGTGCCACTGATGACTAATACGGTTATTGAGAAGCTTTAATTTCCTGAAGGCAAGCACTGTTACCTTCCACTTTCATATCCATAAATGGGGAGATACCAAGATTGCTGGGGATGCAGTGAGTGAAGATGTTATAAAGCTGATGCAATTACCTAGCAAATGATGAAATGACTCACAATCTCAGTCTTCAGTCTCCTTCAGTTTCAGATGCTGTAACATGCATCCCTTAGTTCTGTGTTGAGTATTATTACTGCTTCTCAACACTGACACCATCTGTGTCATCAGAGCCATTAAGAGTGCTGCTGCAGCAGGAGTGGCATAAATTTGACCCATTTCCGCATCTCTCTTCTGTGTTGACAAGGACCAGACCAGCTGCTTTATTTTCCCCACTCTGCTGCTATGGGCGTGTCTCCCGGCTATTGCTGTGGTGGCCAGCTGACTGAGTCCTCCTACCTCCAGTGCTTGCTATCACTGTAGGCCTCATTTTCCACTTCCTTCTTGCACCTTGTGTAGTCATTTACCACCACAACATGTTAAAGACTACGTAAGAAGTAGGTCAACAGAGAATCAAGAATGTGATCTGCAAGACTGATGTACTTTAGCATCGCTACATTGAAGTAAATGGAGCTATATTCATTTTCACTATGGATGAACTGGCCAGTGGTCTTGATGTCAGATTTACAGCACTACTGCAATAGGGGTTCAACTGCAAAGTATTTGAGCAGTGCCAACAGAGATGGGTATAGCACTGTTTTCACCAAAAAGTACAGTACAAAACTAATGGCATCTCATTTCCACAAGTGGATGGATTTAAGTGAACCATGTGGCCTCTTTATGTGTCAAAATGGTTAAATAATTAATCAGTGTTTTTAAAAGGCCAATTTCTTTCATTGGGAGCCTAGAGGGGCTGTAGTTCTTGGATCTAATCATTTCCTTTATATAACATCATTTTATAGTACATTTATATTGGTCAGTACTATCACTAAATGAAAAGCAGTTTTGCTACCAGTGTTTACGAGGCCTCCAATGCTGTTTGATGAAGAATATGACTAGCAGTGCTCTAGAAAGAGTGGTTTGCTTACTTATTTGACAAAACTGCTTCATGAGAGAGTTACTATAGAATCCTCGGTCCTAGAGGTAGTACGTTCAGATCAGAATGGGGGAACATTGTGGAACACATAACAAATTCATATATTCAATTTAGGGGCCCTCTTGAATTGCTTTCTGTATTGCAAAAGCTGGTGTTGAAGAATCAAAAGTAAAATGAGATACTTCGTATACTGTAGACCTCTGGCTGGGAATATTTTAATTAGTTTGGCCACAAAAGTACCTGGTTATTTGCATCCCTTTCACTTATCTGTTGAAGACTCGAGAAGAAAAAAATATCAGTTGCAGGGAGAAAATCTGCACTGAATACCAGTATCTGATAGACTGAACAGGAGAATTCATTAATGCTTCAGCAATCTGTGTGATGCACTTTGACTTTCCATGTCTTCTCTCTGAGAGAGCTATTTTTTTTGCCACATCCTCAATAAGCTCCACCAGTGGAAATGACATGTTAGTGATAACATTTATTTAAAGCTCTTATCAGTTTGATGCTTTATTTTCAGGTTTATTAAAGCAATGAAACATATTCTTCCAAAATACAGACTGAAAGGTGGTCAGTAGAATTTACAAATATATGTGATGATGCAGTGGAAATGAGGATTTATAGCCAAATTTGCCCATAGTAAAAACAAAAAAAACACAAAAAAACCCAATTTTTTTAAAATGTTGTATGATCACAGTACTACACAAACTACATTTTCTCATATATTCCAGCTGAAGTTTTGTGGTTACATAACTCAAAAATGACTACAGTTAGGAACTCCAATCTTGGCTTAATTTACATTTCTGACTGCGAAAGCAAAATCAATTCAGATGTGAATCAGTTGTTTTTAAAAACAAATATTTAAAACTGGCATGTTCAGTGAAACATTTTCTATTTAGTTTCTTGCAGCACTCTCACAGTGATTTAGAGCCCAGTCCTGGTAAGATTTGTGTGCGCTTAAATCCTTGTTGTATCAGGGCCTTCAGCCCAGTCTACATCTAAAACGTAGATCAACCTATTTACATCACTCTAGTCTGTGAGATAGTTCATGCTCACCAGGATGTAGTTATGTTGACCTGATTCTCACTGTAGCTGCAGCTAGGTCAATGGAAGAACTCTTTTACTGACCTAGCTAACACCTCTTGGAGATGTGGATAATCCACCTCAGTGAAAAATGTCTTCCGGCGATGTAGGAATTGTCTACACTACTGTGGTACACCTGTAGCACTGTAGCTGTGCTGCTGTATCCACTGTAGTGTAGATGTAGCCTTAGAATGTTAGGTTGACAAAAGTAGAAATTCACAAATTACACCTCAGTAAAGGACATCCATATGAAGTCCTTTTTTAAGGCTCCTGAGTTAAAAGAATGTCTTGGCTGAAGTAAATCTTCCAAATTAAGCTTAACTTGGCTAAAGCCTCCAGATTTAAGGAGGCATCAATTAAGATTTGGTGGATTAAGTATACGTTATTTAACAGTTTCTTCCTTAGCCCCCTTAGAAGTTCAGGAGCCCTCACTTATGTGTATGTTGCTAATGTAGTGATTTAGCAGCATTAAAGCCAGTCTACAGAGATTTAGCAGCCCTGAGATGCTCCTGAAGTGTTTTATCAGCAGTGAGGCATTTCAGAGTGCTTTAGACAATATTTTTCTGATTTCTCTCTTGTCCTCTCTCCCTCACACACACAATTACAATTAGAGGCAAAACCAAATGTCATTATTTGATGGATGCGATGAAATTCACACAAAAATCAATAAACTGATATGTTAGGATTTCTAAAAGAACAATGAGTCATGTTGCATTTACATTTTATTCCTGTTTTCTTTCTTAATGTACTCCTTAATAGTGAATAGTTGGTTAAACTCATTTTGTAAGCGACATTGCCTGTGCAATAGAGCTGAGCTAACGGCTTTAAAAACTTTTGAATTTGCTATATTTAGTATGCTTGAGTTCTCAGTGCTGCATGATTAGCTGTTAAAAGTTTTACAGTTCATTTAAAAAAAAATCAGTGCTACTGACATTTGGACCTTCCACTATATGCTGGGCTGCAAAATTCAGATAAAAGATGTTTTACACCATTTGCCTATCTCTGAGTCTCACACATAGTGCTCTTTTGATGACTTTAAACAATTTGAAAAATATTTTGTAGTGTTCTTTTTACACAAACATCAACAGGTTAGCAAGCTCAGGCTGAGTGCTGACAGCAGGGGGAACACTCGAGAGCAGGGAGACACTGAGTCTAAGTCTGCATTCTTAGAACTCCCCCTAGTCACCTTTTGTCCCTCCCAAGGCGAAATGAGGCCAAATTGAAGGGAGTTTGCAAAGCATTTCAATTTCAATAGAATTGCATTTTGGAAAACGCAGTATCCCTAAAGTACTCCTGTCCAACTCTAGCGCTCATCATCTCCATCTAATGTATCCAACCATTTATATTCATTGTCATCTCTGGGATAGCCAAGTAGTGGTGAGCTCATACCTGCCCTGACATTACCCTTCTTTCCTTCTGGGGCAGTATCTCAGCTTCCTTTCATTGCCTTTCAAACTATCCTGCTTCCAGCTACCTCTGCACTGCTTACAATGATCTCGCCTCTTCCTTTTAGATGAGGCCTTCCCACACCTTCCCAGTCCCTGTCTGCTCTTTGGAAGCCAGACCAGAATCGTTTTCTGTCATGTATTTCCAGTGCACCAGAAGGGAAGTTCACCAAGTGGAAGGGAAAATCCAAGATGTTTCATATTAAATTGATCGCCATTAACTTAGCTGCGAGAGTCCTGAGCGAGTAGCAGTACTGTGAAACAGGGTCCAAGCATAATTTTTTCGGGTCCAGTACTAACTTGTAACATGGGCCTGCCCTCTCACACACATACTACAATCCCTCATCCCAATCTCATGAGCCAAGAAAATTTTTTTCCTCATAGTAATAGGGGTTGCAGCCTGGGCCGGGCCCCCCAGGGCCTCTGGGCCCTGGTAAAGTGTACCATTTCCCCACCCCATGCCATCCCGTCCCGTCCCAGGTGGGGGCTCTGCTGTGAAAAGCAGCTGTCGCCCAGGCTTGGCACCTGCATAGTCTGGTCCCTGCCCGGGCAAGCTGGGGAGTTGCGGGGAAAAGATGAACACTGCTGTGGAAATGGTACTGCCTCCTTTTATGCCCCCTGCACTGGCAGCTCTGTTCATATTTCCTCTCTGCCCTGGCCTCCAGGTGAGCTGCAGAGTCAGTTGTCTGGCTGTTGTATTGCCCTGACTGAGCAAATGACACCCAGCCAGGCTGAGGGCAGTGAATGAACCAGAAGGCCTGTGTCCTTGTAGCAGAAAAACGCACCTTCCAAGCCACGCACAATAAACTTTTACTAGCTGCTACCCTGAAACCTAGAGCTAAGTTTGGGCGCTTTTGCCTCATGCAGGGGGTGAATGGCCGTAAGCCTGGGTGTGCCAACCCCAGCATGACCCCCTATGTTAGTGTTTCACATGTAACTTGTGATGGCAATGAGTAAACTCGCTGCCCAAAGGAGGGAAGTGCCAGTAATGTGTTGTCCTAAATGCTACAGAATCTCGCAGTCCACGTGGTTATTTCACCACGAAGTGACACATTCGCACCCTCATGGCCCTGGACCCAGGCCGGGGTCACAACCCCTGCGCTGGAAGGCTCCTATGTTGCAAGCTGGGCATCCCCTCAGGTTTTGCGGGTCCACAGGCTATAAGAGGGCAGGAATGTACCTAATTTTAATATTTTTATGCTATTTAATTCAGGGCAGGCGGTGGGTGCAGGAGTGTGGCGGTGGCTGTGGCTAACGTCTGTCTTGCCAGTCCCAACTGCCATTTTCTTGTTGATACCAAACCCAACTATTCAGCTCCCTGCTACAGGAAGGGAGTTTTGAATGAAAATTAAAAAAATGAGACCCGCTTCATGTCGCAGCGAGCAGGGTTCGAACCTGCGCGGGGAGACCCCATTGGATTTCAAGTCCAACGCCTTAACCACTCGGCCATCGCTGCTGCTGGAATAAAAGTGGGCAGGTTAGGTACTTTAGTAACACCAGCCTTGCCTGCGGCCCCTTCCCTCCGCCTCTTGTGGGCTCAGCGACCAATGAGAGACGCCGGGCACCGCCTCCCCGCCTCCAAAGAGGAGCGGTTCTGGCTGGGCCCGCCCTGCCCCGACTCATTGTCATGGCAGCCGGTGACTTGAGCTCTTTGTCTTCGCGCCCCGCTGCTATCCCGGCGCGGCTTGGGTGGGGAGCTGGCTACAGCTGCTCCCCGTGCCGGGCTGCGGGGGCAGGGGCAGGGGCCGTGCCCCAAGGAAAGAGCCGGGTGAGGAGGAGCGGCGAGCGCCGAGCGCCGAGCGCCGCGAGACAGGCGGGGGCTGATGGCGGCCCTGGCGCTGTAACTACAGGGCCTGGCACAGACACAACCCCTACAGCCTCGCCACCAGCCCTGCCCCCTCCCCCAGCAACCGCCACACCTGCCACAGCCGCAGGGCTCCCCCCTACCACAGCGGCACTCTCGCAGCCCCTCCCCCAGCCCTGCGCTTCACCCCCGCCCGCGGCTCAGCTCGAGCGCCAAGAGCCGCCTCTCGCACCTGTCCATCAAGAGACGCACATACGTCCCTCAGCACAACCGCCTGCGCTGCGCCCGCACTGCCCCTCCCCCAGCCCAGCCACAGCCTCATAGCCCTCAGGCCGATTTTCAGTCAGTATCCCTACACCCACACAGCGCCTTCCTCTGGCCCCTTGTCCAGACCTGTATCCTCCCTTGACACCCTTCTCTCATCACTGCTATACACTGCTTCATTTCTGTACCATACACCACCTTACTCATTCCCTCACAACTACCCTGCCCTGTCTTGACAACTACAACACTCACAGCCTCTCCTCCCATAACTACGCTTTCTTCAGTGCTCCCACACCCAAGGGAAGGATACTGTCCTCTTTTGAGTTCTACTGATGAAAGGCAGCGTATAAGAGTTAGGTATTAATTATTATTTCATTACAGCATTCCTACAACTACATCTCAGTTATTAAACTGCGCTCCTTGCTACAACCAACCATGTATCACAAAACCCCTGCCACAGGTACAGGACACCATCACAAATAACAATTTGTGCCCAGCTACCACAGTCACACAACATTTTACATAGGTGACAGTCAAGAAGTTTTTCTCTTGACCAACTAGTAATTGAAAACTTAGATGTGTCTAATAGGTTTTGTGAAAAATAATTTGTTTGGTTCATTGTTTTACTTTTAAGTTGGACAAAAGTCATCTCCAGTACTGTCCATCAATAGACAGCTAGGCAATAAAGTAACTATTCTTGTGATTTAAATACTTACTTCACTATATGTAAAACAGGAATTTTATTTTATGCTGTGGTATTCTTTGTTAAAAGGTCTACATGTTTTATCTGTTGAAAATATAAACAGTATAAGTCACTGTTCCCTTGCAAATGCATATAGCACCCTGAGTAAATTTCATTTAAATTTAGAGTTTTAGCCAATTGAAGAATGATAAACACTTATTTCTAGGAGTCTGGATTTATTGAGGTTGAGCCATTACAAGAAATAGATCCAAATATATAAGTTACTGTCTATTAGGAGATGTACTCATTAGTGCATTATTATCCCTTTTTTTTTCTATTTCCTATTTTTCCTAGCACTAAAAATCATCTCAACTATTATATGATTGCTAAATGTGAATTAATAAGCTCTTGACATTTTTAGATCCACGCATGTTGATTTAATCCCTTTTATGATACGGCTGATGCGATAAATTTACTTGGCCTTGTACATACCTTGCAATGTGGTAACAAATTCCTTTTTGCTTTCACCTTGTTTGAAATGCTAACATTATATACTATGAGATGGTGGACTTAAATGTTATCGTCCTTCCCAGTTGTTCCTTTTTTATTGCTTCTTCAATTACAGCTAAAGTAGTGCTAATTAATTTTTTTTCTCATGTGTAAGAACTATCTGTCAAACTCTCAATGATCTCAAATGATCTCAAACTCTCCTCAGCATCAAAATATTAGAGGACTAATAAAGATCTTAAAATAGTCTAATAAACATAGTATTTAAGAAGGTTCTCTGGAACCTTGAATTGAGGAAAAAGTGAACTAAACAGGAAGAGCGGCATTAAAAAGCACATATGCTTTTAATATAATTTAAACTATTAAAATTCATGTTAGTGTATTTCAGAAATGAAATATGTATTAAGCTTTTGTTTTTCACATTTTTATTTTAAATTGGTTCAGCATTTTTAAAAAGGCATTTGGAGTTATTATTCTGATGTCCCTCACGCATTAATGTGAATAAGGCAGTTGGAGTATATTTTTGAATCTCTGACAGGCCCTTAGAGCCCAGTCCTGCATTACTGTAGTCAATGTGACTTTTCTCATTGATTTCAGAGAGAGCAGGATTGGTCCCTAAATGAGTTAATAACTATTTGAAAAATAGCTATGGTCTCTTAATTGCATGCAGCTTCATGTGACAGATACAACTTCAATTATCTCTTTAGAGTAGTGGTATGAGGACTTTGGAATGATGTGGAAATTCAGGCCATGTGTGTCTTGGGTTATTTTTTCCCCAGATGTATTATTATTTTATGGGGTCAGATAGCATTGTTCTTTCTGTCCATGTTTTTCCCTCTACAGTTTGTCACTTTGTCTTACAGTAGAACCTCAGAGTTACAAATACCAGAGTTACAAATTGACGAGTCAACCACCGCACCTCATTTGGAACTGGAAGTACGCAATCAGGAAACAGCAAAGAGAGAAAAAAACCACCCTAAACCCCCAAAGAAACGCACACAGTGAAGTATTGTGTTAAATGTAAACTATTAAAAATAAAGGGAACATAAAAAAAAATTTGACAAGGTAAGGCAACTGTTTCTGTGCTTGTTTCATTTAAATTAAGATGGTTAAAAGTAGCATTTTTCTTCTGCATAGTAAAGTTTCAAGACTAAGTCAATGTTCAGTTATAAACTTTTGAAAGAACAACCATAATGTTTTGTTTAGAATTATGAACATTTTAGAGTTACAAACAATCTCCATTGCTGAGATGTTCATAACTCTGAAATTCTACAATATTTTGCTGTCCTCACTGGTATTCACAACTCCTCCCAAGTTGGTATATTTTGAAGAATTCATTACTGTGGTGTTTACTCTCTGTTGTAGAGAATTAATGTAGATATTTAGTAAGAATGAACCTAATAGAGGTCTTCGGCAGTACCCTACTGGGCATTTCACCCCAGCTTAATACTTTGCTATTTGTCATTGTCTTTGTTTAGTTCTTCAGCCAGTTTTTCACTCCACATGCATATGGTCATGTTCAAGGTGCTTTAGATTACCTTTACTAAAATCCATATATACTACAGTTTCTGCTTTTTGTGTATCTGTCATAGTAACGTGTCTGACAGGATTCTTTATAAAGCCACATTCTTCATTGTTCATTGTTTGTTTTTTATATATATTGGAAAAACTCATTATTATATCAAACTCTTATGTGATGGTTTGTATATACCAAACACTCAGCCTGGCAAAAAGAAGGAGCAGACAGCTTGCATGAGGGATAAGGAAGAAAATCAGCTTCTTCCTGAAAAAAATGAGTTACCAAGGCCATCCAGATGGAGCTTGTTAAGGAATAGGGATACAAGGGAGACAGAGTTAGACCACATTTGCTAATGAGAAGGCAAAGCACTTCTCAGTTACGAGTAGTAAAAGGACTTGGTTTCTACAGCTGAGATCTAAGAAGCACTATTTACTCTCTGAAGTAAGGAATCAACTTTGTTTAATTTCTGTGAGGACAAGGAGCTAAGCTGTTTGCTTCCTGATGTAAAGAATCTCTCTTTAAGTTTCTTTGTCTGAAAAGAAGAGACTGTTATTTAAAAGCCACAGGCACAGAGGACTGTTTCTGTTAGATCCTGTAAAACAGAAATCTCCAAACTGTAGGACATGCCCCCTGGGAGGGGAGGAGGAGAACAGAGGAACATTTGGGGTGGTGGTGAGGGAGCACCACCCAGCCCTGCTCTGCCTCTGGCCCCAACCCTACCCTCAGCCACATCTCTGGCCCTGCTCTGGGTCCTGGTTCTCAGGGGGGCACAGACAGATTCCATTATGAGTAAGGGGGTGAGAGACAGAAAAAGTCTGCCCTAAAACAAAGGGCTAATTTTATTCAAAGTTAGAAGAATCTGGGTTGTAACTAGTAGTAAAGTTCTAGCTCTGTAACAATACCCTTAAACCAGAAGGCACTTTTAAAAAACCATTTCTGGAGGATCTGGTCATGAAATATACCCTCTTGAGATTTGAGATTACTTGATGATTTCTAGGTTATGCAATAAAGAGTTAGCCAGGTTGTGTGGCCATCTGATGACTCTTGCATATTATTTGTAAGAATTCATTTTGCTTGAAAATTGAGAAGATTAAAAAAGCTCTAACTTTTGCACTTTGCCAGTTATGGAAGATTATGTGTATGAAGAAAAGTCCTCTCTCATCCACATGAAATACATAAAATTTGCTTTCCCTTTCATCAATATGGATTACACTGTTCTTTTGATGCCAGTATAATTCTAGTTCCTAAAAAACAAATGTCCAGATCACCAAAGCACTGCATGCTATTTTGGTTTCAGCTCTAATAAGATCAGTATTGCCAACCCCAGATGTTCAAAATTCATGAATCAGGCTCACCAAAAATCATGATATTGGCTTCAAAATCATAATTTGGTGTTTTTTATTTGCCTTCTGCTTTTTGAGCCTTTAGGGTGCACTGGGGTCACATTTGAAAGTTTTCTTCACAGCCACAAGAGCTAGAAACTTTTTCTTTAATACTGAAGGCTGACTTCATCACATATCCACTTGGAAAACAATAATTATCATGATATTTATGACAAAATCATGATAGTTGGCAACATGGTAAGAGCCCAAATTGGAATAGCAGAGTTCATGCAGTTCAAGAATGAAGTTCTTTGCCATCATTACTAAATTATAAAACCATGTTTTAGGTCTTATATTTTATATTTGATTTCTGTGCCAAGACACATGTTTCAAATCTATAGAAAATTTGTTACAAAAAATGTCATGTTTAAGAATCACTGAAAGTGTAGTCAACAACAACCAACATTCAGAACAAGATAATTACAATATGGTCTCAATCAGAATTTATTTTCATTTATGTGGAAGGAAGGGAGGAGTGAGAAAGAGATGTCACAGAACCCCTGTGGTGGACAGTCACCAGATTGTATTAATTAGACCAACCTTTTGATCCCATGTGATTCCAAGCCAGCTGGGTCTCGGCAGAGTGCAGACATTGTCTAGCTCTGGGCCCCTAAAGCACATTCCTGTGTTGTAGACTCCCTGTCTGAAACCTGTCCCTGGGACATGGGACACTGCAGTCCAACTTTCCTAGGCCCCAAGAAAAATGCTGAGACCTCCCAAGAGTCTCATGGTGCTTTGCACATTCCTTCACAGTTTACCTCTCAGGGACCACGTGATAGTTAAAACAAGAAACAAGCTTTTCTAAGTAACTTCTTATGCACACACGCACACACTTTGTTCTTAGATGATATAGAAGAGTTGCAGATCTGTGCAAAACAGTAAATGCATGAACAATCTCCACCTCAGAATCCTCACCACTCTGAGAGTTTTTTGGTCAGTATCTTTGGTTTTGGTCAGTATCTTTCAGGGAAAACAAATCCCCTATTGCCCCCACACTTCCAGAAGTATCTTCTATTTTTGGTGATGGCTGGCACACTTGCTTAGAGAGCATATCACTTTTAAAAACAGGTTCTGACACCTTTTCATAGAATCATAGAAGATTAGGGTTGGAAGGGACCTCAGGAGGTCATCTAGTCCAAGCCCCTGCTCAAACCTTTTTTGTTTCTCTTCTTCTGCAAGGGGATTTTCATGCTCCAACCTCTCTGTTGGTTGCCAAGCAGAGAGTCATTACAAATTAGTGGTTCTTGCCAGAGCAACTCCATTGTCTCACCAGAACTATTCAGTGTTGATGACCCCTTGGTGGTCATGTTTCAGATTCTTAGAGAGAGGCAGTTTCTGCTACAAAAGAAAAGTTCTAATCTTCACTGAAGGTTACAATCATAAATGCTATTTATAATACAAAAATAAATTAATAGGCTGATATAGACATATTCCTCAAACTGTCACAAAGGCCAACTCGATTGAGGGGAAAAAAATTAAGTAGAAGGGACTACCTCTTCCAGCATCCCATGCGTACAAAAACTCTGCCTGCAATGGTTACTGTGGCACACCACTTCTATTTATATTCAATAAAATTAATTTATTTGCAACCAGAACAGGGCTGCACATATTAATTACCATAAACCTTTGGAACAAGGAGACAAATGACACGCTGTATTGTGGTAGGATGTTTTCAGGTAGATCAATTGACTGAGCTACAAAAATGAAGCAAACCCCCAGGTACAACATATATGCACTAACCATGAAATCAATCCTTACTCTTGTTGTACTACTAAACCCAAGGAGTGCAAAAGTATTATATTTCATTCTGCATATCCGATACATTAAAATACAAGAAACTAAACTTGAATCAAGAAGTGTGGATGGTAATTCAGTACACAGCAGACATGATAGTAGGGCAGCCCAGGAATACCTACATGATATGTTTGAAATAGTAAATAAATAATATAATTGAATCTATTTTTTAGATTAAATATTTAAAGTTGGTGCTGCTCTTTGCCCACAAGTTGCTGGAAACTAGAACAGTCTGTGTTATATACACATACATTTTTACATACACATGTACATTTTGACAATGTATTTACCTTTAAATTTGAATTTCATTCTTTAGCAGGATTCCTCACAAACTATAGCAGAGAAACATCCAGATTAACGTTTTATACTCTGGCATGCTTAGAAATGTGCTGAAACAAATGAGGAGCAAACAAAACTTTATAAAAACACCCCTATTTCAAGTCCATTTAACAAATGAACTGCTTTTGTGTCAATAGCATTTTTATTCCACATCATGTTGCAGTTTGCAGTATTAGATGGCAGTAATATCAATGCACTACATCAGATTACCACATGTAATGAGAAGATGCCATATGGCCTCAGGTATGTGAGTAAAACAAACTCTTTCATCAACATCTTATAAAGACAGAAACACCAATCAACATTTTGAACCTTTTTTGAAATGTGACCTAGGGAGTTCATAATACAGATTCCAAAGAAGTATGTTTCTATCTTTTGTAAAAGCAAATGTTTACAAAATATAAGACCAATTCAATAAAAAGATTACAATTTTTATGTTTAATTATAATGGAAACCATGCCTTTAAAACAAAACTTTCCCTCCAGTGTGTATTGCTGCCCAAATATTGTCACACTGGAAGAATGAAAGTGAAATGAACTATGAACCTAAAGTGAAACTGATTTAGCCAATTGTTCAACTTGAGAGAAATGCAACAAATGAACAGTACATAGGGAAGAGTATATTGGAGGTTTAAAACTTGCTCAGGTTTATAACACAAACTGGCATTGGTAGCAAAAAGAATAAAACTTGTTTATAATATGCAGTTCTTATAGGTGAAAGTGTCCCTCTACATTCCCCCCTTCCTCCCATGTTTACAAAAGCTATTGTTGGAATGAGTCTCCTGTAAAGAGCAGAATAAACAGTATTAACAACCCCAAGCATTCAAAAATCATGAGTCAGACCTCCACAAACTGTCTTAAAATGATTAGATTAAATCCCCAACTCCCACATTTTGGGTTATTTCATATTACATTCTGGTTTTTTATCCTTTAGGGAGCACTCAGTTTATGTTTTCATGGTTATCTACACAACAAAGAGGACTAAAAATTTATATTTTTTAAAATGAAAGCTGAGGTTATCAGGAATTCACATGAATCTAATATCGGGGGCTTTAAGAAACACACCAAATATTAAGACTTGTGACAAACTCATGAGAGCTGGTGATACTAAGTGTCACAAACTGTCAGATTTCACCAATAAGTTATGTCAGGTAGTATTGCCAGGGAAAGCAAGCCCTGGCCAAAAGAGAAGCCCAGCAGGCACATGTTGGAGGCCAGCTGATTCAGCTAAACAAATAGTTAATGATTGAAAAGTTCCAGAGGGAACCCTGTTAGTCTGTATACAGCAAAAACAAACAAACAAACAAAAAACAACAGCTGAGAGTCCTGTAGCACTTTAAAGACTAACAAATTTAATTTCTGCAGGTATAAGCTTTTGTGGGCTTTAACCCACTTCATTGATTGGCTCTGAGTTCCACCTGGAAGATATAAGTGAACACACAGGCATGTAAGAGAGAGAGAAGCATTTCCTTGAGCAATGACAGGTGGTTACAATAGAGCAGGTAGGCCTTGTAGTTCTCCTGGGACAGAAGAAAGGATGTGCTCCTTGAGTTATTGGGGGATAGAGGATTGTGCAGAATCAATCCAACGAAGGACTATAACTTTTTTGTTATTTTCCAATTTTTTTTTGGCATTTTGTATCTGAGAAGGCTAAATCAGATTTGGACATAGCTGACTGTTTTTCCCCAAGCTGTTAAACAGGCCCATCAGACCACATTATGTTTTAAAATCAGTTTAAAATACCTAGCTGGAACAAATTCAAATATTTGTGCAATGCTTGAGTGCCCTCTAGTGTCTTTCATGTAAATTGCATATAATACATGGGAAGGAAAGATTACATTGCAAAAAGAACAGAGCTAAGCACTTGTGTCACACAATGATATTTGTGGATGGGGAGTGAGCATTCTGTGTACCAAGAAAAGGGGAGTAGGGAGGAGCAATATAGCTGCAGAATGCTGTTGAATTTCAGTGGGTTGCTGTGCAGTTACTACATTAAGACAAAATCTGCTACCTAACTGTAGTATGAAATTAAATTAAAAAATCCTGCAATAAAAGTCTCAACTAAAAAGCGTGGAGTGATGTCAGATCCTACTGCTGTGCTGCTGAGTAGCTGTATTGCTAGCAACCAAGGAACTCTTCAATGACCTCTAAAATCAATTAAAGCCTCTGATAATAGTAGCCTTAATTAAAAGTCTGCTGTCACACACACACACAAACACACACCTTAAACCTATTGAAGTATGGCTTTAATGATTGTGAGAGTGTGAATTGTACACATGAGAGTTCCTCAACAAATATATCCTTCCATCTGCTCTAGAATTTAATTTTAAGAATTTAAAGCACAAACAATTTAGCTGATATTAGGTGTTTAAGTAATGCATGGGGGAGGGAGGCTGCAAAAAAATCTGGTCTGAGGCAATTTGGGACTTTAGAGGCTAACTAGCAATTGTAATTTCACCAGGGTTATATATTCACTTCAGTATGATAACAATATTTGTTGGTCAACTTATTAACAGCCTTTAATGCACTTAACACAACACCATGAAAGTAGTGAGTCTGTAATTTTAACATCCTTTATCTTGTTTTTGCCACTATAACATCTGGGTTTTGTTTTTATTTTTAACTGTGAGTAAAGATGACAGCTGGTAGCCTTCAAGCAGAATCATAAGAAGCTTAAAAAGTTTTAGTAGCTGAAGTCAAGAGCTGCAAATGCTATTTTAATATACTTGTTTTAGAAATGTAATCAAAACCATTAGCCATACAGAACTTTTTTCAGGGTATGTCCACATGGAAATACAAAGGAGGAAGAGAAGGTGGTTAGGGTAGTTGAAGGGATGATAACTAGAATCAACAAGATGAAAATGAACAGAGTGGAAATTAGGCTGAATATGGGGAATAAGTTTCCAATAGGTAGGTCTACCAGAATTTGGAGTAGTCTCCCAAGGAAAATGCTATAAGTTCTATTACTTGAGTTATTTAAAATCAGACCGAACTGGGCACTGGAATAAATATTGGAGAGAGAAATTCTGCATTAACAGGAGAGTTGAATAAAATAATGGTTAACTAATGGATTTTTTTCCATTTCCATTTATTATTTTATAATTTATACAACTAAGAAGGAAATGTAATTTCAATGTCCTTGCTTTAATGTGAATATGAGAGGATTAATTATAGTCATTCATTATAAAAGGTATACAAACATAATAATGTATGCTGTAGTAATGATTCAGTTCTCAGGGCCTGAAAATCTGCAGTGACTATGCAGGCGAAATTCCCTTTAATTTCAGTAAGAATTTTGCCTGATTTAGAAACACAGAATTTGATCTTAATGTGATAACGTTTTTGATTTTCTTGTTTCTGTTCATTTGACTTGAACCTAAAGATTAATTTGCTATGTATGTATGTATGTATATCCCACCCAATTCACCCATATACTCCAGGGCCTTTATTGCCATTCAGAGGTCTCTGACAGTTTTAATAATGAAATAGTTTCAGCCTTATTCCTCTCTGAATGCTTGACTTTCATAAAGAGACACCATTATTAACAGCAGCTATTAATACATTGAACCTTTGTAATAAACTATTTAATTTAGATTTTGTCTCCTAAGTTGACAAGCATTTACAGTGATGCTGGTGGAACAAATAATGTGGCACTGATTTGGAATTTAGCATATTCAGTACTAAATTCCACATCTCCTTTGAAGAGTATCAGGACTGAATGAGGAATTAATGAACCTCACACATATGGACTATGCAATGGACTATTCCTATACCATGCCAGGCCTTGATTTGCCTTTTATTAGTGGAAAGATAATGTATAAAATCATGAAATCACTGAATGCTTTAAATATTTCTGTAAAAATATTCTGTCTGACTTTCTGTGGTTTATTTAGGGTTTTTTTGTTTTTGTTTTTGGGTTTTTTTTGCTATGGCCAACACTTTCAAATGTGGGTGCCTAAAATAAGACACCTAAATTCAGACTTGGGGGCTGAAATAAAAGTGGCATGATTTCAGCCATGCTATACAATTATGGAGTAACCTGCCCATATCGGAATCTTCTTCATAATCTCCATCAGTTAGTGGTTCATGCCATGCCGAAAAACCCTGAAAATTAGGCCATGTTTATTTAAGTGCCTAAATATGGAGTTAGTGGCTAACAATATGTATCCATATTTGAAATTGTTGGCTTTAATATATTCGAAGTATAGGGAGTTACTGTGCTTTCTCAGATATCGCTGTATGGCAACTATTGGCAAATGCTGACTTTTAAATAGTAGCAACTTTATCTAACAGACCATTTGTTGCTTTCATCCATCATGGCAATTGAGATTTGAAGGGTTGTAACTATTGACTGACCCTTATAATATTGATAGAATGGCAGGCAGGGAGAACTCTGTTGAAGGTCTGCAGTTTTGCCTCCTCAGTAAAGAAGAGTTTTCATCTGTCACATTCTGGGGAAGATTAAAGATGTTTTCATTTCATATTTATTTTGTCTAGGGCTGAGGGGGATTATTTATGGTTAAGGATGGTAAATTAGAAGTACCTTGCTTTGGTGCACGATGTTTTTGTTTGTTACCCTTGAAAGAGAAAGAGTATACAATGTCTGTTATATTTCAGTAATCTTTATTTTTAGGATTTTTTATTAAGGCGTCTAAGGGCCACAGGATATGATTACCTAATAAAATGAAAGCCTATTCTTCATTTAAAATGCTGGCTGCTAAACCAAAATAACTCACTTCTGAAACAGTTACTATTTTAGTATGAAATTTTTGCACACTTCATGAGAATGCTGCATGATTGAGGTCAACAGAATTTGTTACCGGTCACGATTTCTGACACAGTGTCGGTTTCTGGCACGTAAGGTGTCAGAATCTGTGACCCATCAGATTTTGTTACCGGTCACAATTTCTGACGGGTCACAGATTCTGACACCTTACGTGTCAGAAACCGCGACTGGTAACAAAATCTGACGGGTCACAGATTCTGTCACAACACCGGCACTTCTCCTAATTTAACATTGTGTTCCTCTTGGTTTTGTGGCTCCTATCTAGTCCTTTGCTAAATAGGATACCACGCTGCCCTAATTTCCTTTGCACATACTAAAAAGCACTGATGTGATGGAATATTAAAATTCCATATCAAGGGTTTCCAGAGGCGAGGGGTGTTTTTATTTGTTAAGCTTTGTTAACTGGACTCTGCATTTATAACACCAAGTTCTGTTACTAAAAACATGCCTGTAATGGTATTTCTAGTGGATGAAACCCTAGAGAATGTTTTTTAGGATCAATTTAATCAGCCTAAGCACTAAAAACATGACATGCAACGATCTAATAATTATGCAGTGGTACTAAAAATGTTAAAATGGATTCCCAGTATATTAGAACAAAAAGTATTTAATGGATTTTAGAGGTGTTTTATAGGGGCAAAGGAAGAGAAAGAAAAAGCTCACTCATAGATATTTATGTATTAATTATTATTTTTGGGGGGGATGTTAACATTTCTAGATATTTTACTGCCTTTATGATGCAATCTCAAGTCTCTGCTCTGGTATCTACCCCCCCCACATCCTGTTTAGTTCAGAAAAGAAGAGACAATAGGTTCTCAAAGCTACATCTCTAATTAAACCTGTTCATCCTTGACATAGTATCTCATTGGATATAAGCTTTGTGTTGTGTTCTTTTTCTAAGGTGGATAGCTGCAATTTTTGTCAATATTTTATTATGTTTGTCCTGTGCATCAACCACAGCTATATGATGGCAAGATTTGTAGCATAAGATGGCTCAGGGATTTAAGTGACATACAGAGAGCCTTTCACCGGTTTAAATTATTTCATTCTAATGGCTGTAGAGCAGCTTCTGTTAAATGAGTTGGTGCCTTACTCCAGTTTCTAGTAAACAAGTGTTCACTATTTAAAAAGAAATAGACACAGCATAATCATGGGATGCCAAGTGAACTTTGTAAGAAGTCTGTAGAAAACCCCAAAACTGAAAGAGTGTGTTGATTAAACTACTCTTTACCTCAAGAGTTGGTGGTCCCTGTTAGTCAAAGATTTGGTTTCTTGGCAGGGTAGTATGTATAAAGCTTTTGATGCTACTGACTGACTATGCTATATGTATTCTTTGACTGCATTGGAGGTCAAGCCATCTGTGCATGCAATCTGGCACTGTTCACAAGTTGTCTTACGGTAAAATTTTAAAACAAGGAGGCCTGACATCTGTGGAAAAATGTATGTGCAGCTGGATACCAGTTGCTAATCTTGTTTGTGCTGCTAAATGACTGTTTGGATGCCTAAATATCCATTTGTACATGCAGTCCTGGGCAATGCATACACAAATGGAGGGATGCATTGTGTATTGTATTGTGCTTTGCTATTTGAAAATATAGCCCATAAATTTAAAAAATATAGAAGCAAGATGTTTTTCCCTGTATTCCACCACACCTGTAGTTAGTAAAGGACCTTTCTTTAAAGCTTGTATGTATTTCTGTTTGGAAAACTTAATTTCAAAGCACACAGACTTTGAGAAATAACAGACTTCAGTTCTACTATCAGTTTCTTGGAACCAGCATATTAAAGGGTAGTACTGAATTAATATAGGCACCAATCCAGCAAAACACGTAAGCAAATGCTTAACCTTAAGCAAGTGAATAGAATTTAAATTTAGTGCTTTGTGGGATCCTAAGTATTGGGTGTTTATTCAATTTTACCAGTTTGTACCAACTTTTCAAAAATGTCCACTTGTAGCTGTTTGTATACACACTTACTGAATTTTTATGCCTATGTGAGAACTTAAAAGCTCAAACTTGATAATTGATGATGCGAATACTTATAATGTTGTAGGCTGCTAGATGTTCATGCAAAATCTAAAACTTGAGTGTGCAAATTAGAGGCCAGATGAAAATGTGACCATAAGTGCCAGAGAACTAGCTTATGCTAGGGATGTCAATTAGGCCTAGATTCCACTGTATATCTGCTAAATTGGAAATATAGATTAAGGCATAATAACTACCATATAGAAGATTATAAAATATATACCCAAGAAGCATATACCTTGAATTTATGCTTTTTGTCCCCAGTCTGTAAAAGAATATTTGTGGGCCAACTATTCCATGTCTGTGGAGTTCATTTGGTTTTCTTTGTGGGGTCAGAACCTTTTATGTCTTTAAAATCTTATCCATAAAACTACATTGATCCTGTTCTTTTTTTCTCAGAAAAAGAGAGACAGAGAACCAGAATTATCAGACAACCTGGCAGCCACATAATACAATACAGTAAATATTTGCATTTAAGATTTCTTCAGCATCTCACTTCTCCATTCTGGTAGAATTTTGCTAGAGTTTGTGGAATAATACAGAACCTATTCAGTACTTAACAGTTTAGTAACTTGCGTTTTACTGAATGGATGCTTTTATTGGCTGTTTTCCCAACTACCATCAATACAGGTACATAGGAATTGCTATACTGGATCAGACCTGTGGTCCATCTAGTCCAGTATCCTGTCTCTACCAGTAATACCAGATGTGTCAGATGAAGATATAAGAGAGCATGTAGTGGACAATCATAGACTAACTTCTCCACATGAGAAATTTCTTTCTAATCCCCATCATTTAGTGGTCGGCTTATACTGAAACACAAGTCTAGATCCCTTTTGAAAAGTCAGTCTATTATAATGGTGTATATTCTAATTGTTCCTGATAAATGTCTGACCTTGTTTTGACTCTTGTTTAACCATCAATGATATCTCATAGTAATGAGTTCCGTGGGTTGATTATGCATTGTATAAAAAAAGTATTTCATTTGATCAGCTTTAAATTTGTTAACCTAAAATGAAATGAATATGGGGGAAGAAAAAAAAATTGGATAACATACAGCATGCTGTAGCTCTGACAAACGTACACATTTCCATTCTTAAAATGATTCTTTTGCCATCCATCTTCACTGTAAGTGCTTATTTCCTTTAGCTTCTTTACTGCAGATGACCCTAAAAAAGCAGAAACTCTTTTAAAAAAAGTATCTCTTTAAAAACCCCAACATTTCAGTAATAAGTTGCTCCCATTGGCCTGGATCTCTTGTGGGTGGATATTCAGCTGCATCCTCACCCATTTGTATTTGTGACACTGGGGCCTTCATATAAGGCATGATCCATTGACCTATGTGGCCTTTGGATTAAGCCTATAGCTTGTTAAATATTTTGTTTTGCCTTGACCATTGCTTAGTTGGCATATTTGTATCTATAGAGTGTGTCAAATAAGATTTGTTAGTATTTTGGGGATCAATACTACATTTCTGAGTAAGGCAAATCTTACCTCATAAAAGAATAACAGAAAAACTAAGAAGTTATTACAATCACAGTATTTTTGGTTTGTGAGAATAGTTAATATTTGGAGTGAGGAGTTCTTCAAAATGCCTAAAATTGTGTTGCCTGTTTAATTAGCAATTCTTGGTTGAAATGATTTTTATGGTGAAAAATGCAGTTTCTGCAATTGAAATTTCTAATGGGGGAAAATTTCAGTTCTGGTGAGATTATTCAATATTGTGTTAGGAAAATCAAAACAAAATATTTTTTGGAGTTGATTCAAACTAATTAGAACATTTTTGGTTTGTTGAACTGAGCATTTGGAGTCAGATTAACATTAAACTCTGTGCCCTAGTGGACATGGTATTGGACTGGGATTCAGGAGACCTGAGTTCTCTTTCCAATCCCACTACTGGCTCCATGTGTGATCATGAGCAAGTTACTTCCCCTCTCTGTGCCTCAATTTCCCCACCTATAAAATGGGGATAATATTACTGACTTCCTTTATAAAGTGCTTTGAGGTCTACTGATGAAAAAAACTATATAGGAGCAAAGCTGAATTATTTATTTTTTAATTATTATTTTCCTATGATACTGTGATGTCTCAGAGAAATTGCAGTTTGTGTGTCTCGTGTCCCTGTTCTTCCTACGCACCTGGTTTCTTTCCTGGACGCATCTTCCGTGAAGCGCCATCGTTCCCCCTTTTACTGAGCTATGTGATGTATTACAGGAGTTGTAGTCAAGCCATACGGTGAAAGGGGGCAAGAGAAACCATACTTACAACTCACCGTAGGAAGATGCAGCTTAATGTAGAATAAGCTAGGAATAAAATGTTTTGATTTGGTTCAACAGACAGAAAGGTTTTGATTCAGGAATGTCTAACATTTAAATATTTTCAAATTGAAAGGTTTTGGAACTTTGTTCTCAAATGTTGATATTTCAACTTTTCATCCTGAATCAAGGTGAAAACAAATGCAGGACTTTCAGAATTTCCTGAAGGATGAAAATTCTGAATTTTCTTTCAGCTCTGTAAATCAGTTTTTGAAATCGGGACTATTCTCTATTATGTACTCCTGAATTTAATGACTGAACGGCAGTGAAAAGGTTAATTTTAGCAAAATTTTTCTGTTAATGGATGTAATTTTGATTGTCCTTAAGTAATGACCTACAGTAGGTCTCTATGGGCCAAATTTCACTTGGCCTCAAACCAAGCTTTTACACCTGCAATACTTGTCTATCCACAAATGTAAAGTTTGTGTGCGTGCAAATCAGGTAACTGGCCATTTAATGCTGTCATTGTGCAGATTTTTATCTCTGCTATTATATTTAGATTTTGTGTTTGGCAATTGATGCAGACAGTTAGAAGCCATAGCTAATGAAACCTGGTGATTGACACTTTAAGGGCCAGAGCCCTGAGGCCAGCCAGCCCTGGTCAATTATCAGACCCAACTTAGAAGGGAGACGTGATTAGTGGCACAATTGGGGGGTGACTGCTGGGAGAAGCTGTAGAAAGGTACGGTTTTCTGCAGGAGTCTCTAAGTAAGCCAGACTCCATCCTTCCATGTAGGAAGACCTGGTAAGCTGTGGCCGGGTAGAAAATCGCAGATGGAAGTTTTGTTTTCTTTTTATGAATGTGTGGTCATTTGGACAGTAAATGGAGACCAGAACCAAGGGCTACAGACTAATTTGGTATGGCTGATAATTTCCCAGGCTGCTAAGGAAGCCATCATCTCATATATGGTGGAGAATCCAGGCATCATGATTGGTCTCAGGGCAATGGGAGAATTTGGTCAGTTATAGTCTTAAAAGGGGAAACTGAGACATGGTGCACCACAACCTTTCTAAGCCAGGAAGGGGCAAGGGACAGCCATGCTCATGCTATGAGCTAGAGGTGTGATTCTTAGCTTGCATACACCTACCTGCACTAGCTTGATGAGTGCTAACACAAATATAAATAATATAATTGTGGTAGTATGGACAGCAGCAGCATGGCTTAGCCATTTCTAAGTACACACACCTGAACTCCATGGATATGCTGTCTGTGCTATCATGGGTACACTGCTATTTATACTCACACTAGCTTTGAAAAGCTGGCACAAGCATGCATACACAAACTGGAACTCACACCTCTAGCTCATAATCTAGGCCTAGCCACAGTTACGCTAAACTTTTGAATTTACAAGGCTACGTTCCTGATGTTTGACTTCTTCCTTTGCGTTAGATATATAAGTTGCAGATTTGGAGGAATATGGTAGTGCAGGGATGGATATTTCTTTGAACATTTTGTTCCTTTTGAAGGCAGGGAGATCTTCATGAATATTTAAATCTCTGCTCTGAGAGATCATGGATCATTTCCAACTATAGACTCCATTATCTATTAAAGAAAAATGTTCTAAATTAAAATTCTGATGGGTGCAGTGTCTTGGACCTGAAGAATCTAATCTGAGTTCCGGAGAGGGAAAGATGTCCACTCTTGAAGTTTCTGTCTTGTCTTTGCTTGAGCCATGTGTAGTGTAGGTTTAGTTGACTCTCTATAAGACAAGCTCATTTATTGGAAAAAAAAAACAGGCTCAGAAATTGCAACACTTGCTGCTACATTTCTAATTCCAATTTCAAAGCTTCTGTGCACCTTCTTTCAGACTAATACACCATTTCGATATCAGTGTTTTGGAGCTTAGCTGTCAAATGGCATCTTCTAAGAGCTTTTGATTTAACTAGCTTTAGTTATTGGTTGTATAACACTATGTCCTATGGATACAGTCACAGCTCTGGTAAGTTTCTTAATTAATGTAAAAAATGGCAAGTGCTAATTGTGCATGTAAATTTTCATTCAAGTAAAAAAAAATCAATTAGTCTCAAGTAGAAGCGAGAGACTGTAATTACTGAGTTTATTTAAAGATGTTGACTAAAAACAAAGTGGGCTGTCAAATAGTGAATAGCCATATGTAAAATTGAATTTTATAAAAATATAGATGGAAGTTTCTATGCTATTTCTGAAACAAATGAAGGACTATTAATATCAGAAGTGGTCACATTGGTGTGAAATCTTGTTAAAGAGTTTTATATATATAATATTTATATTATATATATTTTATATATGTAAACTGACATGCTGCTATAATTGATCTGTGCTTTTGGGCTATATTCCTAAAAGGCTTTAGGCTCATACTTGCCACTTAAAGTGTCTAAATTCCAGACTCAAGCCCTACTGGGATAAACAAATCCTTCACTTAGGCCCGGTCTACACTTACCTTCCGGATTTGGCAGCAGTCGACGGGAGATACGCAAGTGATGTAAATCACTTGCGTATCTCCTGTTGACTTTGCGGCATCTCCTCTGCGTGCTGTCCACACTGCGCTGCATTGAAGGGAACAGCGTTCCCTTTGATGCGGCGCTACGCCACTTACCAGGGTGGTTTTCTTGCGTCACTTGCTGGATCAACTGAGCAGGTCTACACAGACCGCTCAGTTGATCCAGAGCAATGGATTTGACGGCGGCGAATTTGCCGCTGTCAGTGTAGACCCAGCCTCAGTTGACGCCAAATGCTGCAGGTGCCTAAATTTGCTTGGCTCCTAAATTTTTACAGTAAAAGTTCCCTAAGCACCTATGTTTCTGCCCCCTGCAGATGCATGCTGCAGCCTCACTGTAGGCATCCAGGCATCTAAGCCCCAGTGCAATGCACAAACTGGAGGAAGATAGGCATTCCCCACTTAACTTGTGTGTGGGGCCTGGTCAGGTAATTGAGTTAGAGATTGGGTCCCTGTATGCGAGCTCTGTCAAAATGGCTTTGGAGGTAGTGGTCATTGGAGCAGAGGGATTTGGATCCTGGGTCTCCTATCTCCCAGCTCTAATCACCAGGATACTTTGTCATTCTCATACTTGTGCATGCACTCTTTCTCTGGCTCAGTGATTTTGATTATTTATTCACAGTGAAAAAGCTTCAGGAAGAGAGACTGAGGGAGTCCCATATCAGAATAGCCTATTGCCCAGAAGTTAGGGCACTCACATGAGAGGCCCTGTTCAATATCCCTTCTCTCCATCAGGTGGTGGTAGGAGGGGACATGAACCAGGGAATTCCCACATTCCACTGGGCTAAAACTTAGGAGAGAGGTCCTCCATCTCTTCCCGCCTAGCTTTTTAAAAAAAGTGTAGGGTCCTAACTTCGAGAGGGTTTGCAATTGAGAATCCCCAAGCAGAGGGAGGCACCACCCTGCCTCTTGGATTTAGGTGCTGACCTCCCTGGGATGGATGGAGTTATAGAATACACCCCTCGTCTTGGCCTCTCCTATTGGCTAGTTTGGGTGGGGAACTGCCTAATGTGCTGACTTTTATTAATCCCATTCTGAGGTGCCTATCTCTCCCCATTTATTGTATAGAGGACTGGCTCTCAGGCTTTCCAGACTATTGTATGCCTTGCAGGAGTCTGATTTGTCTTGCGTACTCCCAAGTTTCATCTCACTGAAAAGCTACTTGCTTACAAAATCAGATATAAAAATACAAAAGTGTCTCAGCACACTATTGCTGAAAAATTGCTTACTTTCTCATTTTTACCACATAATTATAAAATAAATCAATTGGAATATAAATATTGAACTTTCAATGCATAGCATATAGGGCAGCATAAACAAATAATTGTCTGTAAGAAATTTTAGTTTGTTCTGACTTTGCTGGTACTTTTTATTGTAGCCTGTTGTAAAACTAGGCAAATATCTATATGAGTTGATATATCCCCTGAAAGACCTCTGTGTACCTCCAGGGGTACATGTACATCTGGGTGAGAACCACTGGTATAGAGGGCCCTGTTGGCTAACATGGGCTTTGTGAATCCTGGTGATGTTTTTTTTCTCTAGATGCCTAAAAGTTAGGTGTGGTAAGAATTACTATACCTACATTCTTTTGTAAATGTAGTCCTTCCTTTCAAGGTCTTGTATCCAGTTGGACACATGTAAAGGAACACTATGAACCTGGCTAAGATCTAAATTGGTTTTATCATAACTAAAACCTGGTGTGGCATATACTCTGAATTCCTGAAATCCTACTCTTCCTTTTAGCCCTGCAGCTCCATTGGCTGCAGTGGGTTATATGGATGTAAAAGCGGAATTTGGCCTTATGTATTGAAGAAAAAAAGTCATCACTGCATTGCCAAAAAATTAAACCACAAAATGTCTATTATTTTGTTGTGTTAGTGGAAGAAGAAAAGATGGATAAATATGGCCTCAAATATCTTGCAAATAACTATTTGAATTTTAAAACAAGTTTGCTTACTTTATACATATCTCCTTTATGCTCAGTTTTCACAAATAACACTAAGAAATGTATTTATTGACAGGAACATTTTTAGAAACAGCACAATTTAAGCTAACATTGGAGTACATTCATGGAAAATTCACTTTCCATTCTTTGGTATCAGAAACAGCTTGTAATATGTGACCATACTGTTTGGCTTCTGAATATTGCTTGCTTGCCACAAACTGCTTGTGAAGAAACTTCAGAACAACAATTATTCATTGCATAGTTTCTAATAGTAAATTGCTTGTAGTGAACAGGAAAAAATGAGAATTGTATAGAGATTGTAATGAGACGTACTGGCCTTTTAAGGTAGTAAGAACACTGAGGATTGAAATATCACATTTCAGGTATTAAGACATACTTGAAAGGACTTGGGGGCACAATAGCTGAAGGAGAGGGAGTGGTGTCTGGAAGGCAATTTTGCATTTGGAAAGAAGTCTTGTAGTTTTGTTTCTGTTTAGGGCCTGAGACTGGAGAATTCCAATGATCAGTTTGGGTTGGAGTGCCCACTTCCCTCTTCACTGAGGGTAACTGAGAGTTGTAGCCTAGAATCTGTTACGACCTGTTAGGAAGGAGGCAGGGTATATAAGAAGAACTCTTCTATTAAAGGAAAATAGGGGGTTGAGAGTCACTAATAAATGTAGGCAAATAATCCATTGTTTATCTTGAGTTAGCTTGCTTTTATCCTTTTGGCATTTTTGGGCTGGGTAGGAATTGACTCATTTTGGGAGAGGGACCATGCTGGAATTAGAATCAGAGGATTGAGGAAAGAAAATCCACTGGTAAGTACATTATTTGATTTGGCTTGTTATGTTCCAAAACACTGAGGAATGAGAAGACGTATGGTGTGTGGCTTAAAAATTTTTTTTAAAGGACTCTGTGGTGCACAATCTTTCTGTTAAATTCAGTTTGCCACACAGATCACATAATCATTGGGACCAAATGAAATATTGGACATAAACTCCTTGGACTTTAAGAGCCACCAAAAGAAGATTGCATAATAACCTAATTAATAAGATTATTAAATATGGGGGGAGACCCCAAATGTTTGAAGAACTAGAGAACAGTTAGTTAACTAATAATAGACTGCAACTGTTACAGACAAGGAGTGGAGTATACAAGAATCAGCTTTGAGATCAGTATGTTTTATTCTGCACATAAAGACTTTAAAAGAAAGTCTAAGAATAGTGGTATGTCTGCGCACAACTCTTTGACAGGATAGGATCCGTGGTTTCTCAGGGTCCTATCCAGCCAATAGCTTGTGTGCAGAAGTACCACTGAAGTCATTGAGAATTTATCACAAAAGCTGTGGGAAGGAAATGCCAGTATGGTCAGCCCCAAGTTTAAAAAAATCATGAGTCAAACTCCATCTCCCCAAATCATGCTACTGGGTTAAAAATTGGGAGATTAAATGTGTGTGTGTTTATGTACATATTTAGTTCTCTTTGTCTTCTCATTTGAGCTTCTTGAGCTTACATTTTCAAACTTTTCTTTTACAACCGTGAGTGCTAGAAACTTACAATTTTTAAAATTAAAATCAAGATTCTCATGTAATTCCAGGATCAGGGGCTTTCAGAAAAATACCAATTATTGCAAGTAATAATAAATTTGTAAGGACTGGTAACACTGAAATGGCTTTTTTTTCCTTTTTTTTTTTTTTTTGGATAGCACCAAATTGGATTGATCAGTATATAATTTGGAGAAAAGACTCACATCCGTCCAGAGAGACCTACTAGAGATAGGTTAGAAGCATGTCATGAGTTTAAATTTAGAAAAGTCCATAGTCATGAGATAAGTATTTTGAAATAGTAACTAGAAGATATACATTAAATAGGCTTGGCCAAAGTGACAAGAAAGCGGTAATGAAAATTTAGAAGGTCGTCAAGGTGAAAAAGTACAATAGTTCACATTAATCCACAGAGTTTTAAAATGATTTTAGGAAGTTTATTGTACAGCATATTTTAGTGGTAATTCAGAGAACTGCAAAACTTCTGCGTTTGTTTTGCTATCTTTTAAAACTTTGGATGTGGTAGCACTCATATCTGTCAACCAGCCACTTTAGGAGAAGACCTTCTTATTAAATATTTCATGGTGTAAATTGCTGAGATGATGACTCTTTTTTCTTCTTCTTTGCATCCTGGATTATATAATTCAAGCAACAGAAAAAGCACATACAAAAACGGCTGACATACTTCCTACCCCATATGCTTGGTGCACATTAAAGTTGTGGTGTCCTCTGTAAGCTGTAGTAATTTTTTTCTAAAAAAATGCTTTGAAACAATTTTCAAGATTTAAAGTTGTTTACTTGTTTAGTTTTTAAGAAGGGAGTGCTTAAACAGGGGCTTAAACAGGGGCTGCCATTTAAAGTGTGTGGAGGTGTATACATTTGTCACACACCCCGCCTAACCTTCCTCTTCCTCTCTCAGGCACTATCCCCCTTCTCAGCAGACTGACCGACTTCCCTGCCCCAGTCCGTAAATCTCTATACCAGCCCACCCCTCAGAATCTGACTGAGTAGTACTGTGATCTTTTATGAAGATCATAGCACTACTAAGGTTTGGCCCCGCAGTAAAGAGGTCAGGCCAGGCTCCCCTGGCTCAGTGGTCTGTGGGTTTAGGCACAATGCACAGCCATTCTTGAAGATTTAATGTGCAGTAAAATAGATTGCATTTTCTTTGCTTTTTACTGTATAAACTGTCTTTGAAGACATTAATAAAACATAGCATCAAAAGTAAGACATTTAAACAATTAACAAATTATCAGAATTTAGTATGAAATCACACAGCAAGGCACTAATGCCATGCTAACAAAATGTTTCTTGGCCCAGAAATTTTCTGCCTGGAGAAGTGTCATTCATGCCATTCCCTCCAAGTTCAGGAGCTAGAAGACAGTAAACAAAAAACATGATTTATTTCTCAACCGTGAGCCTCACCAACTCCAAGAGGAATGAGTTGTGAATAAAATTGTAATAGAAGGAATCATCATCAGCTTCGCTTTCCCTGTAGTAAACTGTTTCATCATCCACAAAAATATTTTTAGTTCCTATGAATACTACTTGAAGGAGAAATCACTGCAGATGTTGTTCCAATACGCAAAGTCACCTTTTGGCTGCTAAAATCTTTTCCTCATCTGCTGCATTGAACAAACTAAGGCCCTGATCCTGTGATTTGTTCAAGACAGGTAGATCCCTGTGTGATCATCTTTGCTAAGCTCATTGCAGGACCAGTACCTAAGACTTCATATGTAGATAGTTCAATTTCTGACTACCAAAATTCCCCATCTCTTCAAACTCTCCAGCATGGAATAAAGTTACAAGTGTTGTACGATCAGAACAAATTCCCATTGGCTGATTGTATCCTGAGGGAATGACACTAAGGCTAACTCTAGCCTTATACAAATCAACTTTGTGATATAAGTGCTCATTAAGGGGCGAAAATCAGCAAAATATAAGGCCTGATCCCACTCCATTGAAATCAGTAGGAATTTAACGAATTAAGAATTGTGCTGAATTTTAGATTATCTGCAGTTAGTTGTAATTGTATGACCCGGAGCCTATTGTACAATGGAGTAAACTGCAAAAGTTTTGAATTGCATTAGAAAGATGTCTCTCTAGCTGTTTGAGTGCTCAAAAAGGACCAGAACTCAGTGAAAGGTTTTTATCTGTGTGCTTATGCTGAACAACCCATTCGTCTATGTCCAGAGTGTCATCAAGACTGCCCAGAATTAATCATTGTTCTTGAGTGACAACAATACCTGCCTAATTTGAAGATGGAGATTCCCCAAGTCTCAACTCTAATGTGCCACTAAGCCAGGGGCTGTGGTAATCACTTAACAATGCAACTTCAGAGTTGTCTTAATCAGAAGTGCATTTCTGAGTGGATCAGACTGTGCCATACCTATAATAATAGGGAAGCTTTTATAATAATCACATTGCATCCCAAAGTACTTGCCATTAAAGCACATGAGATGGGAAGGCTAATATTGAAAAAGTAGGATCTTTATGAGACTCCTGGACTACATGCTGCTGTTTCATATTCTCAAGGGGACAGATAAATAAATGGGGAGGAAAGAGACAGAATAAGATAAAGAGAAGGTGAAGGTGCGGGAGGGAAAAGAAAGGTGGATTACAAGAGGAAGGCAAAAGAGGGAAAGAACAAAAAAAATTTATATACATTTAAATGTGTATAAACAAAATTTAATTGTCTAAAGACAAGAGGAAGTAAACTTTATCATTTAATTCTTTACAGCCCTTCTGTGTACATCTCCCATTTAGCAGTTTGTCATCGTATGTAGATATTATTGGAGTTCTCTAGCGTCCACTGTTTTCCCCTCCTATTTCCTTTCCTAATCTGTGAGATTGAGAAGCAACCAAAGAAGCTGTTTGTTGTTAGTGCCTCTGGAATCAGGACACTGCAAGAAGACTTCTACAGAGAGCTGTTTTCTGGAACTCTTCTTGTTAGGGCTGGCTTCTTAATTCGAAAGGTAAGACTGAAGCTGAGTGAAAGGAATTTTCTTTATAGTGAAGGTACATTGAATTGTGAATTGAATTATAGGTGTTTCATTGAATAATCATCCCCTCAAATGTCTGTGGAAAAATAAGGGTGAATTTTTTTCAAACTTCTTAGAAATTGAACACCTTCTTACTTGTAAACATACATTTTCATGTTGGTTCAATAAATGTAAGAAATCACCATGATCTTGTCACTTGAAGTCACTAGTCAAGGTTGTGCAGTGCATTCACATATTTTCAAGCTATGAGAAGCATATCAGACTATTGTACAAGAGAAGATAAGATATTGCACAAATGTTGTTCCCTTCAGTAAGGCTGCATTTATCTCCTGACACTTCACTGGAAATTGCTTCCAGTGGAGGGGAGGCTTATGTAGATGTAAATTTGTCAGTTTAGGATTTAAAATATTGAATTGTTGTACAAGTCAGTTTTATAAAATAATTTATACATCAGATATTTAAATACTATTCTGAAATAGTAATAAGAACAGACTATTAAAAGCGAATCTGCACATTTCAGAAAACAGCTACATTACTTGTACATATTAAGAAAGCTCTCTGAGTGAATTCTAGTTAAAGTGTGAGTGTCTGCATGGAAATATTTTTTCTATCATATTTTAAGTACTTTTAAAAAGACAGAGCTCCATATTCACTCTGGGTGTAAGCCGCAAACTTTTATAACAGTTAAGAAATTCGCCTAAAGACTGGCATTTAGAGAAGGAAAAATCTCTATAAGGATTAAACTTGGACACTTTGAGTATTCTTAATTATCTGGTGGAGTTTTTTTTAGAGGAAGGAGTGTGAAATGGCAGATTGAATGCTCCTTTTGTCACCCAGTTAATTAGTGAGGGTCCAATTCAGCTTCATTGTCTGGAAGGCAACAGTAATCAGCAATCATATGTGTAGCAGATTTAGAAGTGGTGATTTATATTCACGGCATACGAAGTTAGATAAAACATAAAATACTCTTTTTCAAAGGTAATGCTCCTTTTATTTCTTAGACTCCAGGACCAAAAACAGAGAGACGAAAGCAGGGATTTCCCTAAGGTAGTGAGGCACAACTCAACACACCCTTGCTTTAGGCTAGGTCTTTGAAGATTGAATGCTGAAGATCCAGATCTCACACTTCCCTGCAGAGCCCACTAGTTTACAAACAGTACCAGAAAACCACCTACAGTTTAAAGTGATAGCTTTTTATTTTGATCCAGTTTTTAATATACCACAGTGATCATGTGAAGGAACAAGAAGTGATACTGTATCTAAAGAAAGCTTACCTGTTTTGAGCCACATTTTGTGTTTTTTGAAGCCATTGCCTGGGTTGAAAGAGGAGCTGAAGGGCCCTTCGGAAGAACTCTGCCTGACTCAGTCAGAACATGTCTTGCAGGATCCTGAAATCACATGCTGTAGAAGGATCTCTGCCATCCTTTTTAGCGGTACAGGATGCACCCTTCCCACTTCACCCAATTAGCTGTGCTGACTAGTTATAGTGGATTATGGCTCTCTGCTTTTACTCTGCCCCTCGCCTTCTCATTTTAGGTAGCTGGCACACATGGGGGCACTTGCAAGGGGAAGTGCCTGTGCCTAGTTTCTGTGAAGGGTTTAAATAGGTGAGGTGTTTTGAAACCACTTCCCACTCCAACTCCTTTACAGCCCCCCAGTCAAAAATTTAAAATTAACAAAAGTGATCACCTAGGACTCTTTGGTTTGGATTGTGTGTGTGTGTATGTGTGTGTGTGTGTAGGGGGAGGGTTGAATATAGTTAAATTACTTGGAACTGTGTAAATGTAGTGCTTAGAGTATAAATGTTTAAAGATTAGATTAATCTGAAAATAGATTATACAATACTGGCACTTGATGAAGAAGTAGCCTACCTATTGTGAAGAGTAGCAGGAGAATTAAAAACATGATTTTTCACTCATTACAATGGACAAAGAGATGAAGATATGTTTACTAAAACTGGGAATAACATTACAGTGTGAAAACTGCAGCGTAATATAAGGAGAAATCTGTGTGGTGATAGTTTCATAAAAAGAATGTTTAAAGATTCCTTCTTCGTGGTGATAGTTTCATAAAAAGAATGTTTAAAGATTCCTTCTTCTTAGTTTCAAGTTTATGTTACATCATATGTTACTGTAGGAAATACATGTTGTGACTTTTGTGAAGGTGAATAATAGGCTATGTTTAGAACAAGGTCAACTTGAACTTCATTTAAACATTCTCTCTGGTCTTGGTTAGAGATAGGAATGATTTTTTGTTTTGTTTTAAAGATAGTAGAGTGGGGTTTGGATGCAAACATCCTCTACCTATTGTTAACCACAATTGTTGGTTGTTCAACCTATTGTTGAACCACAGTTCAACCAGCTAGCCAAAAACCACCTAGTATCCCAAAAGTGTGGCACATTTCATTTAAATGGGAGTCTTTGAAAGTGAAAGACTTCATGAGTAGAAAAGGGACTGGAATGTGTATCATCCCCATGTCACCCCATATTTCTTTTTCTTTGAGACAAATATTACTTAAAATGCTCAAATATTGCTACCAAAAGGTAGAGCTGGGTGAATTTTTTTGACAAATAGTTTATATGCCAAAAATACAGTTTTGGAATGACAAACTATTTGTTAACTCTGGCTGAATTTGGCAAATGGTTTTTGCTAAAAAAGAAATAAAAACCAAAATTTTAATGTTGAACCATTTCATTTTGATGTTTAATTTCAAAATGCTTCACTTCAAAATTTACCTAGATTTATTTAAAAAATAATCAAAGGGTTGAAAAAATCAAGAAATGAAACCAACAACTTTTTTTGTTTTAGATCAAGCAATGTTTGCTTTAGATCAAGCAAAGACTCAAAATAAAATTGTTGTGTTTGTTTTTTAGTGAGGGGAAAAACTGAAAAATGTTGGCTTTGGGTTGAGCAATTTTTTTTTTTTTGATTTGGCCACTGAACTGAAAAATCAGTTGTTTGCTAAGCTCTGCTAAAAAGTTCCTAAACTGATAACCAATGTGCTTATGTGCGTAGGGGAAACATGATGAACACAACTATTACATAATTTCATATATACATGGCTTGATGCTGTTCTCACTTCCACTGGTATATATCAAGCATAACTCCATTGACTTCAGTGAAGTCATGCTGGTGTAATATTGGTGTAACTGTGGGCAGAATTAAGTCCACAGATTCTTATGGTTATACTTCAATGGGAGGCTTTCCTGAGTAAGGATTCCAGCATCAGGACCGTGAGGTTATCTTGGGGCTCATTGGAAATGCTCTGTCTGTTGCTCAGAAACTGACAGACAAGCTCAAACCTAAAAACTGTAACTGGGCAGATCACAGGGTTGTCATCTCTGATGGAATAAATACAACACAGAGACTAGATTTCACAAATCACTGTTAACTCCTGCATATAGATATGCAATATTTTGACACAAAGTGTGCCTAAGGGAGAGGGCGACGTTAGCCTATTTTATTAGAATGATATAAAGAGTAGCTTTGAAATAGGTACTGAAGTTGAACATATTCCTTGGATGCACACAGAAGAATGTATATTGAAATGAAAAGTGGGCTTCTTTCTCCTTGGACTGCTTATTGCCATCAGAAATCAGTAGTACTTGGCTAATGGTCAGAAAAGAATCCATGGATGCCCACAACATAAAAATTTAGAATTAGGTAAAATATTTTTGTGGCTTGCAGACTCATGCTTCACCATAATTCCCAAGTGAGGAAGCTGCTACTAAGCTACAAGACTGTAACTCAGTGACATTTGACTGTTCAATAAACAAAAGAATATGATGATCGCAAATTAAGTTCTTGTGAAAATTTCCCTTTTTGATCAATTCCCAGTTAAACTTGGGACATTGCAGGCAGAGAAAGGAGGTCCCATAGAAATATATAACAAATAGAAGAAAGAGGAAGTTGGTAGTAATTAATATTAAATCGGAAATTAGGAATTATAGAAAATTGATAAAGAGGAGCAAAGGGACACAAGGAGAAGTCTATGGCCAACAGAGCTAATGACAAGGAGTTTTTAAATATATTAGGAACAAAAAGAATCCTGACAATGGTATTGAGCCATTACTAGATGGAAGTAATAGAATTCTTAATAATACAGAAAAGGCAGAAGTGTTCAATAAATATGTCTGTTCTCTATTTGGGGGGGGGGAATAATTATATAGTCTCATTATATAGTAGTGGTAACCCTCTTTCAATTCCACTAGTGTCACTGGGGGATGTTAAACATCAGCTACTAAAGTTAGAAATTTTTTACTCACACAACTTGCATCCAAGAGTTTAAAAAGAACTGGCTGAGTAGGTTGCTGGACTATTAATGTTGATTTTTTTCAATAGGTCTTGGAGCAGTGGGGAAATTCCATAAAACTGGAAAAAAATGAATGTGCCAATTTTTAAAAAGGGTAAACAGGATGACCCAGGTAAATATAAGCCTGATATCCCAAGAAAATGATGATAAAGAACAGAATTATCAGACACATAGATTAATATGATTTGTTGGGGAAAAGTCAACATGGATTTTGTAAAGGGAAATCATACTTCATCAATCTACTAGAATTCTTTGAGGGGGTCAACAAGTATGTGGACAAGGGTGACCTAGTGGATATAATGTACTCAGATTTTCAGAAAGTATTTGAAAAGGTCCCTCACAAAAGGCTCTTAAGCAAAGTAAGTGGTAATGGGATAAGAGGGAAGATCCTCTTCTGGATCATAACTGGTTAAAAGATAGGAAACAAAGGGTAGAAATAAATGGTCCTTTTTCAGAATGGAAAGAGGTAAATAGTGGTGTCCTTTAGGGGCCTATACGGGGATCAGTACTGTTCAACATACTCATAAATGATCTGGAAAAAGGGATAAACAGTGAGGTGGCAAAATTAGCAGATTAAAAAAAACTACTCAAGATAGTTAAATCCAAAACAGACTGTGAAGAGTTACAAAGAGATCTCATAAAACTAGGTAACTGGGCAACAAAATGGCAGATGAAATTCAGTGTTAATAATGCAAAGTAAGGCACATTGCAAAACATAATCCCAACTATACTTATAAAATGATGGGGTCTAAATTAGCTGTTATGACTCAAGAAAGAGATTTTGGAGTCACTGTGGATAGTTCTCTGAAAACATCCACTCAATGAGCAGCAGCAGTCAAAAATGCTATCAGAATGTTGGGAATCATTAGGAAAAGGATAAGTAATAAGACAGAAAATATTGTATTACCACTTTATTGTGCTCTCTTTGAGGTAGCCCATCTGACTAGAAGGAACAGTATCGCTAATGACAAACAGTAAATAAATGTAAAGCTTTTTATGCATATCATTGAATAATTTGCTAGATGGAATATGTAGTTTTTTCACCTTCTTCTGAAATGTCTAGTATTGGCCATTGGTGTAGGCAGGACACCAGACTGAACAGACTGAACAATGTTAAATGGACCAGATCCTTACCTGGTATAAATAGGTATAGCTCCATTGAAGTCAATAGAACTATGTTGACTGACTACTGAGGTTCTGGCCCATGTAAATTTGGTTGCTGTTGTGGCAGGAAATACCATATCTTTATGTTGCAAGCAAAACTGTTAAACTTTAACAAAAAAGTAATCTGCATTCTAAATACCTTTTCTTGTATCAAAGGGAATTAAAAGTAAAGATAGTCCTTACTTTTGTGGCTTCTATAAAATATGATTTGTGTTTGCTGTGCTGATTCTGTGGCAGGAGGACTAACAAATATTGTTCCCAGAAGCTGTGCCAACATCAGTTGATGGTGCTGTGTATAAGAAATGTAAAATTAAGCAGTAAGCATTAAAATAAAATATATCCTATTTAATATGCCCCTGCCATGCTTCATCTTTTTGAGGGGATCAGATGATTCATGTGCTTTTCTGAGTCAATTGTTCTCCTTTCTTTAGAGGATTGTAGCCTTTAGGAATAGCTTACATTGACAAGAATGAAATGTAGCAAACATCATGCATTTAGTAAGCAACCTCTGCTGGCTGATTGATGGCATTATGATGTCTGTTACTAAATCTCATTCATTTTCTGAGCTGAGCACCATTAGCCAGTTGTTAGAAGATTAACATCAGTTCAGGGTACAAATTCTAGCAAATAAAGATCCATTCAGGAGAATAACCTCAGGGTTTAAAAAGGAAAGGTAGTCATTAAGAATGCATCCCGGCCAGATTACTTTCAAGGTGGTTACAGGTTTAAGCTTAGTAGTGATTCCTTTATAAAAGTAGGCACAAGGCAAGTATATTTTATGATTCAGATATATCCTTTGGGATCCCATATGACAGAGAAAGAGAAAAAAAATTAGGCCCACAAAATATGTGTTAATACCTCTCTGAATTCCTTTGCTCTCCAGTTTGAAAGTCTGAGTCATGGCCTTTAGACAGAGGTTGGCATATAATCAGTCTGTATGAAAAAAGAAAGAATAGTGATTCTGGAAATTAAGAGAATATACACCGAAAGTCATGGCAAAAATATATCCATATCCTCTGGTTGTTCAAAATAAATTAGAAGGATTCTGTTCCATTTTTAATTACATCTGACATATGTCTACATTTGTATATAACTTTAAGGTTGCCCAACCCCCACCAGCAGCCACTGTGCCCTGTCAATCATACTGAAATACACTAGAGCTCTTGTCAGGCCATCAGCTTGCAGATGCACCATGAGCCTTAACATTTGTACTGAAGTTCTAAACACCAGAAACATTGCTTAGACAATTGTTTTAGTGCCTGAATGTGGACTGTTTCTGTTCTAGGATAGGTGAGTTATGTGGTATTATCATCATTTTAATTCAATTTGTGATGATTTATCAGCAAACAAAATCTAATCATTATATATTAGAAAGGGTAACTGTATTTTTTGGGTACACTTTCTGTCATTAAATTTTTTTATTTAAATTATGGAGTACCCATTGTATTTAGAGCTTGTCTAGCAATTATAATTTTTATTATTGATTTTTATTTCAGGCTGCAGAAAATGTTCTTGCCTTTCTTTCTTTTATTCCCTTTCTGTCCCTTCCTTCTCTCCCTCCCTGCCCCCCTATTTTACTGAAACACTGAACTTTGTGAGTTTGGACATAGTTTATGATAAGAAGATATAACAAAAATTAGCAATTAGCTTAAAGTATAACATTGTGTAAGAATGCAGGTTATTGTTTTTTGGTTCAGTTGAGACAGAAATACTCTTATCTCCATGACACCTTAAGGTCATGTCTAACATTCTAAGTGTTATGAGATGTTACTCTACACTGGTGAAATTGACTACTGTATAGATTAATATAGCTGAGTTCCAAATTATAGTAGCCTTGCATCAAAGTATTGTCCAAAGGACATGTTATAGTAGAATAGATATTTTGTTTTTATTAAACAATGGACTGTAATCTCAGGGTTCCCATGAAATGCACACCTGGGAAAGTTGTTTGCTTGGCAAAGAAGCAATATAGCCCCAGTTAAAAGCACGGGTAATTTTCCTGAAGTTAAAAATATCAGAAAGTGTCTTAGATGTCTTCCCTGATTGCCTCTATGCTTTCTTCTTTATTATATTATTCTTTATTGCCTTGATATGTTTCTCATCCACAAGTATACTGATAATTAATAACAAAAATAAATGATAATAGTGAAAACATAGAATGTTATGAATATATCTATGGGTCACAGCTGAGGAGTCAAAATAGTTTGTAAACAATACTGTAAAAACTGCAAAATTTTAACAAGTTAGCACAGTTATTGAGGCAACTTTTAGGGGAATTACTTTTGTAAGAAAGAGGCATTTCTTACAAAATACTACTTTTCAGAGACTACTACTTTTCAGAGATGTCCAAGTCTTAATCTGTTGTTTTACTATAGCTTAGAATATATGATTGAGATTTTCAGAGCTGTCTCAGGGATTCTGCCATACATTTTCACAATATGAGGTTCTGATCTAGAGCCACTGAAGTCAGTGGAAGGACTACCATTGCGTTAATAGAGATTTATTCTGGCCCTAAGCAATCAATAGGTATGCCTGTTTATTAGACAAACTGGTGGTAGCAAGGGGTGCCACAACAAGTAGAGGTGGTCATGATCTTCAAAACTTGAGTCTGGTTGGTAATGTAGCCTAAGTTTGAGAGTGTTCAAAGCCAAAGTTAATCTTCAATAAGATGCAGAAAAAAAGTGCTTAGAAATATAAAGGTGCACTACATACATCAAAAGGCATATCAGTCTCTTCCGACTATGGAAGTCTGTTCGGGGATGTGCTGCTAGAACAGGAATCATGTTATTTCAAGCATTCATGACTTAGATTCACTATCATTGTACTAACCCATCTTGTTCCCTTGCTTTCTCCACTCTTCTTTGTCATGATAAAGACTAAAATGCAGAGTATATGAGAATAGAGAAAAAGCTTATACATAATTTCTCTCCTGCTGAATTGTCCTTGTTTGTAAAAATGAAAAAATAGTTATTTAAAAATATATTGTGTCTTTGTTCAAAAGTGAATGTTAATGAGAGGTTAAATTCACTGACACAGTGAATAACTATGCAATAAAATGGAGATCATCTGAATTACCCTGTTTTTCATCATATACAGTGCAGCCAAATTCAAGTTTATGGAGATGGAAAAAAATGATAAACTGAGATGAAAAGGGGATAAGAAGAAAACCTCAGAGAATCTAAAAGTGTGGATGCAATACATTGTTCTTTGCACTGCTTTTGTAGTCTTTGAAGATTGTCATTAGTTCTGTTAAATTTTCAAATAGTAGAAATGAACCAAAAATGTGGGGCACCAATGTAACTTTAATGGAATGACAAGAAAGAGTCCCACCAAAATGGAGGAATAAACTGATTCTACTACAAATTATTTTAACAAAGGGCCACCATCAGTGGTGGTTGTCTATTGTTCTGTATTGAATTAATCCAGCTTTTCAATGCTGTAAATTGTGACAGTGATAAGGATGCAAATAAAGAAATAGATTTAATAATTTAACAAAGCCATTAGGGAAAGTGGTGTCCTCAGGACAATGTTAATGTGAAATCCTGGTTTTTGTCATTCTTATGTCTGACATGCCAAAACCAGCTTGGTTGCTAAATTAAAGTCCTGGACTGAAATCTTGGCTCCATTTGACTCAATGGCAAAACTTCCATTCATAGACTCATAGACTCATAGGTCAGAAGGGACCAATATGATCATCTAGTCTGACCTCCCGCACAAGGCAGGCCACAAAACCCTACCCATACACATTTATAACAACCCTGAACCCATGACTTCACTTCACTTTTATAGGGCCTGGATGTCATTCTAGTTGTAGAGTCCCTGGAGGGTTGCCAGAAGGTTCCAACTAGTACAATATTTCATGCTTTGATGGTATGGGAAAATTTTTTGATCTGTGGTCTGGCACCCTGGGGTCCTGATCCAGGACTAGAGTTCCTAATTGCTATGGTAATATAAATAATAAAATAATACTGGGGGGTTGGGGAGGGACAACAACTGATGTTTTAATGCTGATGATCATGTCAACAACTGTCTTGACAGGTTCTAACTCCCACCGGAAGTAGTCTTCTTCATTGTATTAATTGTGTAGTAAGAACTAACGTTCTCTCCATTTCTCTTAGAGGTCACTTTATAACCTGAGGTTCAGTACAGTTGTTACCCTCTGTTTTAGGCTATTCAAGGAAGGCACTTAAACATATATTTGATTTTAAGCATATGCTTAAATCCCACTATAATCAATGGGATTTCAACATGTATTTAAAGTTAAGCATGTGCTCAAGAGCTTTCCTGAATTGAGGCCTGCCAGCAGACCCAAAGTCTGGTATTAATTCTATATGATGCATGCTGCGTTGTATCTTTATGTATAATGGTGTTGCTCCATTCAAATCACACAACCCAATTTCTTGTTTTAAGGCTTCCTCAGGATTTTTTTTGTGTGCAACACTAAAGCACTTGGATTTGTTTAAAAAATCTATCATCTTTGCTACAAGTGTTAAACAAAAAGATAGTCAGTTTTCTTTGGTCAGGAATTGTACTGTAAAGACTTGTTCACACTTATCATCTGCTCATATACAATTGAATGTACTAGAATCCATGATTAGCTGCAAATCTGATAGACTTGTAATTAAGTAGTAAATTTGCTACATGTGTAACCTTTACTGAGAATGGTGCAATCATAAATTGCCTCTAACCTTAACTCTTCAATCATCATTACGAATATGACCTAAGCTATTATTTTCTTCATTACACAGGGAAGGAAATCTGAACAAGTAACATGTTAGTTAACAAATTTTTCACTAGAATCTGTGAGCCCACTGTCTCATATTAAATCAGTGCTAGGTTCCCCACAAGGTGACAATAAAAAACAAACAAAAACAAACAAACAAACAAAAAAAACCCAAAACAACCCCCACCAAAAAAAAACAAAAAAACAAAAATGAAGGAGTCTTGTAGCACTTTAAAGACTAACAAATTTAATTTCTGCAGCAATGTGACAATGTATCTCTCTAGCCTCTGTAACCACACTATCTTACTACTGAAACATGCAGTTGTAATAAGTCCTGTTTTAAAAGACAGATATCCATTCTTTTAATGTGTTTAATGTGAATTTAAAGTAATGAAAAGTTTAATGTGTCTTCTAACTGCTAATCTATGATTTTTTAAGAGTATTATGACACACATACTGTAGTAGCCTAGGCCCTGATCCTTGTTCGAATTATCTAGCTATCTCAGTCTATACCCGTATAAGTCTTGCTGTCCCCCTTGTTGTTCTTTTACTGTTGAAACTTTGTTTTGTATACAGGTGATATGTCAGCTGCAGTGCCAAACGTTACATTGAAAATTGATCCTCAGGATCTTCAGATCCAGACATTTACAGTGGAGAAGTTGTTGGAACCATTGATAATTCAGGTATTTTAGCACTGCAAAAATATTATGGACATCCATAAGAGGAGAGAGACATGAGCAAGGAATTTACTTCACTTTGAACCTACCTAATGATGGAAAACTGTATCTGGGTTCTCTGTGCTTGTGAATATGCAACACTCACTCGGGAATAGTGCAATTCACTTAGCCTCCTCTATTCTCACAAATGCAGCACATTTTATTGTACCTACTACAATCTGTTCCACCTAGACCCTTATGTAATGTTACCCAATGAATGTGTAAATGCAGACAGGGATGAGCAGATTACAAGTGGAACTCCAGTATATAAAATGGTGCATGGAAGGAAGGAATTGAGGGTCTGTTGCAGTTGATGAACAGAGGGGGAAAGGAAGGGTCTTGAGATCTGTAAATAAGTGTAGTTATCTGAAACTTAAAGGATTAAATTCTGTGCCATGTTTTGTTTTAGATTAACCAGTTTGACAGTCCCTAATATCAATGCCATTTAATTATTGTATATTGTACAATCATTATTTAAATTGATTTGTTTCTGTTGACTAAAAAGAAAACTTAGAACCAATGATTAAACTAAACTCCATCAAATCTATAAATTGAGCCCGTTAAGAGTAAGTGGAGTTGCACTATAGAATCTAAGGTTATTCCAAAAGTATTCACAACTTAAATATATAGCGTTTTAAGAGAAAATCTTTATCATGCACAACTAAGTTTACATATAGACATGAAATGACTTTTTCTATTTTACACCTATGCAATGGAAAACACTTTATTGAAAAAAACCAAGACAAAATTGCAATGGAATGATTATGCATGTACAATGTGACTGTTTTTTTAAAAAAAACAAACAAAAAAAGCATTTGTACTATAGCACTCTATTAACAGTAGTCCTTTTTATAGGGCTAAGAATAAGAAATGCATCCCTTTCTCTGAATCCTAAACTATTTTTGGAATTCTTTTTCTTTCTTTACTTGATACATAGATGTAGCAGCATTTGTTTCTTGTGACAGAGTAGCTTGTCCCTATATGAGCTAGAGGACTAGGGCCAGCCAGCAACAGAGGTTGCTGGAAGTGAGTAGGCTCCAGAAGAGGAAACCTGGGAACTGAGGATGAGACTGTAGGCTGGAAAGGCCTCTGAGTGATCTGATAATGAGATAAATAGATGGACTTGACATCTTGAATTTTTGTTAGTTTAATAAACTAGAACCTGAGAAGAAGTGTGAATGAACAAAAAAATTGAGACCTATTGAAGAAGAGCCTTGAAGGGGGAAACTGAGGCATGGGGCTGCTTGCCGGGCTGCCTTGAGGCAGGCCATAAAGGTGTGTGTGAGAGGCAGCCACCCGATAACATTTCTAAGCAGTTAGTTACATATAGCATGAGGTAACAACAAGAACCAGCTTGCTGTCAGGTTCGATTATATGGATTACTCAAATAAGGAGCGACAAGGGTTGCTTTGCATACAACTTTGTTTTACTTGCAACAATCTATAAATCAACAATCATAATTTAAAAGTCACTATTAATTCTTATCTAATACAACAACTTAACTACTTAAAACACAATCACAATCACAACTATACGATTATACTTATAAAGTTAGCTTACACTATTGAGTTATACTTACACAATTATACTTACACAAACTGCAACAGTGAGGTTTGTCAGCAGCAAAGCAACAAATCCTATATTACTAGTTTGATTCCTGGGTTTGCATCTGAGTGGGAATATACTGTCACACTCAGGTTTCACAGCCACACGCCCTATACTTAAGTTTGAGCGGCAAACTGAGAAGAGACGGGTAGGTAGATCAGGCCTCCACGTAGAGCTATTCTGGTGCTCTTCCTTAAGATACGGGACTTCTCTGTTTACCTTCTGTTTATGATCACCTTATATTCTCTTCCTCACAGCCATATGCCCACTTTTAGCCAATTATGAAGTTTCTAAGAGCGATGAGGTGATCAGGGGCTGCACCCCGACACAGCCAAACATGATTTTATCTTTCCTGATTGTCCAGCTATGTGCTAGACAGACTTCTGGCCCTCTGCTAGGGCAGTTGTGCTCTTTTTGTGGATTTACTCTAACTGTTGTCTGCTGTTGACAAAGAATCACAATTTGCAATACAATCACAAATTGCAATACATGTCTGAATATTATTTTAAATGGAGTTTACTGAGTTTCAAGTCACAGAGGGCCCATACAGGTTTACCAAAGTCTACAGGCCACATACTGATTGCATTTTGATTGTTTCCAGTACTTAACACCTGCTGGGATTCTCCCGGTGCTTATCACAGGGATTCCTGACAAGACAAGGCTGGATGGTGCTAGAAAGCAGTTAACGTTTTACATCCAGGCCCAATGAGTTTGTATTTCTATTAATTTAAAATGGAGTTGGGTCACTTTAATTATAAAAATTGAACAATGTTACAACATAGCACAGCCATGTCAGCACATCATTTTCTTTTAAAATTTGTCACCACTGCAGAGCAAATTGCTTGTCACAGCTTTATACTGTTCATTTATTATTTTGCTCCTGCTGACTTTGTTAGAACAATGATCCTTCCCTTAGGATCTGATCTGTAGCCTGTTGAATTCAATGAAAGACCCACCCCCCATTGACTTCAACATTGATCAGGCCTTCATACTCTAGTCAAACTGAATTATTGTATATTGGTACTTAAAAATGTTCATGTTTGGGTTACAGCCCTTTGAGGTGCCAGTTGTCTTCAAAGACAGTTGAGGTAGCTCAGCACCTCAGAGGATCCAAACCTTTGTCCCTGGAAGTAAAAATGCCCTAATGTTCATTGAAATAGAAACAACCTGTTGAATATATTGGTGCAGATCACTCGTAGTGACTCCAGTTGTGGTGGAAGTGTGTGTCTGAGTAAAGGTAAAGGTTACGAGGTGGATCCTGCACAGAACACAGAACAGAAACAAACAGATTCTTTTCTAGATGACTCTACAATAGTTTCCTTTGGGCAGTTCCTCTGAAAGTAGTATCCTGCAGTCACTGCAGAGATTGACCACAAACTGACCAGGCCATTAAAATAACACATTCTTGAAGTCACCAATAATGAATGAATAAATAAAATAAAATAAAAATTCAGTTAAGACTTTTGATTCTATCTGAAATTAACATCTTCCAGTAGAAATTCCAGATTTACAATATTTATCGTTAAAGAAAAAGTTTTGAAAAATTGTTATTTCATTATAGTCAATATTTGTTATTAATCTCTCTCCATTTATTCCTTAGTAGAGCTTCTATTGTTTTGTTAGATTCCTTAAAGTATTGAGTGCAGAATGTCCTACAGTTCCAAGTTACTAATTACCTTTACATGTAATTGCTGCAGTAATTGATAGTGACTGAAGTCATTGTATGACTTCCAGATTCATTTGTTCATGAATCTTTAGCCTGTTCTTTTAATAATTTCCTTATTCTTTACTTTATCTTTAATCTAAAACTTTTTCCCTAGCATGTAGGTAGGGAAATTGTGTATGGATGCCCAGCCTCTGGCACATTTCAATCATCCATGTCCATTTACTCTGTGTGATAGATGCAACTGTTAAAGTTATCTGCAATAACTTCCTCCAGTGTGTTAGACAATCTTGTCCTCAGTCATTACATTTTTATTATTGTAATTATATGCATATGCACTTTATTGCCTTAAAAATTCCTGACTTGGCAATGCAATGAAAAAAAAGTTGATGGTTTTATGCAGAGTTGCATTTTTTGTACTTGCTTCTCTTTTTTTTCATGATCTGAGAAGTTGGGCCACATTGCTAGATCCAGTCTGTGAAGGTGGTCTAACCTACATCATATCTGAGCCTTTGTGTTTTTGTAGGTTAGAGCTCAGATGATGTGTTGTGTTTTTTGCCTGTCTAATTCACAAGCATTATAAAGTTTGACTGTATTGTCAGATTTAATAGGTTGATGGACTATAAGAAATATTTTGTATAGGCTTTTGAGGTTATAAAGGTTGCTGAATCACAAAGCTGGGATGCACCCGCAGTGACATTCCATTTGGAAACAACCCAAGCAGGCTTCATAATAATAAATAACTGTGTTGAAAAACATATGTAGCACCAAAGGCAACATTGATTTCAAGTAGTCTCTGACCTATATGATCAGAGCTCACACTGAACCAGTACTGCATTCTTATTATTTGGCTTATAGGCATTGTGAGATTGTGGGTATACAATCCATTAAAAAAACCCTGAAATCTGGGATTTGGAAAGGATATTTTGCCAAATTCTTCTATTTTTTTTCCATTTTTTTATTGCAGCCCTCTTTTAAAGAGATCCCATCAACATGCAAAATTGTCTTCAACAGAAAGTATTGTACCTATTATCATTTAGAGATTTGTTGTATTTAAGATTATTGTGACTGCAGGAGTTTCAGTTTCTTTCAGTTTGTTCATTTGACAGCATTAGGTGCATAGTCAGTTTCATTATTTTGTTGAAGGTTAATTGCGTTTTCTCTCTTGTGCACTTCTGTGACAGCATCTCTCCTGCGGGGTGCTCATGGGCGTGCTCTTTCCCAGGCCCAGCAGGAGAATGCTCACCACATAACAGCTGTCCAACTACAAGTAAAGAAGTGCTGGGGATTTGCACAGAGGGAAAAAGAATATATGAGTTGGAGACAGGGAAGGGTCAAGTATATTTGGTGTTATGGCTCTCAGGCCTGCTTATTCTCTTTTGTTGAAAAGACCTTAGCAAGGGGTAAAAGTATGTATGTACATACATTTACAAATAAATTATGTTCTAAAAAGATGTTCAGTCCAAAATTTGAAATTTTTGAAGTTAGTCAAAGTTGGTAACATTTCTTCCCCCCTCTTTCCTAGTCTTCCTCCTCTCCCTAATTTGTCCCTCTAGCTGTGGTTCCTTTTTAAATTTGTATTTGACTTCTCTTTTTCTGGTGTTTATTCCTTCCTTTCTTTCTTCTTTGTCTTTTCTGCAGAAATTTCTATTCTTCAGATGTTATTCTTTTCCTTTTGTTGCCTTCCCCCACTTTTTTTTGCAATCTTTATAATTGAACTGTCTCATTTCTGTAAGCCTTTTTTACGCTTTGGTGTGATTGGCGTTGCGGCTCAGTTGTTTGAAGGAAGTAGTTCAGGCTATAGCATCGTGTATGGATGGATTGTGAAGTATATCGTGGAGTGTTAGGCATGTACGTCCTTAACAGGCAGCATTAAAACATCTGCACAGTGGGAACTCCGTCTAATGCCAGGAGGGCAGAACTCTGCTCCACCAGTTTTGAGTGTATGGACATTTTTATAGCTAATAAAGAAACAAATTTTGTTCTGTTCTTTGCAGAATCAAAAGCAGCAAACAAATAAAATAAGCTTAACTCCCCTCCTCCCGCCCAAAAAACACCCCAAAACCAACCAAAGCAAAATGTCAAGCTCAGTTTTTTAAAAGCTTGAGTCTATTCTAAACAGCTGAACCTGTTAAGTTCAGAGGGAGTGAATTTTGGAACTCGAGCACTGTCAATTGTGTGTTCAAGTCCAAAACTGGAAAGTGAAATCAACAGTTGCAGGGGTGGAGAAGGGAGTAGAAAGTATTTAAAATGAAGATGGGGAGATTACCTCCAATATTCGTCTAAGTAAAATTAAAATGCTGAAAGGACAATAGCTGAAACTAGTGTGGTGACTAAATAGAGGGAAGATCAATGAAAGAGCAAACTAAGGGCATAGAAATATGAGAGTGCAGAAGGAAGAACTGAGGGAGCACAAAAAAAGCAAATTATAGGAGTCCTCTCTAATAATAAAGCATTTTTAAGCATAATAGTACCTCATACTGGACTTCTTGAAAAGTTCAGGCCTACCATGCCAAACTAATAGTACAAATGTGGCACTGGGTACTGCTTAAATTCAGTTGTATTTTTTAAGCTACCGAATTCAGAGCTGTTTCATGTAATAGCTGACATCTTGGACACAGAGCCCCACCCTCTTTTTGGATTTTTTTTTAAACAGTGCTGTCATGGTCAGATGTGTAAGTGGAAATGGAAATCTTAGCGTTTCTGAAGTCCATATTGGGAAGATAGGTGAAGGCTTGCCATAATGCCTAGGGTTTTTGTTATGCATGGTAGTCTGAGGTCACAGGGCTGGCCAGGTCAGAAGGTGGTTCTTTGTCCCAAACAAGGGGTTAGATTGTTTTCACAGCTTTAAGGGGACCTTCAGTGCCAACATGAGCAGTTTCAGTGGCCCTGCAAGGCCTCCTGAAAGGTGACTCCCCCCCACGCCAATCTGTTTAAAAAAATAATCAAACCCTTCTGTTTAACCTATGGTCACTTGCAGTCACATACAGCTTTTCAATTCACCCAGAGGGCCACAGTATAAATGCAGATCCATTCTGCATCCCAAACAATTACCTGTTCAACAGCAGTACTGGGCAGATCTCATTCCACCCTTAGGGGCATGTAGAATAGCCACTGCTACACTGGGTAACTCAAGTAAGTAAGTAGACGAGTATGGGTAGGGAAATAGGCTGCTATCAAGGAACCATGCTATGTATCCTCATGCATGATGGGCCTTCTGAGTGGCTGTGGTGTAGGTGCTTATGCTGTATACCTGCTTCTCACCACTGCCAGTTGGATGGGGAAAGTGGTGTGTGAAATGGGGTATAAAAAGGAATCAGGGTGGGTGTCGGATAGACCTTCCCTTACATTTTGTTCCAATATGTGGGGAGAGGACAGTGCTCCAACTGCATAAACACAGTGATCATAACCTCTCAATAAGAGGAGATTGCTAACCCCAAGTATTCAGAAATGGAGTGAGACTTCCACACCACTCCCAAAAATGAGACTTACAAATCACCATATTTTAATAAACTTTGTGTACATTTCATTTATCTTTTGGTGTTTAAGGCTTTAAGGTTCATGTTTCTCAATTTTCTCCTTACAACCATGAGGGCAAGGAATTTTTCTTAAATGAAAGCTGAGATTTTCATGTAATCACCTGACTCCAGGAACTGGGGACCTAAGAAAACCATCAAATATTCTGAGACACATGATAAAATCATGAAAGTTGGCAATGCTGAGCACGGTGGGTGTGGGTGGTCTGATCTTTGGTCCAGTGCTCCTATATCTTGGGCCATGCTACCTTCATCTGTTGTAGTGCAAGTGCTGACTGTCCTCTTTGAGAGCTATAATTATTTAAGATGATACCTCCTTCAGCTTGCAAAACTCCGTAGTTTGCTGTCTGAGAGTTCCCTCTGCCCCCATTAGTCCTCCTGTCTCTCTTCTTCCTAGAAATGGTCTACCCTACCCATGTTCCCTCTGTTACCGCAAGTCTCCCAGGGACATCCATTTAGCTGGTGGCTCTCAGTTGGTGAACTAAGGTTGCCAGTTGCTGGAGATATCATAGATAACAGCTACCATTCCTGCCCTGAAGTAGGCCACACCAATAAGAGGTTCTGTCACTACCTGCCCTGTAATCTTGGGGGCCTTCGTGTTATGTAGCTAAAGTTCAGATGCTGGAACCAGTAACCAATCCACATGTGTAAAGTCTTACCTTAGCTGTCACCAGCCCAATTACTCTTTGCAGTGGATACCAATAGCCCTTCTACTTCTGAATCTCCCCAAATATGTCTTCCCTGAATTCTTAATGACCAGACACTTGGACTGTTCTCCTCTGGTCTGTCAACCCCTGAAGGTGTAAAACCAGCCCCATGGTTATCAGCTCCCTTTGGCACACACACTCCACACAGTTTGCTCATTGGACACCTGCTTGGGATAAAAATAAACAAAAAGCCTATTTAATAAAAACCAACAAAAAACAGGTTCAAAGATGAAATAGTAAGGGAAAGCAAATATATACAAGTTACACAGAAAATAAACATGAAGCTGCAATGTCAGGCTTTACACTTTCATATTAGATAAAATCCCTTTTCTAATAAGAGTTACTTAATGTCTTTCTTAGCATACATTTAGCTGTAGGAGGCATCTAGACAGCCTCTCACTTTGAGACTGTTCCCCATGTTCTGGATAAAAATATCTCAGTTCCAAGCCTGCTTTTAAAAGACTTTTTCCATTTATTTTTTTCTATTAGTCCATGGTGATTCATGGCTAATCAAAGTGGGGAAACTCCTGTCCCCTCCCCGCACACTGACTTGGAAACTGGGATGTTATTTTTAATTTCAAATTCTCTTAGTGTCTTTAGCTCTAATGGTGCATCATTGTTTCTTCCTGGGCTGGACAATGGGGATAGTTACTTGAAGGCAGTGTGGTGTGAACAACTGGCTTGGGAGGTGCCTCTTCCTGCCTGACTGCTCACCACCCTGTTGGGAGGTGTAGCTGAAGTTGCAGCACAGATTGAGCACAATTTTATAAATACATAAATTTAAAACCACAATTTGTATACATATGTCATGACCATCAGGTTCAGAACATTACAAGTTTTCATAAAAGACCTTACTTGATATGTTTTATAGTTCATTGTGTGCAATCAGTTGGTTTAACTGCTTATTTTTGGGGTTTAAACCTTCTGTTCTCTGCTTGGGGTGATGGTCTCTGTCACAACACATTTGTAGTTGAGGGTTATTCTTTTTAGATGGAAGAGCTAATGGAAGTCTTTTACTAATAGGGGAGTTGAATTTTTAGTTCTGTGTAGAGTAAATGCAGTCTAAGGGCCAGTCTATATTTAAAACACTACATCGTTGCAGCTGGCACCGACGCCACTGTGCTGTTATAGTGCTTTAGTGAAAAGAGCTCTCTCCCGTCAGCGTAGTTGATCCATCTCCATGAGAGGCAGTAGCTATGTTGTCAAGAGACATAGTGTCGTCTACACTGGTGCTTAGGTTGGTTTTTCACACACCCCCAGCAACATAGTTATACTGAAGTCATTCTGTAGTGTAGCCCTGCCTTAAGAGTGGTGAAAAACTATTAACCACTCTTTATACGGGCAGTACTTCTTTGTTTTCTCTAGTCAACTGAATTATACAAAGGACTGTTTGTATCTGAAAGAATAAGCAAGCTGTACTGCCCCTGACACAAGGCAGCTCAAAAATGCCTCATTCTTTCAGACAATGAGAGGCTTCCCAGCTGGGTCTCATCCTCAGTTCAGATTGGCCCACTCTGCAGGTGCAGCCAGGTATGTTGATTGGCTTCTGAGACCCATATTAACCCATTCAGAGCTTGTGTTAATTACATACACCATCGCAGGACCCCTTAAATTGAGAAAGCCCAGCCTCTGGTCTAATCCAGAAACTTCTAGATGAAATCTGGAAATGAAAAGCAAAGATCACTTGCTTGACATTTGCAGCTTTGGAGGTATATAGGGTAAGAATCTCAGGAATTAAGTTTGAATCTGTTGTATAATTCTGTTTCTCGAGAGATACTGAATACCTTTTGAAAATCAGGGTTTTCAGTGAATGCTGGAAGACATACTTAGTGTGCATTGCTACTGGGATGCTGGAGGATATGACAGTGTTTAATTAGCTGGGAGCTGTGGTTAAGCATGGACTGGATAAATGGAATTGTACTTAATCTGATTATGTGCTATCATGCTAGCATTTTGTCTGGGTGCTGTACCCTTCGACTGCTAGCTGTATTAAAGAAGCAGCAAAAGACACACCTATTATGATGCCACTGAACAATTCAGTTATCCCTGTGCAAGTTGCACACCTCATTTGAAATCTTCATTACACATCGTTCAATATTTTTTTGTATTTCCTAATCTTTGTCAGCCAAGAACTTTTATCAAATTGTGATGGGTATTTTAGATCAGAGGCTGCCTCAGTGAAATAATATTGAGCCCATTTCCATTGAAATGAATGCATTTTTTTTTAGCTTCTGATGTTCTTGGCAATGGCTGGCTGAAGATGCAGGATCCTGCCGATCTAAATTTTCATCTGTTCGAATGACTATTTTTCACATTTTCACTCTTTGTTTTATTTCAGTTTTTTTTTCATTGTCCAAAACACTTATAAACAACCATTACATATGTGGAAAGGTGTACATTACACAAAAATCTGAATGCAGTGAAAATTAGAATAAATAAAATGTAATACATTTCTGAGAATGGCAAGTGACCTTATTTCTTTAATCCATCTTGCTTTTCATTTAAGTGAAGTGTAATTTTCTCTCAAGACTAAATAATTCATTCAGGCTTGTGTGCTGCTAGTCTTTAACATTCAGTTTGCTGTCTTCCACATTGGAAATATCATCCTATAAACTGTTATACTGGCTCTTAACAAAATATGCCCCTTGATATATAGTGAATCTCCTAAAAATAACATTCTAGGATTTGGAAAATAATAGTTTAGATTGTTGCTTTCAATGCATATTCCACCAGCTGGATGCTTTATTTATTATGTAAATAATTTGGTTTCTTTCCATTGCAGTTTGAACTGAGGCTGTGCTTGTCAGTCAAAAGAAAAATCTTTAATAATCTAGGCTTGAGATATGTGTGTGACCATGTCTCCCTCAGGCCTCTCCAAAGCACTTGAGGTCAAGTGGCTTGTCTTTGTTCTCTGTCCCAAAATTCCAAATGAATGAGGCAGAGGCCAAGACTTCATAGTTTTAAGGACTGGCTATGGAAATGTTTTCCTGAGAATGGCAGTTGAATTCGCTTTGTTAGGCATTGATCCAGCATAGCACGTAAGCATATGAACTTCTGAATAAATGCCTGCATACCACTGGATGAGGTTCTTGATCAGGAGATGGAGTTGATTTCAATGGCAGGCTGAAATTTTTTTAGCTTAACTCTGGAGTGGGTTGCCTCTGCCCTGCCTCCCTCAATTCTCATATACCAGACATTTAGCTGGGTCCAGTGCAGTGGGTTATAGGGCTCCCACTATATAACCCAAACTGAGAGTAGACCCTCCCTGGCCTATCCCTAGGATTTAGCTCACTTTTCTGAGTAGTTTCATTCTCCTCCCTATATAGGGAACAAAGGGTACCAGAGGTCTGTGAAGATGTCAGGACTCCCTTTCTTTTATAGGCACAAGGTCCCCTAGTGAAATATCAGGTCTCTTTTTACCTCTGGGCATGGCCCTTCTCTGCACTGAACACTGGCCTCAAGTTACGACTAGCTAAACAATCCCGACAGTTATTAATGGTATTTTCTAAGTCCTATTCCTAATAACTGAACTGTCTTATAGCTGCTGGAAGGAAGGTGACAAAACCAGGACTCTGTCAGTTTGGCCCTAATGGGAAAAATTCCTTCCTGACCTCAAACAAGCAATCAGTCAGACCTGCAGCTTCCTAAAAACACTATACTGCAAATGGAGGCAGGAAGGGTGGGGCATTATCAATGAAACAAGAGGCTCCAAAGATCTGGGCAATTGTTTAAATGGCCAGTTAGCTCCCCCATATCCTCTTGGCTGTCCAAAGGAAGGCAGAGAACCTCTGGAGAAGGAGGGGCCAGTCCCTGCCTCCTGGGAATGTGCTCTACCCACCCTGAGTCTGCCTTCCACACAGCTGTCCAATCAAGTTTTCTGTCCAGTGAGGTGGATGGGAGGGTGATGTTCTCCTTTTTAAGCATATCATATAAAACAACAAGTGCTGTAGTTGCCTGAATTCCATGAGTATGCCTATTGGAATAGGATATTTGTATGCTCCTTTTGCTCTACTCATGCAATCATGTTGGCAATTATCCTAATGCACAAAGAAATAAGCTGATTTCAGGTGACTGGAATGTCATTTAATACACATGAAGTAATTATATACATATAAAAATATACTTATTGAGCTCAGAGATTAGATCTGTACTTGAATTTTAAACTATACTAAAGACATGCTAGCACAGCATAAGGAACTCAAGAATAATAAAGTGAAAATAAAGTATCTTTTGATACTTCTTAAATTGACAAAATTTCTCTTTTAAAAATATCTCTTTAGAATTCACTTTTAGTGTGAAAACCTTAGTAATGCATAAAAAAAAACTTTGTTAAAAAAATTTCTCTTGGAGTATGGAGGTTGTGTTCAATAGCTGAAGAATGTAGAGTGGGAAGCTACATAAAAATAGCTTATTTATACTTGTTAAAATGCATGATTAAAAAGTTAGGATGATGACACTCTAATGTAGATTCCAAACAAACATTATGCACAACATCAATAATTTGCAAAAACATTACATTCTTTTGGGCTAAAAAGGGGAAGAATTTGGGGAGATGAGTCTGCACCTATGGCATGCTGTGGAGACTCCTTGTGTCTCTACTTGTGAGATCACAGGAGGAGTAGCCAAAAGGGGGTATGGGAACAGTGGAGGTGTAATTCTGAAAGTTATTTTTCCTGCTGTTACTGATTTTTGTATTTTGTAAATACATTTAATTTTTATGTCATCATAATATTCACATCATAAGGATTTTAAAACAGAGGTAATGTAATGGGTCAGATTGGCAACAATGAGGATTCTACCGCCTTTGTTTTGAAGGCTATGAAATGAAGGTCATATATCTAGGAGAATTTCAAAAGTCAGACTCTGAGATGATAAAAATATTGACCAGTCTGACACTATTTTGTTGGGTTTGGCTCTGTGTTTTTGAAGCATGTGCAGTTCTATTGCTCATTCCCAGGGGTGTTCATTATTCTGTTGTTAATTTTAATAATTTTAAGCTGTATTTGTCTATTTGCGGCAGAACCTAAGACACCATCACTTATTTATTTATGCATCTTCACATTTTTAGGTTACCACATTAGTGAATTGTCCACAGACCCCTTCTAATAAGAAAAAAGGATGTTCCAAAAGAGCCCATGTTCTCCTAGCCACTGTGGAAAAAGCCACTTGGAATCTATTGGACAAAGGAGAGAAAATTGCTAAGGATGCCATTGTATTTAAGGAGGAAATTAAAGTAGCGCTGAATGATGTTCGTAAAGAAAGTAAGTACAATACCCACTGTGATGAATAAACCAGGTGCCTTAAGGAAGTCAGTTATACATATCATTTTTGTTATTGTGTCTATCTGAAAATGCAAGCTGTCTTTCCCATTTACTGAAGTTTGTTCTTAAAATATGAAGTATATCATTATGGTGAAATAATGTCTTTGGTTCTTGTTTGGTTTTGTCTGCTATGAGATTAGTTTAGCACTCACCAGGCTGAAGATTATCCAGTAGATGTATTTGTAGATACTGTACAACTGAAGATGTCAGTTTAAAAAATTCTAATTTAAAAAGGGGAAAGATTTCTACAAAGTCAGTACTTTAAAACATGTTTTACAGTTTAATAGAAATTCTGTAGTCTTGATATAATGCCATTAGTCTTTAATACACTTACATTTTATCTGATCAAATACAGTAATGTTGCCCCTTTTTGACCTGAGTCATGTTGGGGCCCTGGGCATGTTCCAGATGGGAGCAGAAATTGGTCATAGTGAAGTATATCTTTGATGCAGTTTTGTTTATTTACAAAGGAAGTACAAAATCCGGTGTCTCTGAATCAAATAGCAGAAAACAGATTCTTTTCCTTGAAGCATCAAGAACACACCTTTCACTCTGCACCCCTTACTCAAAAACCTCTCCAGATGTTTCTTCCAGGATTAAACACCATGCATTTAGCTGGTCCTTCCAGTTTTCTGTTTGTGTCTCAAGCCTGGTCTATACTAGAAAATTAGGTTAGTATTCACACCCCAAAGCAATGCAGTTAAATCAGCATAACCCCAGATGTACTCAGTGCTAGGTCAACAGGAAAATTATCCTCTGTTTGCTGTATATAGTGCCTTCCTTGAAGGCTACAGCAGCACAGCTAAGCTGCTATAGTGGTGGTTTATATGTAGACATACCTTCAGTCTCTTCTAGAGTTTTGTCTGTTCTACATTCCCACGCACCTTGCACCTTTACCCACCCACCCCAAAACTCAGCAAAAACTCCTGGGCAGATTCACATACTCGTTTTGTTTTAGGTAATTGAAGAGTGAATTCACACCTATCACTAAGGTTTTAACTCAACCCATAACTAGGTTTTATCCACCTGACAACATTAATTAATTTGTTGGCTAGGATTTTCAAAGACACAGAAGGAATTGTGTGCCGTGAAGAATCTCCTCTGCTATTTTTATCACTAACTCTTATACAACAAAAAATACTTGTTTCACCAATGTCGTTGCTGTGTAAGTCAGGCATATTTTACCTTTCTTGGTTATGTAGTTAATTGAAATGAACATGTGATGTTACAGCTTGCTTAAAATAATGTAAAAGATGGTCATGCTTTGATCAGATTGAATCTGGTTAAATTAATAGAGATTGGTATGAGGAACCAATTTGTCTTTATCATCTTACCTGGAAGAAAATAATTATATACGGTCACTCACTCTGATGTTTGTTTACTCTTTTGGTCTTGCTGCTAAAGAATGAGTATGTTTGCATAGTGGATTTGGGGTATAAGGACTGGCCTATCTTGCCAGTCCCTTTCAAGAACAAGTATAGAAAGCCCTGATCAGTCAGTCATTTCTGAAAAGTTCAGGACTGGGGAGAGGTCTTTCGCTCCATCTTCTTCCCACTGGCTTTTCTGTGGTTTAGGATTCTGGGATTTTCTTTCTCCCTACCTGCTGAGGCTAGAGGAATAGATATTAGGGAAAGAGTTATGGATTTAAGTGGAAGGCATACACAAATGTTGGTTTTGCATAGTTTCTGACATATAATCAAGTAACCTTGACTGTTTGAGCTGAGGAGTTTTGAGTTTTTGCATTCATACTTGCACTGAACCTCATGTGACTACACACTGTTGAGGTTAGCACCTCTCTAGTCACATTCATCTATGATTTTCTGTAATATTTAGGGATGTTCACATTTAATTGGAAAATGGATTATTTTTATGGTAAATAGATTAACAGAGTTCACTGAGGTCTATATACTCAGACATTAATTTTAGGTTGCATCATGGAGTGAGACCAAGGAGAGTGATGCAGGGGACTAATAGCAGTCAGGAGCTCAACCATAACACTGAAGATATATGTGAGACCAGACCAATAGACTCTCAGTCAGTCAGAGTTTTAACTCCCTAAAGAGTCACGTAGGCCCCGCTAATGTGAAAAAAGATGGTGGACCAAATTCTTTTTACTTGCAGAGGGGCAACATAATGATGTTATAGTGTAAAGGAGAGTAGTATTTGGCACATTTTTTGAAAATAATTTGAAAGGCAGATAATAACTTTTATTTTCTTCTCTAAAGAGTTCAGTGCTTAGTTGATAATACAAGCTAATATTCTGTCATTTGCAACATACTGAACAAAATTCTTTTGTGGGTTGTATCCCAGATAACCCACACTAAATTCTGTAAGGTTGCATGGAGTATATGTCAGGGCAGAACCTGGCCCATTATGTACTGCTGCAATTCTCTATATTTGTGGCACATTTTTTTTTGTTTTTAGTGTGCATGAATTTCTTAAATGCCACTCTGATACAAATGTATCTCAACTTCAAAGTTAGCTGTTCTGTTAATTTGCATATTTAATTTTTAAAGAGAACATTTTGTAAGCTATTCTATTCCACTTCAGCATATGTGTCAAATATATGCTAAAGGTAATTTATGTAGCCATTGAAGTTATGATTCAAACAGTCCTGGAAACAGACAAAATTATCAAACATATCAGTGGCACACCAGGCTTTTGAAATACCCATACAATTTTTATAAACAATTTATATAGGACTAGAAAGAAATAGGTCTCGTTAAAACAGTCTTAACATATCCTGAAGGAGAATGTTTTAGAGTGTGTTTATACTGCAGTCCAAGGTTTGACTGCAGTATGGGTCAACATACCCATGCTAGCTTCATTCAGTGCTAGCAAGGTTAAAAATAGCAGTGTAGAAGTGTGAGCTTCTGAACAGGCTGTGCAAATGTGCTGAGAACCCTAAGTACCTACGAACCTCTATAGTTCATGCCAAAACCTGGGATGCTGCATCTATACTACTATTTTTAGCCATGCTAGCAGAGTGAAGCTAGTGTACATATATCTACCTGTGCTGCAATTACACCTTGGACTGCAGTGTAGACATATCCTGAGTGTGCAAAGCCTCTGGCTTTGGGATACATGACCCTCTGGAGTAACAAACTTCTGTCCCCAAAAAGTCATCTTTGACCTTTTCTGAGCAGATAGTGATAAACTGAATAGCATGCAGAGTGAGGCAGCAGGGCCAGATGGCAGCAGGAGGGTCTTAGAAGCCCCAGAATGGTCCTGGCCTTGTTCCCTGCAGACTGAGCAGGGGTTACTACAAGTTAATTAGAAGCACCTGAGGCCAATTAAGGCCCCAGCCCCAGAGGAGGGACAGCTGGTAGTAGTGTAGGAAGAGTGTGATGGTCAACCAGAGGAACCAGACCAGAACCATGAGAAAGATACAAGAGAACGGAGAGGGGGAAGTAGCCAAGGGGAAAAAAGTGCAGCTGCAAGCAGTTCATAGGGCCCTGGGCTTGGGCCCGGAGTAAAGGGCAGGCCCAGGTCCCTCCCGTCTTCCCCATCACTGTGCACTACAGAGGCACCAACTGCCCAGAGATGGGCAACAGATGGTGCCCTGACCCACCACACAAGAGCAAAGCATGGGACCCACCACAGCAGAGCGGGCAATTTACCATAGCAGTTACAGCAAACTGGGCTCCAACTCCAAAAAGCTCCTATGCACACTAGGTGAAATCCTGACCTGTTGAAGTTAATGGGATTTTTGCCATTGACTTCAACAAAGCCAAGGTTTCATCCATTGAGTTCAATGGAACTTAGGCACATGCTTATAGTTAAGCATAGACTTAAGTGCTGTCCTTGAATAGGGATGCTTTCCTGAATCAGGGCCTAAATCTTTTAAAGGAGAACTTAGAATCTGTCTTATCTGATCTGTCTGGAAATGACAGACAAGAAATAGGGATTTTGCCCTGCTGTAGTTGGCCAATACTTTCCCAGCCCCAACTGTTATGATGAATGGTTATCACCAGTTACTTTCCTCCTTCTACTTGAGAAATGGCTGCATTTCAGAACTTGTGCTGAATATTCATGGTTTCTGAATCTTTGGCATGCAAGGATGGCTGTCAAATATCATTAACTGTCATACAGACTCAGCGGAGGCCTTTTAAAAAATCGCTCATTATGGAGTACTCTTAAAATTTTAGCCTGCCCATTTCAGTCATGTAACACAAGATGAGAAAACACATAGCTTTATTGATTTTTATACCCAGATAATATAAAAACATTTCAGACTTTGAATTTATTTATTGACTCTGAGCCAAGATCAGAGATGACTACAAAAATAAATAATACATAAACTAGATACATACAGCTCATACATTTTAAAAGGAAGTTAATTCGGTGTTCTCTCCTGTCATTGTACAATGACAAATTAAGTGCTCACAGGCAATCTTTCTCCAAGGATTTGTTGAACTGTTCGAGTTAATATTAAGGAGCTGAACTCCAGTACAATACATGCCAGTTTGTTAATACTGCAAATATTTTTAGTTCTTTGCAGGCGTATATTGGTTTTAACTTGTGGTATGCCATTCAGATCATAAGTTCATTGCCTATTATTCATGTCACATTCTGCTGCTGTTAGAAATCTTACCTTATTTACCTTAGTGTCTTTGGAAGGATGTCATCATAAATCCTGATAAGCTATGTATGTACATAGGCACATGTCATGTATGTCACAGAATGCAGTTTTTAATTTAATTGGGCATTTTTTTTATGGTAACAGCCAAGTAGTTTATATGTATGTCTTTTAATAAATCATTAGGTGTCTGCAACTAGCTGCAGTTTCTATGTGGTGATCATATTGGAATTTTAAAACAATCTTCTGGATAAATTGGCTCAGTCCAAATCCAAGTTATCTGTCCCTTAGTTGCAGACCAAGTGTAGGAAGGTACAAATGCAGTCTCTCATCGGCTTGCATTTCAGCTGACATCACTCAATAAGGTTCTGTAAGTGCTGGGGAATTTGTGAATTGTGACATGAGTCTGATCCTTTCCTTTTGACTGATAAAGGCCAGCATAGAGTTGCTTTTGGACTTCGTTAATGCTCCAAGGGTCACTCTTAGAGAAGTGATAGTTAGGCTTTTTCTCAAGATGATGATGATGATGATGACACTCTCTCCTGTTACTCCTTTTTGGGAGTGAGAAGATTATTTGGAAGATTATTTGTATCTCCATTTTATCTGATGCAATTCAATGACTAACCTAGTATCTATAGAGGCTGAGGCATGGATGTATCCTAGTTGACTGGTCCCATTGATCTCATGTTTATAGAGTTTTGCCATTGATTTCAAGGAAGCAAGGATATCACTTTATTTTGGGAAAGGGAGAAACAACCAGAAGAAAGGGAACAGATTATATAAACTCTGTACTGAGGGACTGTCTGCCATTTGTTACTCTACTACTTTGGCTACCTGGGCAATAGAAACATTTAGTTTCCACTGCTTTTGGCCACAATGAACCTGAATGAGTAGGCTTCAGGTTTAGCTTGAGATTTATACTGATCACTTCTTCACCTAGAGATTCTCCAATTTTTCATGAGTAAACTGTTTCTTGAAAGAAGGAGTTGTTTCTAAAGAATCACATCCCTGCACAATACCCCAAATTTCCTACTTTTGGATCTCAAATGTTTTCTTTTATGAATCATCAGAAATGGTTTGTTAGACTGCTGGTGGTCTATGGACTGTGGTCTGAGTTCCCCTGGTTTAACAGCTGCTGTAAAAAACTGCAGTGCTTTTATTATAGTTTTTTTCTGGAGGGAGTCTGTTTAAAGGTAGTCTTGTAAAATATTTGTTAAAAATAATGTATTATCTCCTATAACCAAATGCAAGCATTTTAAACATCAGCCACATTATAAACATCTTATGACTCAGACTCACAAAATCCTGTATATTACTCAAGAAAAAACTGATTTATATACATTGACCTACTCCTCTTTTTTATTTAACAAACATTTTAGATTGTAAGTCTCAAACTACAGTTTGCATTTAAATGCAGTTTGTTTGAGCTGATATACAGTTATTTTTAAAATAGAACAACAATGTAGTTTATCGGTAGGATAATGACTCTTGTGCATATGTGATAAGTCGTCCCCCTCCACTCCTTCCCCTACCCCCAACAGAGATGTTCCAGCTTAGCTAAAATGTTTGGTATTTCTTGCTATTACTCACAGACTATATATGGTCTCAAAGACAACAGCTGTTGCCTACATTATTTCTGTCTATTGCCATGTTGATGTCGCATGCGTTTAGCTGCTATCATGTCACAAGTGTGTTCTTAGATAAGCTTTAAGTTGTAAGTAACATAATCACCTAGAAACAACTATAGCAAAATTCTGTTGCTGTTTGAAAGGAACTGAGAAAATCTGGATCTGACATTTTGAATTTTCCTATACAATATGTCTTATCAAAGAAAATAGATGAGGAAACAATTTCACTGTACTTAACTTAAAAATGTGTTTCAAAGAAAATTACTAGGTGCTATAGGAAAACTGGAAATGGTATCATAAAGAAATTTACTCGAAGAAATGGGACATTGGATTATGATTTATACTGTACTCTTATTCCCTCCCTCCCCTACCTACCAAAAAAAACCAACCCCAAAAACAAAAGAGATTAAGACAGCTTAGGTCCATGGCTCCTGTAGTGAGATCTGCATGAGTGGACCCCAACACCCATATGGAACCCCACTCAAGTCAGATTTCACAGGGCATAAATGTAGCTAAAAGCCACCTTTGTTGTGCCTTCTTTTCATGCAGCCAAAGCCTGATCTAAGTCCACAGGAGTCAATGGAAAAGATGCCACTGATTCTAGTGGACACTGCATCTGGCACCCCCAGCAAGTGTAAGGAGTAATGAAAAACGTGGCCCAAGAGATATCAGTGGAGGGTAAGTGACAGTTCTGATTAAACATTAGACAACCAGCAGTATGTAGAGTGGAGGTGAAGATTCCTGGTGTGAAAGATTTAAATAATTATTGTGCAACATAACAAATGGTATCTGAACAGGGCTGCAAAGCCTGAGTGGCAGCAGACATTTTGTATACATCCTTTAACCTCTATATGTAGCTACTATGGGAAACTAAGATACCATGGTATCAAATGCCAGTAATATGCAGAAGAGACCCATCTCTTTCCCTTTGCACCATTTTCCAGCTGGCTGAAGCTGGACAAGATGAAGATTTTTGTTGGAAGAGAAAACCATTTGAAGATCTAGCAACTAGTATCTCATCCTCCATCGAAGAGGTTTGCCTCAGATTGTCACACTGGAGTGCAGCATAGAGGTACTTCTAGACACCTTGCTGCTACTGGACATATAGAGAATGAGAATAGCAAACATGCTTTTCTCTATCCACAATGAACCAGAAGACTATATCAGATATGGAACTGCCCATAGTGATCCTTTGTGACCTCCAGGCTGGATTACCACACTTCACTACACCACACCTAAATATTTAAAAATATAAAAGAAAATAATAAAATAAAAGCTTCAGTTAGTACAGAATGCAACAATTCATCTGAAAAGAGGCTGTCAGCCTGGTGTTTTGCTTATTACACTGCCTTTTCAGTGAATACCAAGGCAAATTAAAAGTCTTGGTGCTAATCTTCAAGGCCTTCCATGGAACTGTCCTTAAATACCTCAGCAGGCAACTTTCTCTTTGGGACGATGAGGTCCCTTGACAGCTATGTTTTTCAGGAACTAGAAAGCTGTCAACATCAAGGATGAAATTCGTGAGTGGGTGACAGGACTTCCTTAGCAACAGGACCAAAGCTTTGGAACACCTTGTGGGTGGTGAAAAGAATGACCACAAATTCACTGCCTTCAATTTAGCCTCCCCACAGCTGCAACTAAAAATAGGATTGGACAAAAAAAAAAGAGAAAGAAAAAAGGGCCAGTCACCCCATGACACAACCCTAAGTGGGAGTTGATGCCAGTACATCTAGACTTAATTATCTGATTGATTAAGAGGAGGGCATTGGAGCTTTATAAGGGGCTGAAGGCCTTCTAGAAAGGGAATATTAATTATAAAAACTAATCCCAGCTGTGGGGAGGCAATCAGGAAGAAAAAGAAATAGAGTTGGGAGCTGAGATCTGCAGCAGGAGTCATTGAGGATCAGTTGAGGAGCACCTAAAAGAGGCAGACTGGTAGACCTTCAAGGAGCCAGCCTGACAGTTAGGGAGGCTACAGTCCAGGAAAAGGGTCCTGGGTATTATGGATGTAAAGGGAAGATGGATGAAGCTTATGTTGGGTTCTGGGCAATTTAAGATACTTGAGAGAAGAGGAACCATGTTTTCCTGGGGAGAGATAGTTTGTCCCACTGAGAGGTTGGAAAAAGAGAGTTATAATATTATGTGCTTATAAACTAGTCCTGAGAAAGGGTGTATTATGTGACTTTAGCCCTGGTTGTATGTTGAAAAGCCTGGAGTGAAAGGCAACAAAGGAGAGGTGAAGCCAAGGACCAGTAGGGGGTGATGCAAAGAAGACCTATACATATTTTAGACACTTTTGAGCACTGCCTGTGCTCATGCACTCACTGTGGTTTGATCCAATATGAGTGAAATTCCATATAGTTTCTGAATCTGGTAGACCAGATGCTAGTTCTTGCCCAGGCTGTAAGCATCAGCTAAGCACTGGCAAATTCATAGCTGGAAACCAGACCAGCTCACCTGTATGTTAGTATTGTTCAAGATAGATGTTAGACTTGTAAGGATGTATTTAGACTCTATAAAATGCTTGTAAATTGCTGCATGCATTCATCTTACATGTAATGTCTGTATCCCATGCTGTAACAGCTGCTGCCAGAATCTCCTCCATGACTTTGCCCCACCCACACTCCATTCCCCCACCCACACTCCACATGCCACTGCAGAAGGAGTTAGCTTGGCCTGCCCTCTGTGGCCACTTCTGCATGTGGCAAACCTAGCCCAGGATGGGCCTGGGGCCACAGCTACTGCCGTCCAGTGCTGCAGAGAACCCAGCATGGGGCCTGGCACAGGCTGCGCTCCCGGAAAGCAAAAGGTGCCTGCCCTCCCTGCCTGGTGGTGCGGAGCCTAGCTGGAGTGGGGGGTCCAAGTGGGCTCCTCTCCCAAGGTTCTTCCCTGCCTGTTGCCCATGCCTCTTCCCCCCCCCTCCCTTGCCCTCTGCCTGCACCTCTTCACCCTCTGTCTTGAGAGGCGGAAGAGCAGGAGTGTGGCCTGCCTGGATCCCCTGTATCAGTTGGGCTCTGCACCACCACCCTTTGCTTTCCAGTGTCACAGCCTGTGCCTTCCGCGTGCTGGGCAGACTCCTCCCACAGAGGCATGTGGAAACTGGAGGTAGAGTGTGGGCATGGTGTAGGGGGAGGGGCAAGGGAGAGGGCTGGTGCTCTGCCTCCAAGCCCCCCCAGAGGCAGGTGTCACATACAGCCCATGGCTGACAGATTACTACAACTCTGCCACCTTTTGGAATCATAGACTGACTCATTTGTGTATATTGTGGTATAGCGAGGGCAGTAGGAAAGTTCTGGAAGGGTGCTATGTAAGTGCTAGAATGATCCAGGCTTTATTCCCTATAGACTACCCAGAGTCACTAGAAGGTAATTAGTGTCAGCTGACACCAATTAAGGCCCCACTCAGGTGCCTATAAAAACCCTCTACTCCTGAGAGACAGGGTGGAGTTGAAGGAGTAGGTGTGTGGTGAGCAGAGGAGTGTGTGAAGTGGAGAAGAACAGAACTGAGTACGGTGGTGTGTGGAGTCGTGAAGGAGAACAGAACGGAGTACAGTGGTGTGTGGGGGAGAGGTGGAGTCCTGAAGAAGGTGCTGGGCTCAAGAAGCCAGAAAGACAGAGGGGGGAGAGTAGCCCAGGAGAAAAGCCTGCAGCTGCAAGTAAGGTGCCAGCAGCACATAGCTGCTACTCAGAGGGCCCCTGGGCTGGGAGTTGGAGGGGCGGGTGGGCCCGGGTCCCTACCCCCCTCCCTGGGAAGACGGGGTGACCAGTGATGTCTTGGCCCACTACGAGAGGCAGAAGTGTGAGACCCACTAGGGATAAGCCGGCTATTTGCCACAATATATGTTTTGTGCTTTAACCGGCAAATAACCCTCTAATTTCTTTTTCCTAGTTAATAAATCCTTAGTTAATTTACTATAGGGTTGGCTACAAGCGCTGTCTTTGGTGTGAGATCTAAGGTACAAATTGATCTGGGATAAGTGACTGGTCTCTTGGGATCGGGTCCAGGAGCAACCTGAATCTTTTGTGATCTTTGTTGCAAGTGACCATTTATCACTTAGTCCAGCTTACCTGGATGGCAAGATGAACTGGAGAGCCCAAGGTGATTTTCTGTGACTCCACGGTAAGACTGTTACAGTGATCCAGGAGTTCTAATTTCTTACTGGGTTAGTGAAATCTAATTATGGAACATACAGCCACTTTGGGGTATCTGCCCTGAAATTGGCACTCAGTCATGAACCACTCCAGACAGGGTGACGTGGTTGGTATTGTCAGGGTCACAGGTTAGCTCCACCATCTAGGTTAAGATGGTAATAGTTGAGAAAGTAATAGTAGCATCAGTCACTTTTTCAAGGTTGGCTGGAGCCACTGCCGTCACATTCTGTATATTACAAGGGGTTGCCTAGCCCTGACTCTCACATGGGTAGAGATTAAAAAATAATAAAACTCTTGGAAATGAATAAGGGATGAATTACAAACCTGGTTTTATATCATATTCCATCACAGCACTGTGATTGCTAAAGTTCCATATAGTGTTACATTTAAATTGGAAGCAGAGATAGTTAACTAACTTCAGGTAATTTGGCACATTTTTCAAACAGTATTAAATCAAAAAGAAAAAGGGCATTTCATATATTTGGTCTTTCAATTTCAACTCTCTTACCCTCAGGAAAATATCTTGCATCTTCCAGCAAAATAATGGTTTAGGGTCCTATTGAGCCCACAAAGTTCATGGTCTCATGTGCATAACCTCAAGGCTGGGCAAGACTTCTACATGTCAGGCTCAGCTATTCTGAGTGAGGGGGAAACAAATCCACTCCTTGTTTGGGAGGAATTTGGGGAGCTGTTTGTGGCTGTGGCTGTCGTCAAGCCCAGGAAATTTTAGCAAAATATTGCTGCCGTTTCCCTCTCCATATGTCAGCTCATTCACACACTATGAGACTGTGATGTTTTTAGGAATAAAACTGTAACCTTGAAGATTCATTCACAGCTTTGTTCATTCATACCCTTATTTTTGTCAATCTCTATATAAGTTTAATTAGTTGGTGGCTTTATTTGTGTCACTCTTCATTTATATTTGGGTATTGGGGAGCACTGGGCTGGAGCTACTGTCCTTTTGTTTCTCATGTTGGGTGGGAGGGCCGTGTCTTTTCCTCTGAGCCACTCACTCCCAGACTGCTTTGTTGTATAAGTTTATACCTATCTGCCCTTAGGTATTAAGTGTGTCTTCTTTTATTATTATTATTAAAGTTGTTTTCAACCCTTCTTATCCAAAATATAAAATCACCATCTCACAATTCTGTCTGTAGTATTTGAACTCCTCTCAGCCATACTTCATATTGTAAATGTAAAACCCCATTTTGACCAAATGTATTCCATCTTGTACAAAACTCTTTCTAAACTTTTAGATGAATAGGTAACCTTATTTGAACAAGGTGAGAATGGAGAGTGTATGTACGTGTGCCTCAGACCCAAACTGTCAGCTTGTCCTGATGAAGTGTGGAGTCCACCGTAACAGCTGAAGAGTGCGAACACATTTCTAAAAAGCAAGAGAGGAATCCACCCCAGAAAAGAAAAGAACAAACTTAATCAAGATACCAAGAGCGAGCTGAAAGTCACATCTGCTATTGTCCGGCAATCAATGGTCACAGAGAAGCGACACGACACAGCCAAACTCATAAGTTTGCACTAAAGTCAAAGACCTATAAAAGACTGGGTGAGATTGCAAGGCTTTGGGAGAGTAACATTCTGCACACTATCAAAGAAGAGCATTGGTGGTGCACACCCGACAAAGACCCCACTCTCCTCATGCCCAGCTTCCCTGTCCAGGTAGCTGCCACGAGCCACAAACTCCAGCAACAGACCCAAGCTGCGACCTGAAACCACGATCAGGACTGGTAGCTATATAACTACAGAACGTTTCCTGGTGTGTTTGGGCGTGTGTGTGTTTGTGTGTGTGTGTACATAGGCTTAAGATAGTTATTAATTTAGTTTCTGGTACTAAATGCAGCATACTGCCTTTTCCCCTTGAAACAGTCCTGGGTGCTCTTTTTGCACAACATGTTCCCCTCTGCTATCTGGTCAGGTATATTGCTGTGTCACTCCAGTCCCTCACACCTGGAACCCATCTTGCACTTACCCTGCTGTGTGACCCCTCCCCACTCCTGGGTCAGTTCATTCATAGCCTCTTGCAGATAAGCAGCTCCTTTCGTGGGCAGTCTGTCAGTTGCTTGTTGTTGCTTTGTAGATGGATTCCAGGAACGAGCTCAAGAGACAAAAATACCTCTATCTTTAATGGGTTTCCTTGTCTCCCCTTGGGGTCAGGTGATCAGCCATGTCTGGCAATGGGAATGTTTTCCTCCACTTAAGTCAAATGAACATTTCCTTATCAGGTGCTCAGGCCAGTCCATTATTCCTGTATGCATGCCTCTGCAAGGCATGAACCCTCACTTTGCTTTGTGTTTGCCTGGATCTATTCAAAGCCATGTGAGATACACATTTGGGAATATTACATAGGAGAGTTTCATATCTATACATATGTGACATTGCAGGGAACATACTACCATAACAACAATGTTCAGTATGTCATGAGCATTCCAAAGACACCTTACATGACATACGTTGCATTAGACAATACACAGTTACACTGTAAGGGTGAACATGAATGATACACAGATCACACCATAAGAGTGTACATGGGGTATAGCGTGTCACAGACACCCCCCGCACATCAGCGTCACCACCACTTACCCCTACTCAGTCACTAATCCACTGACTCACCATTCACTCCAATGAATCATACATCCCCTTCCACCAAATACAAATATTCCCTCTTCCCAATACTTTATTTTTCTCTCCCCCCACTTTTCTCCCCACATCAATTCTTTCTCTCCTACTTAACCTTTCCCCAAATTCATGAATTCTTTGTTGTGCTCCACCAAACTTATTATCTCTCAAGAACAGCTCTTCAAAGCAGCATCAGTTGCTTGGTGTGGGAGATGCAAGTCACTGGAAAACCAGATCCAATGTACTGATTTACCTCTCCTTGATTCCAGTGTAATATTTAAGTAATATATAAATGCTCTGTTAAAGATAATGGGCTAGATTAACAGGTACTCTTTGACTGCTTTGGTAATGTAAAGCAGCTGTTAAGCTCATTCAAGTGGTCAGTTAAAATGAGGCTGCTTTGCCTTTCTGGAGTGGCATAAGGCATATCGGTGAATCTGATCCAGTGCCATCCTCAAAAGTAAATGTATAACAAGTGACATGTCATTATACTGTATACTATTTTCCCATGATATAAACACTTTAACCATGTTATGTTTTTTTTTAAAAAGCCTCTAAATGTTTGTTTGATGTTTCTGTCAGTTGTTTGCACCATCACTTGGGGATGAAGCTTTGGAGACCCAGGTGGGCAGCTGTTTAAAATTCAAACCTTATACATCTTAGATTATAAATCTATATTGTTATACTTTATTATTGTATTGAAATGCTACATGTACCAGTTTCCTGAATTTTTGCCAATGTATTAAACGATGACTGTTGTAATGGCATGAATTAACATTATAATGTACACATTCTGAATACATAAAAAAGATGTAATATTAACTTGTAATTTTACCTCCTGAAAGAGATAATTTCAAATTTAATATATTCAAAACCAGTAATTGGCAAGGTGAATGGGCAGCAGTTAAACAGTACGAAAATAAATGGAGACAGTATGTCAGATTATTCATTTAAAGTACTCATTCTCAAAATTTCAAAAGGTTTTTTCTATCTGAAGTCACAAGACAAATGAAATGAGAAAGATTTAGCTTTATGATACAGTGCACTGGGATTTTAATGCATTGTATTTTCTTATGAATTCACCTTGAGTTTCTAGAGTTATTGTACTAAAACCCCATAAAAAAAACTAATTAGTATTTAATTATTAACATCCACATTTTTCAGCAATCAGTTCTAATGAATATATCTATAAATGTGTGTATATGTGAACAGGGTTTTCTGCCTCTTTCTTTTTTCTGATCATTGATCTAGATCTGATGCTTGGAAACAATTACCAGTCCAGAAAGCATTAATACAGGTCTGGAGAGGTGTTTCTATCCTTTACAGATTGTAAGCAGACATTAAAAATCAGTCAGTCACTCTGATTTTTATTCCCACTTGATTTGAACAGCTGTGATGCAGTTATTTCACCAACTGGTAGAAGTATGGATTTAATTTTTTATATAATCTGAAAACAGGGTTTTTGCTTTAGTGATTCTTGAGGTTGCAGATACTAAAACCACATCAGAAATGAGTGTACTTTTTTTATTTGAATGTGTATGTTAAATAGGTAACTGGAGAACACTGAGAACACATTGAAAGATGATGAAGATTTCTACACAGGCAGAAAAATTTTAGCTCAATACATAGGGCTGAATTTCATGCTGAAGTCAATTTCATCCTAGAATTAAAATGTAACTAAATTAGTTATAAGCAGGTTTCAATTTCTGTTTATAATATACATCTTTAATGAACACTTATTCTCTACAGAATTGATTTTTATCTAGTTCTAAATGATAAAGGGTTTAATTTGAATGATAGTAGTTGAAGAAATGGCAAATTCTGTGTAATGTCAAATATGTTATCTTCAAGGTATTTTTAACTGGAAAAGATATTTTGAAGCTAAGATGAATAATATATTATTGAAATATGTATTTTCTTAAAATACCAGTTTATAAAGTCCAGAATTAGGTGGAGAGAAATGATTTAGTGTGACTTTTGTTTTCTCCTCACACATAATCTAAGGCAGTGGTTCCCAACCTATTCTCTGCCATGGTATACCTTGATACCTTTAATTATTTTGAGGCATCGTATAGTCTGCAGATGAACTCATGAATATTCATGAGCCAATCCAGAACTCTTCAAGTGGTTTTTCAAATAATTCCACTGCACACCTGCGCAGGCCTGACTCTCAGTGAGCTGTGACACATCGGTTGAGAAACACAGCTCTAAGGAAATTCTTAATTTTTAATCCAAGATCAAATCCAAGAGCAAAATACTGTAATTCAAAAGCATAATATAGTGTGTGATTTTCAAAGATGCAGAGTACCTGCACCTCTCTAGATTGGCTGGATGCTGAACATGTCTGAAAATCAGGCCAGTAACTTCTTAAATGCTGGCATGGAGCATGTTAGCAAATGGTTGGCCCACTTCTTTAATTCTTGCTCAATCCCATCCCATGTGAAACAGCTAGTAAAGTTGATAGGAATTTTGTTCTCTTAAGAACTGTAAAATTAGGTCCCCTATGGATTGAGTCCTGCAAATCCTTACTCACATGAGTAGTGCTTACTCAAACCAGTAATTCTGATGCTATGAGAAAGGACTATTAATTTATGTTAGTGATTGGAGGAACAAGGCCTGTATTTCTATAAATAGGCTATAGTTCTTTATTATATGCACTCATGAGCCCTAGTTGCATGTGTCATGTTCTGGGGTGTGCTCCAGTCCAGTGGCTGCGTTGTAACGCTGAATGCCTCAAAATACTCTGCTGCTGTAGCTTTCTTGTCTGAATGCTTCCAGCCAGCATACAAGCGTGCCCGGAGTGTGTGTGTGTATTAAGCAGCTCTGACTCATCAATCCTGATTCCAGCAGCCTGCTTGTTACACCAATGCCACATTCTGGCCTCCACCAGCCTTGATCACATTTGGCAAGATGACCCCAGCATCTCCCAGTCCTGAATTTTCACAAAACTATGTGCTCTGCAATGTCCTTCTCCTGGACCCTTCAGAGAGCTATTAAGGTTCATTTGTTCCTTTAAAGGTACAATACCCAGCAGCGTTCCCATTAACTGGAGTTAACCATCACATAGGATGGTTTAGATTAAAAGGAAAATAAGTTTATTGACCAAAGGAGATAGGATTTGAAGTGAGTTATAGTATAGAAAATAGAGTTAGAAATGGTTACAAGCAACTAAAGTGAAAAATGCTTTCTGGAGACTATGACTTAACAAAACTACAGTTTTGGTTCAAGATTGGATTCTCATCACCCTACCTTCCAGCTAGATGGCTGACCAACCCCTCTGGGCAGGATCTCCCACAAAGTGTTTGATTCCTTTGTCTTCTTGTCGTCTTAGGTGAAAGATAACTTGGGGTTCTTCACCCTTTCTTTTATAGTCCACTGAACCTTTCAAATGGATTATTTTGAAGATTACCCCCCAGAATAAGGTTCATTCAGATTGTGAGGAAGGTGATCTACAGTCTGCTGATTTCTTCCCATTGGTGTTTGCTAAAATGCAAATTGATCTGTTTCCTTCAATTTCTTCCTCCTGCTCTGAGGCTTAGTTGTTATCTCCTCCCTTTGTTGGCTTAATGGTCTTGGTTTACTTTCTATGTAATCGCATTCACATTATCTTAATGTATCTTGGAAATACACTGAATTGGGCAGGCCTGCTAAAACTTACTACCAGATATCAGAGAACCTCTTGCATAAAGAATGAAGGTAGTGTATAACTGTGAACACTAGGAATCTCAAAGATTCTCCTCTACCCAGGATTCCAAATGGCAGCAGGGAATAGACACGAATTCTGTGTATTCTCATAGTTAAATGAATATTATTAGCACTCTTGGCAGACTATAGAATAAGATCAGAAATATTTAAAGTAACAGCTTGTTTTTATTTAAAAGACCAGCCAGTGTTTCAAAAGGCATCTTTAAAATAGTCATTTGACACATCAAGAATTTCCTTCAAGTATTTGTAGTCTCTTATTAGCTATGCTTATCTTTAATGATCATCTGATTTTAGCTAGTTAAACTATTAATTTTAAGACTTCAGATCTGGCTTTAGTTTCTGCTGATGTAGAGAATTTTAATGGGCAGAATGTTTTAACCCTTTGACCTTGTACAGCAAAGATTTTTTAGTTCAGTTATATAATAAGATATTAGAGTTTTTATGTTGGAATTTTTTTTAAATACTCCCAGAGCTGCACTACTATTAAAAATACCATCTGTTCAGCCATGCATTTACCTCCAGGATGTGTCTGTCTCTGCCTAGACAGACTCTTCAATTCCCTTGACTCTTCAATTCCCAGTTCCCTTTTGAAACACCAGCCCCAGGTCTGACTTCCTGGACCTTGGCTCCTTGTTCCCGAGTCCTGCCATGGGAGCTAACTCCACTCTCCAGCTCCACTTTACCCATGGATTATACAGCAGGAAAATGTTGGGCTTCCAGATTCCTGGGTTCTATTCCTACTGTTGGAGGGAAATGTGGTCTAATGGCAAAAGCAGTAGTTACAATGCATAGCTCTTGGCATATTTTGTGAGAGAGTCAGTGTGGCTTAGTGTATTCAGTCTGTCATAATTAAGACCTGGGCTCTGTTTCCAGACCTGTCAGAACCTTTCCATTAACTTATGGGGGGAATTATATTTTCTTCCACCTATGATCAGGGCATGAGCCATTAATCAATAGTAAGGACTACAAAGTGCACAAATATAAACAGCAGTGAGGAGAAGAGATGAACTTAGAACTCATAGTCTCCTGAGTCCCTGTGTTCCTTCCTTTAGGTTACAGTAGTGTTCTGTGGGGAACCTTTCTCCCTTTCTCTCTCTCTCTCTCGCTCACATATCTATCTGTCTGTCTCTCCCCCACCCCCTCCATGTCCATGGAACATCTCTTTCACTGCAGCGCAAAGCCAGGTAAGTGTCATCCATCACACAGAACACTGTTCATGATCTGGGTTATCTGAGCGAACTATGATCCTCTTTTTAAGACATTAATAACACTTTCAATATGCCAAATAATTGATGCACTTAAATTATGTTGCCTAACATTTGTAGCTTTGGAATGTACCCTAACAGAATTTGTGGATTTATTTTTCAGGTGAAGCTTTAAGCGTATCAGCAGGGGAGTTTACGAATGATCCCTGTTATCTGCCTAAAAGGAAGGCTGTTGTTCAAGCAGCACGCTTCCTTCTGGCTGCTGTCACTAGACTTCTGATTCTGGCAGACATGATTGATGTGGCATATCTATTGCAACATTTAACAGTGGTGAGTAGAATCTGCATTAATTCAGTATGGCTATGGTCAGAGAAGTAACTGCAATGGCTCCTTCTGACACAACATACTTTTTTCATATGTGTATCTCAAGTCATATATGTTTAAGTTCTTGACTAAAATAAGTTTTTAATCACTTTTTACTCCTACTAGCATGTAGAGCCAATACAATTACTGCTCTGGGAGAGTAATCTGGATTGTCTTAATCATATATCACCAACAGAATTTGCAACACAATTCAATGGAAGAGTCTCTTACTGATGAAATTGAATGAGACCAAACACAATGCAGATTCTACATGTGATGTTCTTCCCTGCAATCTGGACTGTTGTATTGCTGGGTCACCACAATCCCTCAATCTTGGAGCCCATTTTATTTTGTCCTGCTGTGTGAACCCCTACTCCTGGGTCAGCTCATGCACAGCTTACAACAGGCAAACTGCTCTCAATTAAAGTGAGTGAGTGCTTCTGGCCAGCCACTCTTGGGATTATGCATTGATATGATCCCAGGCACCACCCCCAGACCCTAGATGCAATCCTAAAAACTGCTGCCTTACAATTTACAGTGCTGCCCACTTCACACTGCAAGCTCATTGGTTCATCAGTTTATCAAAGTAATTGATATGCACCAGCCTTGTTACTTCAAATGGAATCTCTAACACACCTTACACCAAATGCACTGCTTTAGATAAAAAACCCAAATTTATTAAGTATAGAAAGATTTTAAGAGATTATAAATCAGAGGAAAATAAGTCAGAGTTGATCTAGATCAGGGATCTCAAACTCAATTGGTATGGCGGGCCACATTTACATTGAGTTGAGTTCAGGGGGGCCACGCATAACACACACTTCTCTGCTCTACCTTTCATGCTCTACTCTCCGCAGAAAAAATCTCCCCGCAGGGTAAAATTCGGCGGCACAGTAGAAGAGAGAGAGGCTCTCACAGGGACTTGCAGACT
>ML675609.1:24317334-24365931 GCA_007922155.1 Mesoclemmys tuberculata | reverse complement strand
CCACTCTCCGCCGTTAAATCTCCCTGTGGGGCCACATTCGGCGGCCATTTCCTTTTTAAGACGGCCACAACTTGCCTGAGCTCTGCTCAGAAAATACTGACAGCGCAAGCCTGCGGCCGGATTCGGACTGCGGGCCACATAACACAAGCCCGCGGGCCGCAGTTGGCCCGCGGGCCGCGAGTTTGAGACCCCTGATCTAGATGAAACAAAAAGCAAATTGCATACTAAGCTAAGCTCAACACTTTCAGCAACCTTACAAACTAAAATGATTCTCACAGGCTGGTTGGATTCCTTCAGCTAGGCCCTCCCCCTGTGATCAGCACTTCAGTTGATTAATGGTGTTTGTGGATGGAGATGGAAGAGAGAGAGAGTGCAAAATGTCTCTCCTTTTTAACATGTTCCTTTGCCACCCTCTGGGACCTTGCCGCCCCCCTCCAACCTTTCAGGGTCAGGTGACAAACAATGTCCTTGTATGGCTTCCTCCCTTCCTGAGTCAGTGAGTATTCTCTTATTGATGCTTAGGCTAGTCCATTGTTCCTGGAGGAGCTTTTTTTTTTTTTTAATATATGCCTTAGTGATGTGCGAACTGCTGCTATGCTCTTGGAGGGTTTTGCCTGAATCTGCTTCAAGCTATGAAACACACCTTTGGGAACATTGCATGGCAAAGCCTCATAACCATACATATGACACTGCAACAAACATATTACTATAACAATAATGTTACATGGTGCACTTTGCATTACACAATACACAATCACACCATAAGAGTGTACATAGGGACACAGTATGTCACACTAGGGAATGGCAGTTAGGAAAAAACATCGTGACTGAATAACTGAACAAATTTTGATAAGGAGCCACTGAGAGGAAATATAGACACCCTCCTCCCCACAGTGACATTTTAAGTTTCATTGTTTCATATTCCCTACTTGATTATGTGAAATAAAGTTACAAATTACTATAAAACTGCCATAGTTTCCAGTACCTTGGTTACTGCTATATCTGAGAAAATCCTTCTTCCAGAATATTTTGAGGAAATTATTTCCTTGAATTTATTTGTTCAAATGTATTCAAGTAATACATTTCTGATGTTTTTTTAATTATAGGTTGGTTGCAAACATTTGAAATCATAGCTGTGTTGATAATTGTGATGGTCAGATAAATTACATATTTTTGTTTCCTATCTGGATGAGTCCAGGTGCAATTACAACATGCATTCTTTAGGTAGCAAGGATGGAGGTTGGGCAAAGGTGTCAACCTTTAACACACATGCCCTATCTGGGGGCAGGTTTGGCCTTGTCAAAAGTTAGAGATGCCTCAGGGGTACTTTAATTATCACACAGCTTCAGCACTTCCCAAGGGACTATCCTAGGAGCCAGATATTGCCAGAGTGCAGCTATGCTCTGGTCATAGGCCATCTACTTCAGCCATACACTTTGCCAAAGCCAGAGGGAGTTGGTAGTACAGAGCTGGCTTTATAGCATTCATTGCTTCCTCTACAGTGGGGAATCTGGAGCTGTCAGGATAGGCCACTTTCTCCAGCTTCCTTTCACTGCTGGTACCATGCTTGGCCTTCAGTTCTTGTGACTAGTCAGGCATGTTACTCTAATATTCACTTTCCTTGATATTTGTGGTAGTAAAATTGAACTTCTTGTTTGCTGAGTTAGCATGTGCCAACATGTTAGCTAACTCAAGTTAACTGGTAATCTATTAATGCAAGATTAAAAATACTCCAATGTAAACAACCCCTTCAAGTCTGAACAGTGGAAAAAATGCTTAATAGCAACTTTCCTTTTTAAACAAATGAATAAGGTATTTCAGTAATATTTACCATAGCATCAGATGATGAGTTTTGGAAGCAGCTTCTTGGATCATCATTTTTGCCCCCTGTATTAAGGAGAGAGAACCTATTCTTTTATTTCTTTATGTTTAATGTCTTCTTAAAGATGCTTAGAAATGTGCTATTACTGCACCATTAGGCAAATTGTTCCACACTCTTGTTGATTTTAATGTCAAGATGCTGTCCTATTAGATAAGTTAGATTCATTCATTCAATTCATTCCATTATTACCTGTTTTTAATACTGATGTCCTGTGTAGAGAGCTTTTCTCTCTGATTTTGTATTGTGACTTCCAGTACTTAGATGGTTACCAGTATCATATCTCTTAAATATATTTTGTAGGCTAAGTACATTTAGTTCTTTCAGATTCTTTTCTTGGAGGTTCTTTCTTCAGCTCAGTGCATTTCTTTGGTAGTTTATGTTAAATAGTACCTTACTTCATAGGTACACCCACTGACTCCAGTGGGACCACATGTGGAGTGAGGTACTACTCAGCGGGAACAAAAGAATCAGAATCTGGCTTCAATTGAGATGAGGAAGGAATGTCTCTCCAGGATATAGTATGTGAAGGGTATCATGGGGATTTTAATGCTTCCTTGAAAATATTCAGCACTGGCAGTTGTTAGAGTCAGGCTATTTGGACCACTGGCCTTTTCAGATATAGAAACATCTATGATCCTACAGCATATATTATATGTGTGTGTGAAGTCTGCCAATTTAGAGTGTTGAAACTGGTCTTTCTTGATGTAGATGAGCTTAGGCATGCATTGGGGGGGGAGGGAGGATATTCCCTCAGTGTCAGTCTTGGAGAGGGGCTACACCTCTCAGACATTGTGCCTTGAGTAAACAACCTATATCAGAGGGGAAATTAGCAGTCCTTGGGAGTCCCTGGCCGAATATGGCCGGTCCATGTTTATGGGCCCCAGCCCTCAGGGGCAAGCAGCCTTGAGATGGGGCAAACAGCTGTCTATTGCCCAGGCCCTCAGGCAGCGTGGGGCAAGCAAGCAGTCTATAGCTCACTGGCAAGGCCTCCTGGCCCAATGAGGTGTCTGACGCACCAGGGATAACATGGTGATGGGGAAATAAGGGGACACGGGCCTGCCCCATTCCACCGCATCTCTGACCAGGGCCGTAACTGTGGTGGAACATTCCACTACTGGATTGGCGGGGCTCTGGCCAAAACTTGCCAACCGGTGCTCCAGCACGAACAAAGCCAAAATGTGCTTGGCTCTCCCTGGGCTTTTTCCTATCCTGTCCCAAGATGTACGTGAGTCGCAGGGTCATCTTCTGCCTCCTAGGGGTACACAGTCAGTGGTAACCCCAGCAGTTCCTTGGCATTGGGTGTCTTCAGTGACTCTAGTAGTTCAGGGTCATCGCTGGAATGGCAGGAGTGACTGGCGAGCTCAGGGGCCAGCAGCAGGTGGGAGGCATCTGTCTCCATTGGCGTCTCCTCCTCAACTGAGATAGAGGGCCTGCCTCTTATACTTCTGATTCCTGTCCCACTCCTCTGCTTCTGGTTTGGTGGGCATGGATTTCCTGGTTCTGCCCACTAGGGGGAGGATGGCCCTCCCTCAGTGTCAACCTGAGGGAGGCCACATCTCCTGGCTACACTTGGTAATACTATTTATTAAAAATGTTCTTGTCTTGACACTTTACGGTAATAGTCTCTGTATCTAGATGCCATCCCAGGTGCCCCCTTGTGGCTTAACATGGCCCTGTAAGCATCTTGCTTCAGTTTCCCTTTGAGGTTTAAATAATAACTTGTATACACCCTGAGTCTTTATTTGGGTTTTATGTATTTAATATCAAGGGGCTGTCCAAAGAGCCCTTTTTGGTCCCCTGCACTTATTTTCAGGGTTTCTCAGCTCTCCTTCTAGCACCTGTTCTTCAAATCCTGGGCTTCTTGGCCTGTAAAGTCTCCCTTCAGTTTCAGCAGTTTCAAAGCCCTCCTAGTTGAGTTCTTCCTCCTGCACAGCTCCTCTTTTACTGGTCTTGGAACCTCTTTTGAGTCATCCACCCAGTCCCTAATCAATCTCTTGACCTCCAAGTGGATCTAATAATCCCAAGGACCTGTCTTCACTGTCTGGGAGAGAGGGGAGCCTTTCCCCACCCACTCAACAAGGCTATGGGTCCTGAGGTCTTAAAAGAATATGGTATAGGATGGCCCTGTACATCCCCTCTCCCACACACTGACTGCTCACTTGGACCATCTTCTTCTCTTCCAGTTATTGCTTTAATTATTTTCAGCCTTCATCCGCCTCCCTGGACACATGGAATAGTATAAATGGCCTCTCTCATGAACCCATCTGGTTTTACAGGGCCAGTACCCAGTTGGTCTACATTTTTATATAAGAAAATGTTTTCATAAACTTAAAAGCACCCTTCCTAAACATTTTTAGTGCTCTTAAGACAAGAAATAACTAAAATCTTGATGGTATTCTTGGGTGGTTTTTTTTTTTAAACAATTCTGAGTCTCTATATGATTTTCATTGAAGAGAAAGAACTAACAATAATTGAAAATCATAAAATTACTCAAAGAATTTTAAGGAAATACTGAATCTGTACAAAAAGGACAGTTAAGTTATCTTCTTTCCACCTTATTTAAATGTAGTTTTCATGAAAGCTACCGAATTGATAAAGGAATTCAGTCTTCAGCCATAAGTGCAGGGGACTAGACTAGATGACCTCTTGAGGTCCCTTTCAATCATACAATTTTTTAATAAATTTACAGAACAAATTAAATTCCAGTACAAAGTTCCTCACAATGCCTAACCAATGTTCCTTGGCTTTGTCCTGGGAGGAAGTAGTATATTCTCTGTCTGCTGAGTAAGCCAACAAGGGTACCAGTTATAATGGTATCTTTTCATGCTGACATTTATTAATTAGGAAATGGGCTGAGATTACAAGATAGATTTACACATGCCACTGAACAGCCATCAAAGTGACAACAGCTTTTTGTCATTACCAATTTGGGTCAGGATCATATTAAAAAAAAAATTGAGTCCTGACTTTGAAAATAACAAAGTCTTTAATTATTATATATTAGAGCTCCTTTAGGAAATCTAAATTTTCTTCAATGTGTATCCAGCAAAAAGACATTTAGTTTCCACAAGGTTTCTGCAGCATGGAAAGCAAACTCTCTCTTTGCTTAATCATCTTAAATATTCTGAATGTTTGGTAGTGCATATCTCTCAGAAATACAATACTTATTAGATATACCTTGAGAAGTATTTATTTGAACTTGTTCTAAAATAGATAGCTCTGACACCATTGTTCTATTTCTTCATGAGTTTCTGAGCAGTATAGCTGTCATTAATCATTTGAGAGGATAGGAGAAATGCCTTTCATTTCCATGGCTCTGAGCTTTGTAATTTTCATAGAATAAAATCAAGGAGTTTGATCATTGAACCAAATTTAATTTTAAAGGTTATATCATTCAATACAGAATGAATTAAATGAAAATCCTGACCAAGGAAGAGATTTGTTGAATGTGTAAAAATGAAAGAAAGTGGGCCAACATCATCAAAGGGAGTTGGCAGAATATTTATCAGTTCCCAGTTACAAATTTATTATATTGTATGAATTATGTTGCATGGTATCCATGTGTTTTTATGGATTATTTTGAAAATGCATACATTGAAGAGTTGATGAAAATTAATAGTATTGCTTATTCAGTAGAACTTGGGTTTGAAACCACACTATTTGATGGAACATTTTAAAGCCAGTTTCTCTGTGGTAAAATGGGGTGCTGCAGGCAGTGTTTCACCACTCATTGTACTATAGAAAAGCAATCTGGAGTGTTAAACTTTAATTTTACTGGAAAATCATGGCATACAAACTAGAAAAGAAACAATAGCAATATGATTAGCTGCCAGAGAAATCCTCTCATAGTATCACGTCATTCCGAGTTTAGCTGGAATAAGCAATACATATGTATTGCAAAACAAGCTATTGCGTTTGCAGTATAGTATTATGAGTAACTAGGTGACAGAAGAACAACTGACTTTAGTAACATCAGCTTAAATGAAACTGCATGTGTAAAATGAAAAGGAAAAATTTCAGTTCTCTTGGTGCATAGAAACTCCATCCAAGAAAGCACTCACTTGGGTATCAAATTACGGACACTCCAACATCAGCACAAACTCGATGACTGATTGTACTCAGGTGGCATGATACTACTTTCAGCTGTGGAAGCATCAGTCTTATGACAGTCATTGATGACGCATACACTGCCTAGACCAAATTCATTACCTAAAACAAAGTAGTAGGAGAAAGGAAAGTACATCACATTTATGTCTGCTTAAACCACACAGTGCAGACTTGACTTTTCTTTCTCCCCAGTCTTTCCTGGGGATAGGGGGTTGAGATTTGCTGACAGGCTTCTGACTTCGGCCTCCAAACCCTCCACTGCATTGGTTTTTCCCCGTATCCGAAGTGATAGATGTGGCCACATCAGAGCCACAAGCTGTTCTTTTACGGTCTGATCCAAATCCTCTTGAAGTCAGTGGAAAGATTCCATTAGATTTGAATTGGGCTCTTAGATTCTAGGAGAGTTGCTGAAAATGTTGTTTAAAGTAATAGACTATAGACACCATGTGACAATGTTTATGGAAGCAGCTATTTTTTAAATCAGATGCTATTTTAACTGACCCAAGCGAGCAAACAAAGTAGATCTCAAATCTATAAATAAAAACAAACAAAAATATAGCAAAATATTGTGGAACTATCAAAGTGCATACTAAGTGTCATCACTGTCACTTGGTTTTTTGTAGTATCTCTGCATCTCTTCCCTTTTCCTTTGTCCTCAGTATCTATTTAGCTTGTAAGCTTTTTGGAGGTTAGCACCTTGGACCAATGTAAACACATATACATGCAAAAAAAATAAATAAAAAAATGGAGCATTCTTTAAACTGGAGGGATTGTCCATTCTGGTTTCACGGAAACTCCACCCATTAAAATTATCCTGTATGATACTGAATGACTACAGATTTAGATATTGAAATGCAAACACGAGAAATGTTACATCATTAGCTGATCAGTGATCTTGGGGGTAGGACTGTATTACTTACCAACTTTTGAGAACTACTTTTCTAAAGTAACCCTTTTATGTGTGTCTCACACAGAACAAATGAAGCATGAATAAGATTTACCAGTGAAGCAATTGGTGAATTTTTTTTACTTTAGTTTCTTCATTTATTTCATTAATCAACAAAGATAAGAAAATCCATTTTTACCAAAAATCCATGTTTACCAAAATGTCTACTTTCTGACCTACTACCTAAACATTATTTCCCTTATTTCAGTGTTCAGTCTCCTGCATTCCCAAATAATTTCATCATTGTTGTGAATAATATGACCAGACTAAAGTCTGCTCCATGCATCTAGTCCTTTGAATCAACAGTCCTTTTCAGCCTCATTCACTTTAGAAGTGTTGCCCAATATTGTTTAATTAAGTGAATTAATAGACAGGTGGAATAACTTGAACTTACTGAGCAGAGGAAAAAAGCAAGAAGATAAGAAAACTATTCAAAGAGCACACCAGCATGTCTTTCTTCTAATATATTTCAGATAATGCTCTTCCAGCATATTTTCTTTCTTCTCATGTTTGTAGATTTATGGTTTAAGTCTACATATCTTTCACAAACTCCTCAGTAGACTCAGAAATATCTACAAAGCACTAATTTAGATTTAGTTAAAACTACCAGAGAAAGAAGAAAAGTTGTTGGAAAAATGAAGTTACTTGCGAAGCCAGGCTTGTTTGGGAAGATCATTATCTGCTCCTCCTCTCCCTGCAAGCCTCCTGTGTTAAAGTTATTCTAAGCAGTGTAAAAATGATTAGGTTACATAAGGGGAAAAAATGGAGCCTCCTCAGTCTACCTGTGCTTCATGATTTTTGGTATTAATGTTTGATTGCACCACTGTTGGTCAGAATAGAATGCTGCAGTAGGCACTTACACATCCCATTCTACTCTGGCATCTTCTCCTAACGATGTGTGCTTACACTTCTGATACCCTGGTATGATGCAATGTAACATCAAAAATTAAATGTGAATGTAGGTAATCATAGTGCTGATCTAAATCACATCAAACACTATTGCAATCTTTCCATTGACTTCCATAGGTTTTCATCAAGCCCATAATGAGCGATGGCTCTCAAAAAATTGAGGGACATTTTAGAGAGATGCACAGGAGTATCTGAGGACAGATCTACACTTGAAGCACTACATTGGTGCAGCTGCACCTTTGCAGCGCGTCTGGTAAAGACACTGCGTGCCGATAGGAGAGCACTTTCATGTTGACATAATTATTGTGGATGGCGCTTTGGTCACCATAACTTGTCACTCCGGGGGTATCATTTTCACACCCCTGATTGACGTAGGTTATATCGACTTAAATGGTAGTGTAGATTTGCCCTGAGAGAGGCTTTAGTTCCTTGGTTGCCTTGCCCTTTAATTCATATACTGTAATCAATCTGGACTTAACAGATCTTTCTTTGTGGATCAGCCAACAGAAGGAATTCTTGGTACTACTGAAGTTTGTGCATGCCACAAAGGAGACAGGTATGAGTTATTTGTGTTTCTATCATCAGTATTCATATGTCTATGTATTTTTACACTCTACAAATTGTGGCAGAATCATTGCAGCATAAATGAGAAAGGTAATGCATATCCATCCTAAACAACTACTTAGGAATAGGCTTTGTGAAATGATAATTTTTTATTGCAGCAGAAGAATGGCTGCACTACCACTCCTGCAATGTCTGTGAGACATGCAACATAACCCTTAGCAAGATAACTTTATAAACCAAGAGGATTCCCTAGGAAGTGTGATATGACTTAATGATTCTTTTATCCTAATAAACTATTTCTAGGGAACAGGTTTTCCTTAATACCACAATAGGGATTATGAAGTATCTCTGTTCTGCCCCATAGTGTGGGAATCACTTAAGAAGAAGCATCTCACTTCTCCTGCTATGGCATAGGGGTGTATAACAGGGTGATCTGTCCCTTTAAGGGTCAAAGGGCACAGAGCTAGATAGCCCTGTTCAATTATCAGACCTAGCTGGGAAGGGCTAAAAATGTTCAGTTGGAGGGGGCTGGCCCTGGAGTAGAGAGAAGGTTGCAGAGTGGAAGGCCTCTGGGCTCCTGTACCCTGTGTTGTTCAGAGGAATAGCTTTGTTTTGAGTTCTTCTGCTAGCTTTTTTTCTTTGACAACATAAATGTGCCCTGAGGGAAGGGCCTGAAAGAGATTGGGATGCAGCATTAGTCCTTCCTGGGCTGTGGGAGATACACCAGTAACCCTGCACATGATGAAGAATGCAGATGTATGGTTGGCTTCTGGAACTGAGGAAAAAATAAGGCAGCAGAAGAGAAAACAAAGCTATTCCCCAACAAATGTTTGTAATCCAGAGGCTTATAAAGAAATAGCAGGTTTCCTTTCAGAGGGGAGAGAGACAGGGAAGTCTTTAGACAAAGGAAGCTATGAAAGTACTGCTCCTGAACTTCTAAGGACTGGGGTGTGTGTATCTTGGTGAGGTAAAGAGGAAAACTGAGCTTTGATAAGCTGTTTTACCTCTGATTATTTAAATAGTTAACCAATTTGGGGGAGAGAAGGCTGGATTCTCGCTTGCTCGCTTGCTCTATATCCATCCATCCATCCATCCATCCATCCATCTCAGAACAATTAATGTGAAAGCTTCTTGGAGAAAGAAAGACTGGGGCCAAGCCATGGTAACTTGAGAGATGTAGGTAGATTGTATGTGCTTTGTAGTTATGATATCTTTTGTCTGTCCTCTTCTGCAAATAGGACAAACTTTTGTTCATTTTCTTATAGTTAGCTTGCTTGTATTTTCTTATTCTGAGGGAAAACACTAGTTTTATTCCACTCTCCTCTTGAGAAAGATGTCTCTTCCAATTTTGTGGAATATCTCCACCAAGTTTGTAGCCTCTTGGGACTATTTCTTGGCTTCTAGCCTCCTGGGGAGTACTATCTTTACAGTTATACACATTTTTTTTTCATTAGCAGTAATTCACTGATCCCTGCAGTCTCATTACCAGACAGAGGAGGTTCTTGGCTTGATACATCCTGCAGTGGCCACACAGATAATAATAATGCAAGATATAGTGCATAGGCTTGCAGGGATAGTGATCTGACAGGAGTGCAAGAAAGAATTTGGATCTGCAGGGACAATTATTGCATGAAATGATCTGTTGCTATGCTTGTAATTTCTGTGGTCTAGTGCATTGACACTATGTTAGATAACTGTTTCTTTGCTCCATAGAAAGGCTGCACCTTGTGATCATTTCATTAGTGTATTCTGGACTCTTGAATTCTGGATTCTTGAAAGACCTCTCTCCATACTATTCATCTTTGCTACTGTCAATAAAAGCTTTTAGGTAACATTCAATGTGGACCGTTATGTTGTGGTGTTCAGGTAACCGTTGAACTGGTGCCACTGCAATACTCAAGGCTTCTTACCCATACATAGGAAAAGTCATTGTAGATAGCTCTTGCACTAAACTGCAAGTGGCAATTTCTTACTTTGAGCTATTTAATCATTAATTATAGAAGACTGTGTTAGAAGGGGATTGAGTGAGATATGAAAAGACATTACAAACTGATCACTTCCTTACCTTGCCTCTCAAGTGTGAGAACAATAGACAGTAAATACCCTAAGTTTTTAAAATTTATTTTATATGTACAGTGCAGACTGAAGTCGATTTACTTTAAAGCAACTTTCACCCACTGAATTTTAGAAGTCGCAGGAGTGTGATCACACCACACTCCTTGCACTGAGCTCTTGCATTCCCACTCGCCATACTTGGGTCAAAATTCAAAGCAGTGAACTGTGGGTAGTTATCCCACAGTGCAACTAGCTGCAGAGGCTTTTGGGAAGCTTGTCATCCTCCCATGATGCAAGGTGCTGCTTCCTCCTCCCTTCTTGTCCCAAACAAACTGCAAATGCTTTTTCGCGCTGCTTTTCTATGCCACGCACATGCCATTGCCAGAGGGACATGGACCCCCTCTCGATCTCTGCACTACCATTGTGAGCATCACAAATACCTCACTGCTTATCCTGCAGTATTTTCAAAGGCAAGAGAGGAGCCGCAGCACGGAAAATAGTGATGTTACTGAGGGCAACCTGTTACAAACTATAGAGCAGAACAATTCCCGTTTGCTGCAGGCTGTCACACATTATCTTCAGTTCGTGGAGTGCCGGTTCTGGTCCCAGGGAACAAGCACAGACGGGTGGGATCACATCACTATGAAGGTGTGGGATAATGAGCAGTGGCTGCAGAACTGTCATATGCAAAAGGCCGCTTTCTTTGAACTTTGCTCAGAGCTGTCTCCAGCCCTAAAGCGTAAGAATACTTGCTTGAGACCAGCTCTGACAGTGGAGAAGTGAGTGGCCATCACTCTGTGGAAGCTGGCAACCCCAGACTGCTACCTGTCAGTTGGGAATCAATTCAGAGTTGGTAAATCCACCATTGGAACCGCTGTGATGCAAGAGTGCAGGGCTATCAATAGGCTTCTGCTCAGAAGGGTACTGACTTTGGGAAATGTGCAGAACATAGTGGATGGGTTTGCCGCAAAGGGGTTCCCAAACTTAGGGGGGGAAATTGATGGCATGCATATCCCTGTCTTAGCACCTGACCACCTTGCCACAGAGTACATAAACTGAAAGGGATACTTCTCAATGGTGTTGCAGGCCCTTGTGGATTACAGGGACCATTTCACCAAAATCAGTGTGGGGTTGTCTGGAAAGATGCATGACGTGCGCATCTTTAGGAACTCAGGTCTGTTCAGGAAGATGCAGGTGGGCACTTTCTTCCCTGACCAAAAAATAAACATTGGGGATGTGGAAATGCCAGTAATAATCCTGGGGGATCCTGCCTACCCCTTGCTCCCTTGGCTAATGAAGCCCTACACTGGGCACCTGGACAGTGAGAAGGAGCTTTCAATAACAGGCTCAGCAAGTACAGAATGGTGGTGGAATGTGTATTTGGCTGTTTAAAAGCTAGATGGAGATGTCTGCTTACTAAGCTTGATATCAGTGAAAAGAACGTCCCATCAATTATATCTGCATGCTGTGTGCTCTGTAATTTTTTTTAAACAAAGGGTGAAAAGTTCCCCCAGGGTTGGACCGTGGAGGTTGGTAGCCTGGCCACAAATTTTGAGCAGCCAGATTCCAGCGCTACGCTCAGAGCCAACCGCAGAGCGCTTTGGCTATGGGAAGCATTGAAAAACTGGTTTTGCAATAAACAGCAGTAATGTATATCTGTGCTGTGCTCTTCTTTCCCATCCCCTATCCTTGCTCCAGTGGCCCCTTCCCCTTTTCTCCCTGCCCAAGCTATGAATGAATAAAGATGGATGTTTTTTAATGCTACAAAGTTTTATTTGTGACCCATTTAAATGGGAGGAAAGGAGGATAAGTTAACATTGTAAAGTGTCACTGTGCAAGTAACTGTGGTTGCATGCAGTTCTTAAAGGGACCATTGCGTCCTTCTGCTCATTTCCACCAGTGTGCACTGAACATTGCATCCTGCTCAGCCTCCTCCCAGAGTGGTTGGAGGTGGGAGCTGATAACAAAGTGGTAGGTGGCAAAGTGTTTTGGAGGGCCTGCAGAGGGAGTCTGTCCTTCCGCTGCTCTTTCTGGAGCTCTACCAGATGCTTCAGCATGTCGGAATGATCCCTCATAACATGCAACCACTCTTGTTGCATATCATGCTCCTGCTTCTATGCATATCTTCTGTGTTCCATATCCATGTCTAGTTTTTCAGACAAGGACATCTTCCAGGCTCTGAGATCTGTGTCAGCAGCCATGGAGATGTTCATTAGTTTGTTGAACATGTCATCCTGCTTTTTCCCCCCCTGCTTTCTAATCTGAGAAAGTCTTTCAGCAGGAGTTTGGCAAGGGGGGGCCGAAGGCCGAGGTGTCTACTGTAAGGCAAGCAAAGCACAAAGTTGCCATTGTTAGCTGACTCAAAGTAGTAAAGGAGATGTTAAAATGTAAAAAGAACTCCCTTTCAAGTTCACAAGGCTAAGCTGGACCCTCATGCCAATCTGTACATATCGGATGGATCAGAGTAGTGTTCCAAACATGGTAAGCAAGGGGCCCTTGCATCCGTTATAGAGAGGCTTCATTAGCACTAAAATCCACAATCCACACTTGAGCAAGGAGAGGAATCACAGGGCTTCCCTGTAACATGCCAAGGACCAGTTAGGGAGAAGGTGGGCAGAACAGATTAGAGGACACTGCAGATGAATTGTAGTAGCAGAAAACATAGGGCAGCCAGGGTCCCGACCCATAACGCCCATTGCAACAGTACTAGAACTAGGAATAGTCTTGGGGAGGCAACCAGGAACCCCATCCATGGCAGAGGAATAATACAGACTGTATTGGTCAGGTACTTTAAACTTGCATCATCTTTCCTCGGTGACCATGTGTGATATCAATGTCCTGGGGGTAATGCATGTGGAGAGAGAAGATTTGCTGCAAGCATCGGGGTACAGTCCTGGCCCTTATGCTGCTATGCTGTGTTCCGTGATGATGCCTGCTCATTTAATAGCAGAATGGTGGGAAAATAGCAGAGTGGTGGAAGAAATAAGGTTACCCTCTCCAGAAACCTTCTGCAAAGGTTAACAGATTATCTACATGAAAGTTTCCTTGAGCTATCCACAGAGGATTCTTGGAGCATACTTCTGCACATAAATAGTCTGTTCTGGGAGTAACCCTCCACTGAAGATAGCTAACACCCAGGAAGACCACAAAACAAAAACACAAACTCCTTGTAAGAAGCTGGACTGGTGACATAACTGCAAAAAAAAAAAAAAAAAAAAAAGATTTGTCACATATACTCACCAGATGTGCCTTCCCCGGCATCTTGATCAGTCCCACTGTCCTGTGTGTGTCTGGGCTGCTCTGGGGTAAAGAACAGATCCTGGCTGTCAGGGAGAATGGATACCTCACTCTCCTGCACCCTGCTTTCCTCCTCCTCCTCCTCCTTCTCATCCACAGAGTCCTCTTCATTTGTCCTGAACTGGGATTCTTTGGAGGTATCGATGCTGCATGGTAGAACAGTAGTGGGGTCACCACCGAGAATTGCATGCAGCTCCTCATAAAAGCGGCATGTTTTGGACAAGGAGCCAGAATGGCTGTTAGCTTTGTTAGTTTTCTGATAAGACTGCCTCAGCTCTTTGATCTTAACGCGGCACTGCTGTGTGTCCCTGTTGTGCCCCTTCTCCAATATGCTGTGAGATATCTTCTCATAGATATCTAAATTTCTTTTGCTGGCTTGGAACTGAGCCAGAATAGACTCTTCACCCCACAGACTGATGAGATCCAAGACCTCTAGTTGACTCCAAGTTAGAGCGTGTTTGGGCTGTGCAGTCACCATGCGTGGTTCAGCTGCAAAGCTCTCTCCATGCTGTCTAAACCAGAAATGGGAATTCAAAATTTCCCAGGGATTGAGGGGAGGAGCTATTTCCTGCTTACGTGGCCATGTTATAGCATAGCGCGAGTGTCCAGAGTGGTCACAACAGAGCATTATGGGATACCACCCAGAGGCCAATGGCATCAATTTATGTTGCGCTTTGTCTATACTGATGCAAACTCGAGCCATGGAATTTGACTTCAGCGCTATGCCACCTACGGAGGTGGTTTTATTAGGTCGACTTTATCTCATGTTAGATTGGTGGAACTTATGTGCCAGTGGAGATGCATACTTTAGGGTGCCGATGTAAGCGGCGTTACATTGACCTCCATTGCCAGCGTAGACCAGGCCTTAGAGCAAATATTAGGGCTATTAGACATCACAGGATTCTGATAACATGATATAAAACCTTTCAGTTGTAGACTTCCAGTTCAAATTCAATGCAGTTGTTTAATGCCCAAAACTGGGATAATCTAATAGTTTCCCAGTGACTTATGTAATACAGTTTCAGTCTCAGTCAAGTGCCTGGTGAACAAGAGTAAAAAATGATGATAAAAAAAATCACTAGTCAGCACTTATTGGCAATTTTGTTAGCAGACTTAATGGAGAAGCCAAGGGTTGAAATGGAATGGAGATTTTTATTCTCAGACATGGTCTATTCAGGTCAGGGAAGTACCATTTCAGAATTGTGGGAGAATGTACACTCTTGCTGCTTGTGTAGTATCTGCTATGTGGATAAATGCAGTGCTTTGTTCTTCAGGGCTGGTGATTGTATAGATTTTGCAACCACCGTATTCACTTACATACAAGAAATGGAACAAATAAAATTTGTAGCATGCAATGAACCTGTAAGGATGCTGCAGAATACTGAATCAAATACTTTGTCTGGGTTTATTAAAGAGGTGTACATTTGATCACGGATACTGCAACTCCTTTGATGCAAATTAATAACTATTTATAGACTCTTTATGGTGTTCATCATAATAATGGAACGGTGAACAGCAGAGGAAAGAATGAAGTGACTTGCAGAAGATTACAAGAAGGCTGTAGCAGAGCCAGGAATCTAGCACACATCTTGTAGTTTCCAGCCCACTGCCTTAACTGCAGAACTGTCCTTCTTCAAATTGTATGCTCTAGGATGTACAGAACTCAGCTCTAGGGTTATGAGAGGAATATTTTCCCCTATATATAACATTAAATAACTGGCACAGTGGTCTATGAAAGGTTTTCATTTTACTCTGAGGTATCAGCCATTGTTGGGACAGGATATCGGTCTTGATAGGCCATGTGATGATTCAATGTATGATCCAAGATGGACCAATCATCTTCCCATATCTTGTAGGCTATGCAACCATTTGCTCCTCAAAACCCTCTCCTATAGTGATAGTAACCATCTAATTACTTCCTCTGTTGTCTTGGTCAAGTCACATCACTTCTCTGTACCTCAGTTCCTCTACCTGAAGAAATGGGGATATTGACATTTTGTGCTTAGAAATCAATAGATGAAAAATGTTACGTGTATGTATAATTTTAGAATTTTAAATAATAAATAAAAGCAAACATATACTAAAACATGTTTTCCCTCCATTTTCTACACCCTTAGTCTGCTTTTTGTCTTAGACTCTAAACTGTTCATACACAGATCATGTCTTCCTTTGTTTGCACAGCAGTTAGCACACCGGATTGTGCATGTCTTGGAGCAAGGAGACTTACTGTTTGTGTAACATCTCTCCTCTCCCCCTCGCCCAATGTTGTCCCTCTTAGTCCTGCCATGTATGTCTCTCTAGTATTTTGTAAGTTCTTGAATCAGAGTCTGTGTCTTTAGTCTCTCTGTGAAGTGTCATACATGTCTACTATAATAAACAACTGTTGTTAATCATCTGCATAGGAAAGAAGTAATTAATAAGCGGTATTTTTTCATCCTTACCACCCCATTACATATTAGAGATGAGTGTTCTCCCAGAGTCTTCTGGGAGAGTGCTGGGAGAATTTAAAACGGAGGAAAAAAAATTACAACCCTGGATCTGAACACCACGCAGATTTTGGAGATAGTTTAGGTGAGGATCAGAACTTTGGGGCTAGGGATAATTTCTAATTGTGTTTTAAGAAATTCCAAACTGTAAACTTCAAATCCAGGACTCTGCATATTTCCCTATATCCAGGTGCTCAAAGCACAAATTTTTCAAGAGGTGTAGCAATGTATTCTTGCATATTTGAGAATATAACAGCCCGTTATGTTAGTATTTTTTAAAAAAATCCTAATTAATTGAGCTATAAAGACAATGTCTGTGTGAATGCTGACATAATATTTCTGTACCATCACAGTTTCAAAGAACCTATGAGTCTCTACAAAATGTGTCCAGTAAATCTGAGCTACAGAAATCCTACCAGAAACTTGGGAAAGATCTGGAAAATCTAGATTATTTGGCCTACAGACGTCAACAGGTAAGGATATGAAAATGTAGTGGTAGGACACAGTATCTCTGGGTAGAAAAAGATGAGTGATGCTTTTTTCTATGGGTAACAGATCATGTGAGTCATCAGCCAGGGAGACAAATTTATATGTTCTCTGTTTTATATTAAATGTGAGTGATCTTGGATTAGGTGGTTTTGAATTTCAGCATAAACATGTTGCATTTCCAGAAACTGACAGGGGGTAGGCTCTAGCAGGGACATCAAGCATCCAAAGGGTGTAAGGTGCCACTATAAGTATATAGTAAGTATTGCATGTAGATTAAGAGGTCATAAGGGTAGTTTGGCAAAGTCACTATGAAAATAAGGTTCTGACAGAGAAGCTACAGAAAACTCAGGGAGTCCACAGAACACCTTGGAGCCTTCTGCAGTTGTTCCATTACTAAGTCATTTTATATACCACCTGCCATGCAAAGAAACAATTGTTTGCTAAGATAGAACAATAATTTGATATCATATGGAAAACATTAGTGCTGTATGCTGGAAAATAAAGTTTGTATTATGGTGATCTAAATTCTGACCTGCACCCGCAGAAGTTAATAGTATCAAATCAAATCAATGTACATGACTGCTCTACATAAACAGTTAATGCATTTTAAATTCAAAATCCCAATTTATTTTTAATAATTAGCTTTCTTGGTTAGATCCTATATAATTTAAATTGGACTACAGACGTGCTTTATGTCAATCATGTGCAAGTGTTCGCAGGATCAAGGTCAAAAACAATTGTTAAAAATGTATCTAGAGCTATTTTCTGTAACCTTTTCATGACTGATTTAGAAACTTTAGTTTTCATAATAGCGTCTGTAGTTCTATTAATATTTTCACAGCCTTTTAAAATCTTTATTTTTTCTGAGCTTTGTATATTTTGTAGTATATTGAAGGAGTGGGATAGTGGCTTTATTTTAGTTCCAATGTTTTTTAATGTTGCCACAAGGTGTCAGTGTTGTCAAACATACTAGTTTCAGGGAAAATCTGTTACAGTAGGTGTTTAAATAAGATAATTGATTAAGGAGCAAGTAGCCTGGGTAAGTTTCACTGTGGTGATAGATGGTGCTTTTCTAGTTTGACAAAACAGAAATTTTCACAAAATTGTATTTATTTTAACAATTTTCCATGAAAGAGAAATTTCAAAACAAACTTTTTGTATGTTGAGAAAGATTTCATTTTGGAATTCTGAAATTTTGTTTCAAATTTCAGTTTTTTTCATGTTTATATTTTTTACATTATTTTATGACATGGCAGTAGTAGAATTGTCAAACTGTTCCATTTCAACACAAACAGAACACACTTGATTTAGAAAAGATGTTCATTCAGTACTAAGTTCCAGCCATCTATAATGACTTTGAAATAATGTAAAAATAGAGAATACATATACGGTAATCCACAACACAATTTTTCCAAAACAAAACATTTTGATTTTTTTTTCTAATTTAGAATGAAAACAAACTTTTAAATGTCAGAATCTCGTATGAGATGGAAATGCTGAGTTTTGACCAGCTGTAGTCATATGGTATACAGATTTTGTGCCCTTCAACATAAGACAACTCAATATCTAGAAGGTGCTGTTTCTAGTAGTGAGTAATGTCTGTTTCAGCGTCTAATGGGTTTGCTATCTCAGTAGTAACTGTCTCATCTGTAACGGCTCAGGAAGCATATCTGAGAGATATTCTGCAGTCAATTCTGAAGAGTAGATATGCATTTTATTTGCAATTATCTCTTTATTCTGAATTCTCACTCTTTGCCTTGCAAAATTCCATTTAATTTCATGTAATAAATTCCTCATTCCCTAGGAGACTGTGAGGATACTTCAGTCACATGCTTCGTTTCTCCTTGGGTTGGCATTCAGTTCTCTGCTTCTTTCCTGTTCACAGACCCTGGTTTACTCCTGCATTTCCTGGGACTTCCCCCAACTCCTAGTCTCTCTAGTTTCCAAAACATTTTGAGACTGTCTTGTCACCCTTGCCTGCCTGTCTGGGCCACAAGCATCTCTTCAGTATCCTTTCCTACTATCTTTCGTCTTTACATCTAACTGCCTTCTCCAAAACTACTTCTCTTATTAAAGATATATTAGTCATAAAATGTGTTCCTCATTTCAAGTGCAGAAGATCATTGCATAAAGAGATTAGGTGCACATTGTACCCCTTTATCCAGGCATATAAAACCTTTCGCATCTAACACTAATTCATATTTAATAAAGGTAAACAAGTTAATGGCTAAAATTAAAATATAACAGATTTCAAAATTTTGTTGCATTCTTTCCCTGCCCCTTGGTCTGTCTGTGTATGTTGTCCCATTTATACATTTGAGTTTTGTTTGTTGTTTATGCTACTGCTTCACCTGTTTCCATCAGCCAATATAACATAAGTCTTGGTAGGATTTACAGGAAAACCTGCAGAGTGAGAGCTGTCTAATCTCCTGCCCACAGAATACGCTTTGTTTGCCTTTTCCTGTAAAACAGAACACATTTGTGAAGAGGTTCCCACTAGAAATCAGACCAAACCACAACAGTTCAGATCCAATCAGAATCTGAACTTCTTCACATTTAAGTGATATTTGAATCTGATTTTCCAGTTCAGGCCCACTTCTGACTGCTAACAGTCTCACTCTCAGTGGTGTAAAACAACACCCCTTTTCCTGTTGGTAAGATGCTGATTCACTGCCAACTCTTGGGGGGATGAACCAGAAGTACTCTACAATATGAAAATTAATTTTCATGTGGTACAATAACACAGAAGAACTTTGCAGAATCAGAGTGATGAATCTTTCTTCTAAATGAGCTATTTTTTTTGTCTGTTTCTGTCCTTATTTTCTTCTTAGGAGTGATAAAACTAGAAAAGACCTGAAATTGCAGTAGAGAACTGGAAATAATGATAATTTTGGAGTTTTTAGGACAGGTTCTAAAAACAACTTGTTTTAAGAGGACATTCATAATGTCATTATGACCTTAATTTTTTTAAAACTGGCATTGACCAAACTACTAATATTATTGTCACAAGGGTAGATAAAAGATAAAGGTTCTAAGGTCACTTTTAAGTGACACTTTCTTTAAAATTAGTCAGAATGTCTTCCACTTCAGGGTGGCCCTCTTTAAAGAGTCCTTAATTACCTCCGTCAACAGTGGATGTGGGAATTCCTCTTTAGCTTTCAGTAACCAAAAAAGACAAAACTTTTGGCATGGGCTACCTCAGCCTTTCTTCAGTGCTTTCAGAATCTCCAATTTTGCAAATAGGGCTGAGCTTTGTCAAGTGAAGTGGTATATTTTCCACTTTCTTCTTGGATCTGGCCAGACAATCTAACTTGTTTGATCATTTCAATGAGGGAGGATGATGTTGCTTCTTACAGCAGGAGGTATTTGGGTTTGAGACTGTGGGAGGCAGTCCAGGTTCATCATTCTTCCTACAGTGTAGCCTGAAGAGAAGGAAGGGTCTTCCGAACACTGTGCTAAGTGTGGAAAAAGTGAGCGTGTTTCAGGTATGTTTTTGTGAGCATTCATCCTTTCTCTTTTATGGGACCCTGTTCCTACCAGTGTTTAACTGGCCAGTAATAATGCAAGACCATTTTGTCACATGCATATACAAATGCATATTATGTATCAAATTCAATTGTACCTAGTATTTGTCAGATTGAAAGATTATTGCTGCAGTTGATGGTCTTAATGTTAGTACTGCCTTTAGCATGCCTGTAGCACTGTTGGCTCAAATTCAAAGGAAGTTTTGTTTCTGCCCTGATGTCTCCAATAATACTGTAACATGACTGCTGACAACAGAACTTTAAAACATGCAAAAACTCACACTACTCTAATGTAGATGTTAAGTTACTTGTTTGATTTTTCATTGTATGCCCTCAGGCTAAAATGCTGTGAAAGAACTTTTAATTTATATGTAGTGAAAGATTGAATTTATGATGAATTATTTAAATGCCATTTTTATTCTTCATATCATGTGCTGACCATTCATATGTAAAGAAATGTTTAAAACTGGTTTAGATAAAACTTGAAGCATTAATTATTACAGGAAATAATTTAGCACACACACAGTAAATTACTTTGTGGAAAATAATACTTCCAGAATATGGAGCAACACTGTCAAATTGTTCTTCATTTTTGTCTTGGTTCCAGAGAAGTGCATGATGTACAGTATTATAAGTTTTCATGGGCAAACAGGTCAATTTATTTTTTAAAATACTAAATTTTCAGTTGAAGGTACTCTGTAAAAGTCAACAGTTTCTTTGCCTTGAGATCCAGTATTTCTATTTATTTAAAGGGAATAAACATACATTTTCACTCTTCTTTTTAAGATGCATTCAGGTGAGCGGCAAATCTTTGCATCAAAAGATTCTGCACCTAGAACTGGGGCCAAATTTTCAAAAGAACTCAGCCCCCAACTATTTTATATAAAGCTTTGGTGACAGTATTATTGTGATATGTGTAGTTCTGGTATCAACACGCTAAAGAGGATATTGAAAAATTGGAGAGGGTTCAGAGCAAAGATACAGAAATAATTTGTCACCAGGACACGAGGCATTATGATGAAGCTTAAGGAGCTCAATCTCTTCAGCTTCTTGAAAGAAGGTTAAGACTTAAACGTACCAACAAAGGGGAGGTACATACCTGATACTAGAGGACATTTAATCTAGTAGACAAAGGCATAACAAGATCAAGTAGCTAGAAGTTGGAAGTCCAAAAAGTTCAAATTGGAAATCAGAACAGATTTAACAGTGAGGCTAATTCACCATTGGGTGAGGGATGTCACTCTGAGTCTTTATATCAAGACTGGATTTCTTTTTAAGATAAGCACCAATACAAGAACAAGTTAATTGCCTAGATGCTGGAATTACTGGGTGAAATTCTGTGACCTGTGCTATACAAGAGCCTGAAATGGAATCCAACCACTGCACAATTATGGGGTCTCTAGACCAGCATTTCCCAACGGGTGTGCCACAGCACACTGTTGTACCATCAGGCTCAAACAGGTGTGCTGTGGAATTTTTAAAAAGTACATGTGAGAACAAGGGGGTGGGGAAGCCACCTTCTGATTGGCTGTCTGCCTCACTGCTGCATCTCCTCCAGGGTGGAGCAACCAATCAGAGTTCAGTCTCCCTTTCTTCCCTCCTCTCCTCCTGTGTGAACAATGGTTGGCTCCTCTGCCCTTCCACTCCCCTCCTGCAGCTGCCAGATGGGGGTGAGGAGAAGAGGTCCCTGGAGCTTGAAGTGTGCTATGGCAGAGAAAAGGTTGGGAACCACTCCTCTAGACACACTGTTGGGATGCAGACCTTCTATCTGGCACCCTCTTCTGTGACCTGGAACCTGCTGATCAATTGTCTAATCCCTTGGGGCACACAATATGTCAAACCTTCCCCTTGTACTTAAACATACCCTTTCTCAGAACTCTAATGAAAGGTGTGAAGCTTCTGGTTTACAGTTCAACTCTCTCCAGAGGCAAGCAGTAGTTGAGATGTATAGAGAACACTCTGACACTTTGCACAAATCTAACACACTATTGCTCTTTTACTTAATCATATAAAGTATAGAACAACAAATCCTACCTTACCTTACCTTACCTTAGCTCATCTCACTCTTCCCTTTGGAGTCCTTGGGCGGCCATCTGAGTCTAGACAGACAGGCAGGATGTCCTTTATTTCATACAGGCAGTTACATGCTGGATGGCTTCTATCTATCCCAGTTTCTGTGACCTTTTTCTCTCCAGTCCAATGCTTTGTGTTCCTGTCTGGCTTGACTCCCCCTGTTCCTGTGTGTTTCCTTATTAAAACACCTCCTGATCTCCTGATTGTTTTCGTTCTGTTCCTGGAAAATTTCCATTGCTTTATCTTTCCACTGCTCTTAGCTTCTCCCCTCCTTCTAGAGCAGTAAGATGAAACTGACTTTCCAAAGATGCAGCTCCTTTTATCATACTGTTGTTACCAAAGGATCATCGTTAATCTTTGATACCTCCCCTTGTGCTGTTCTAGGAGGATATGACACAAACCTGCTGATCCATGGTGGATACACAGACAAGCATTCCTGATACGGCAGTTTTTCATAGTAACATTTTCACTCCATTATATCAACTGATATTCATAAATTGTACAGACAGATTTCCAAATGGTCACACCTGGCATGTGCCTCCCTTATGCTCCTTTGAAAATCCCAGTCTGTGTCTAATATTTTTGACATACAGAACCTACCTTACGAAAAGAAAAGATAGCATTGAGTAGTATAAATTTTCTATTTCTCATTATCCGTTCTTGGCATAGTATTAGCTCTCCATAGTTCATATATAATGTTCCATGTGTAGTAAGTATTTAAAAAGTCCAAGTTTCTAAGTCAATGGGAGTCATGCACCTAACTGCCCTTTATGCCTTTGAAAATTTCCTTCTCTAAGTAAAATTTTCTCCTCTAAGTAATACTGATCATTTTGCATCTGAGAAAGTTCTGCCCTCCTTTTGATCCACCAGCATGATTAAAAAGGGAAGTATAAGAAATGAAGACCACTTTTTTCACATAGTTGTACATAAGGAACAAGTGGTTAGTATAAGCCTTCAAGAAATGACAAGAGTGAGACATTGTTAGAAGAAATCATGGCAAGAAAAGAAAAGATTTCTTGGCCTCAGTGCTTTCAAAAAAATATGGAGAGGAAATGTGAAATGTGTTTATTTTCTCAGGCTGGGGGAGAAGCTGTAGTGCTAAATTGGGGTTGAGAGAGGCACATGGGATTACATCAAACCCCTTTTCACTGCTGATATTTGATGAAAGGAAAAGAAGTTGGGAGGAGTTGTAGGTTATGGTAATGAGCTGAGAGAAATGATTTTGGTGTAGTTTTGCAAAACCTCAGCTGTGGTTTGGTTCTGCAAAAGCAGGAGTGTCTCAGATCAGTGTTTCATTGATCTGAACCAGTGAAGTCCAGAGGATTTAGAAATGGTTCCTGCTTAGGCCCATTTCTAACAGATACATTTAAAATGTCCTAGAAGATAGGGCTGAAGGATACATTTAAAGAAAGTATCTAGGAAAGCTAAATGAAATTAAACTTGCTTAAAATAGTTGAAAGGAAAGGAAATCCTCAATTAGGCATTAAATTACAGTAATTGATGAATAAGTAATACTAAAATGGCATGATTTACAAAAATGAAAAGCCTCTTTTGGTATCATAGGACAGGGTGATGAATGCTATTTTATTTCTGATATTGTACAGTGTGTATCTCTTGTTTTAAAAATTGAAATATACATAATGTTTGCCAGTATTGCAATAATATCAAGGGGGCACCACTGTTAGAACAGGTCAGAAAACAATTCTGTTTTGTGAAATTTTGAGGTTTCAAAATCTGTTTTAGTTTTGATGTGGAATGAAAAAATGTTTTTATATATGTACACACACACACACTTAAAACAAAAAAGAAAAAAACAATAACTTTGTGATTATGCACTCACTGGAATGTGAGATGCAGGTTTATTTTCCTACTCTGATTTGGAATAAGTCCTTGATCCTGGTTCTCATAGGTTCCAAGTGAGCTATTCTGGGGTGAGTGTCTCACTTTCAAAATTCCATGCTGAACCTGAAAAGAAACTTTCCTGACTAAATTTTTCATCTAAACCAACATGGTTCTGTGAAACACTTCAGTTTTTGACAAAACAGCATTTTCCAATGGGGAAGAAAGCATAGTCAGTTTTTTCAACTAGTGCTACACACAGTGCTTGGGACTGTACAATATGTAGTAAAAAGGTCATCCTTGCAGGGAGAACTTACCATCTTGGTTAATGACAAAGCATAGCAAATGGGTGAAACAAACAGGTGAGGAGAAGGGCTGAGGTAAGAGTAATGTGAGCATTTTTTGCATAGACAAGCACTGTGCACAAAATAGTTCATTTTCTGTCTAGCTATTATCAGAAGACAATGTTTCTTAGGCAGCATGGCAGAGTTGATTTTTAAGGAAAGATGTGAAAGAGGATAAATAGTATTGGCTTTTTAGATTTTGGGGCGAGGGGAGTTTGTTCCACACACAAATGGTAGAAAGCACACAAAGGTTTCTAACCATTAGGGGAGTGAAGTTCTGGAATAGCCTTCCGAGGGAAGTAGTGGGGGCAAATGACTTATCTGGCTTTAAGACTAAGCTTGATAAGTATATGGAGGGGATGTTATGATGGGATAGTTTAATTTGAGCAATTGATTTTGGATTATCCGCAGATAAGTCTGCTCAATGGTCTGTGGGAATGCTGGATGGGATGGGAACTGAGTTACTGCAGAGAAATCTTTTTTGGGTGCTGGCTGGTGAGTCTTGCCCACATGCTCAGGGTTTAGCTGATCGCCATATTTGGGGTCGGGAAGGAATTTTCCTCCGGGGCGGATTGGCAGGGGCCATGGAGGTTTTTCGCCTTCCTCTGCAGCATGGGGCATGAGTCGCTTGCTGGTGGATTCCCTGCAGCTTGAGGTCTTCAAATCTCACTTTTGAGGATTTCAATAACTCAGTCATGGGTTCGGGGTTGTTATAAATGTGTATGGGTAGGGTTTTGTGGCCTGCCTTGTGCGGGAGGTCAGACTAGATGATCATATTGGTCCCTTCTGACCTATGAGTCTATGAGTCTATGAGTGTTTTAATGGCCATTATGAGCTGGCATCATTGGCAGAATTGAGGTGGATAACAGGATAACATGAAATAAAGATACTAGCTGTGCTCTGGGCTTTCCTTTCAATATCTAAAATACAATCAGCAGTTACTCTGAACTACTAAAATCCAATATGCCACCCACACCATCATAATTAATTCCCATCCCATAACTCCATTATTCTACAATTAACAAATCCCCTTCATCCTGTCTCCTTCCCCTATACTTGTGAATAAAAACTAGTGAGGATGAATGTTCCAGTGTTGAGGTCTCGTGGAGAAACCTGTAATGAGGGAACTGCAGCTCAGTTGCTTCTACTGACTGCAACTGTGACAGCATGGAACAAGGAAAGAGGCAGTCTCTCACTACCCAAACCAGTCTAGGCTGTTAAGTTTATGGATAAAAATAAACATCCTGAATTCTTACCTGAATTCCAGATGCCAGAGGGCATCTTGAACAAAATGAAAAAAGGGTAGCTTCACAGATGGGCTGTCACATTTTGGAACTTACATTTTTGAATGATTCCCAATCTGTAACCCCCAGTAGAGGGCATCACAGTAATCTAATCCTGTACACAGAAAGGCACAGAAAAAGCATAGTGAGAACCCCATTTGAAACAAAGTTGCACTTCTAGCACCAAGTGCAGATGCAAAATGCCCTCTTCACCATAATTGCCATCCTTGCATCCAACAGCAGCCCATGATATGGAAAAATCTATGTGGTCAGTCTATATGCTGAAGGATTGAGCTGCCCATTGCATAAATAGAGATCTTGAGTATTGAAGTAGAGAGCAGTTATAGCAGTGAAAGATGGATAGATGTGACTAGTAGAGAGCCAGTTCCACAAGGATCAGTATTAGAACTAATTTGTTTTCTTGACATGAAACAAAGGGTGATGTGGTGCAATTTTTTCAGACAATGCAAACTTTGAAAGAAGAAAATATTCAGTGCAAAGGAGGGAGGAAGTAGAATTTAGAATGTCTTTGATAAAGCAGGACTTGCATGCCCATTCCTGCAGCCCTTCTAAGGGGAAACTGTTTTTGACTTCAAAATGCTATTGAATTTTCCAGAGTAGGGACTACGAGATCAAGCTCTCTGTTAGAAGGCTTATGGGACCAAAAGAAAAAGTATTCTATGATTTGTGAGCTTCTGGAGATGTTGTAATGAGGCCAGTTAGACTTAACCATAAGTAATGAGATCCCATGTTTAGAGTGATTTGACAAAGTGTCTACTTGCTCTTCTTACTATTTTAATTTTTCAGCCATAACTTTCTGTGAAAGTATGGAACCAAGTACATGGTAAACCTCAAGTGGACTTAGTATATAGGAATAATGGGGTGGTGGTGGGAAGACAGATAAAAGCCTAGAAGTGGGACTTGGACTTTGACCCAGGTCCTAGTAGGGTTCTAGGGCCAGGGTTATGAGTCCTTGCTGACCCAAGTCAGGCTGATTTGTGTGTGGATAGATGTGGGGCTTGGGCTCAAAACTGAGTCAGTGCACAGACATGCCATCACAGTCCTCCCTGCCTGGAGAGCTTTCTTTATTCTCTTCCTGCATAGAGCTTCCACCGCAGCTTCTCTGGGCATCCTGCCTGGCTCTCACCTTTATCATCAGTTCTTTATGGTGAATTGCCTAATTCCTCTCAGATGGGGCTCATTTGGGAATCAGGTTGGCTTAGCCCCAGGCTTTCCAGCTCATGGGCAAGCCATCTTGTTACACTGAGCTTTAGAATGAAAGGTCTCTAGAGCAGGACCTACATCTTTCTAGGACTTCTGTGAAATGGCTGGAATGCAGAATGTGGCTTGGAATCATTAGAAGAGGGAACACTCTTTGAGCTAAGAATGAGCCAGGTGTTAAAGTCATTGCAGATGCTCTTTCTTCTCATAAAGTATAGCTAATGCAGAGAAAGAAGAACAATGGGAGCAGCTGGTATAACTAGCTTAAAAAAAGGTGTTGGATGTTGTACTCTGCATTATTGCATTATTTCCATCTATTGTGTAAGTCTATACAGGACTGGACTGAGATGTTCTTTTTAGCTTTTTTTCCTAATATGGTTTTGGTTTCCCATTTCTACCAAATGGGTACTCATACACTTGTTACAAAATGACTGAATAAAAAATGATGGGTGCTCAGCTGTTTGTAGCCAGACGTAGAAACTGCACTTCTGACTTGAAACAACTCCTTTGGTTTCGGCTTCTTACCTCTCTGACTTTGATTGGGAATAGTTAAGTGAAGCTGAAAATGTCTGTTTCCAAGCAGAGATTAACATCTGACAATGATAAGGAACATAAAATTTAAAAATAAATAAGGAAATAACTTAATTAAAATAAGCTGACAGGAACAGCTTCATGCATTTCTGCCCCTCACACCCACAAAAATATAACATCTTGTAGTAAGAGATTCCCAGTTTAGTGGCAATTTGTGTGTACTTACCCAACTATTCTTAAAGAAGCAGCTCCTCTATTCATTTGTCTATGGAAAAAATGTAGTTCAAGGTGATATAACATCAATACAATTAGAGAAGATTGGCCTGCGATTACCCCGCTTGAAGGCCATGGAAAAGTGGCCACTTTTTGTAAAATAAACATACATATTTTTGTTTGTCTGCCTTTCCACCAAAGGAGACCATGTTCCTAAAGGGAAAAAATGTACTGTAATAGCTACTCCTTCCAAGCTCCCATAGATATGGCAGACCCCTAACTTCAAGTTCTTGGCCTCTTGCAGTTGAGAAACAAATACTGAAGTATATTGGTAAAAATTGCTGAGCAAACTAATGAAAAATGAACAAGAAATTAGTAATTGTTCAGTTCAATTATGTATATATTTTTCTAGCCACCTTTAGTGCCATCTTCTTGGTCTTCTTATTTGCTGGTATAGAGGCTGGACTTTGAATGGTCACCTCATTCTCAAATGGCCCATCAGCACCTCACCAATAATACCTTGCACTGTTCCATAAAGTTTCGTGCGGGCTGTGCTGTATAGGATTTACTCCAGGAGGGTGCACAGCTTTTTCTTCTGCTAATTATGCTGCACCATGTGTGATGGTCTCATGTCCCTCAGGTCTGATCAGTTTCCTGATCAAAGCTGAAAGATTCATGGAACTATACTATAGGTGCAGTTGTCCAAAGGGATTATCACTACATTTTGATGCTTGACTTTTTACAATACTTAACACTTAATGCTTTTAGGAAGAAAACAAAAAATAGTTTTGGGTTTAACAGCCTTACTCCCTGCCCCCGCAACCCCTAAACAATAAAAAGATGCAAAAAGGCAAAGATTTTTAAGAAAACAAAATGCTCGGACCAGAATTTTCAAGCTTGAGTATCTAAAAGCTCCTAAATCCACATTTAAGTACACAAAAATATCTTGACTTTCAAGATATAAATATCTAGACTTCAAAGGTGCTGAGCATCTGCAGCTACCAGCCTATAGGTGGAATTTTAAATAGAAATAACTGCAGAGAATAACAGGTGCTCCTGCTCTCACTTCTGCTGACTGGATTTCAGTGAGCTGAAGTATTTCTGTGACTGGGAGAAAGGAATATATGCAAGGAGACTTCAAACTCTGACTTCTGTTGTATTTTTATGCGAGAACCTCTGTTCCTGCCTATTTCTCTTACTCACATGGTTCCATGCTTCTGCTTTCCAGCTGACCTCTGAATGGAGCTCAGGTAGAGAATGCAATAAGACTGTGCTGTAGCTTGGGGATTTTTACTCTGCTTATGAAATAACATAAATCCTATCGAGTGGGAATTAATAAACTTTTTTTAAACCACCCTGTACAGATGTTCCAAAAACTGGAAAGAGCTCAGATGATTGGTCAGACCTTTTAAAATTGTTTAACTGTGTATTTACTCAATGGATTAGAATGATTTTGAACAGCCTGCATTATCTGAGTAAATATTTATTTATTAGAGAGGGGCCATTCTGATTTCTAGGGTATGTGGTGCAATCTTTAAGGGAGGTATTTAGGTCTGCTTCAGGAAAAGGTGAAGAAGAAGAGGTTTGAAAATTGGGAAGGTAAACCAAAAAATACAGGCATGTTTGATCAGATGATCATTTCAGATTTGAAAAATACCTTCCATTCTTACAGCCTTTTGTAAAAGATGTTTTTAATTTTGTATTTTATTGATTTTGTAAAAGCAAAACACATTCTTCTGAAGGTAGTGATACACAAGGGTACATAAAAATAAAATAAGAAACACAAAGAACTAAAATTAGGAATAAAACATAAGTATAATGAACAGTTTTAGACTTCATGAAAATAAGTGTCCTATAAATTGAGGGTAATGAACCAATCCTTGGGATCTAGATCAGGAACAATTAAAGTGAGAGTTACCATAGAATTCAGTGTGCTGAATGTATTTTAAATTCCTGAGATCTAGAACTTGGTGAAAATCCTCTTACTACTTTGGTGTGAGGAAATAAGCTGAATAGAAACCTTTCCAGATATACTCCTGAAACACTAACACTATTGCTTCTAGCTTCATTAAGTCATCTATCTACTGACACATGCCACTGTCATGAGATTAGTCCCTAAAGAAGAACAGAGAAGAGGAGGTGGGGGTAGGAAGCAAGGATTGAAATCAAATGGAATAGCCATCCCTGATTACCTGAGGAACCCATTGTTGTGTAGAGATCGCCCTCCACATCTCCTGGATATAAGACAAGCATCTATACCTATTTACTCTACCCTGTAGACTAGTCCAAGATCCTCAACACCAAATTGGATGTCTCTGTGTCTGATCCAACTATGTAGTTACAGAAGAGGGCAGGTAACTGGCTTATTTTTCTTACATTGCTTGGAAGATCTCTGGTGATGAGAGGATGAAGAAGAGGACTATTGATTGTTCTATATCTGAAGAAAGAAGATTGAGGACAAAATTGTGTTCTCCTTACTGTTGGAGTATATAAACCCAATGCTCTGACCATGAAGCTCTAACTTTTCAGTGAATGTGAAGTCTCATGAGTCAGTACTAAATAGATTTTGAAATCAAATAATAAGTCTTGCCCATCTTTCTCTCATTAAACCTGATGCAGATAACAATGATGAGCGTGTCCTCAATATCTGTAGCTATTGAATGAAAACCTGAATCAGTAGCATTTAATGCAGGTTGAAGTGAGGTTTTAGCAATCAGTTGGTCTTCTTCACAGATTTATTTAAACTTATTTCTCAACTCTGAGGGTAACTTGTTCTTAAAAATCTGACAATCTATCCCACTGAAGATAATCATATTTCGATAGCATGGCCTTCACTATCCTGACTATAAAGAGGCTGTTGAGTAGATTTGCTTCCCCAAAAGATAGTCACTTGGCTACCTCCTCCTTGAGAGATGATTTCCTTGACTGTTTAGATTTCTCACTTCTATTTTATTCTATATTATAGTGCTACAGTAGTGCAGCTGCAATAGTGCAGCTATGCTGATACAGTATTTTAAATGTAGACCTACCCTTTGAGTTAGTTTCCCAGACCTAAAGAAGAGCTCTATGTAAGCTCAAAAGTTTCTCTCTCTCACCAACATAAGGAGATTCAATAAAAGATATTACTTCACCCAAATTGTCTCTCTAGATTTCTCACTGGCAGCAGCAACAACCAACAAAGTAGTACTGGATAAATATAAAAATATGCAAAACTTTTGAACAGTACTTGATATTTATGATCAGCACATTTTGAAGTAGCTAAACTGGAGGCAAGGGTTGTCCTCTTTAGCTGGATCCAATATCTCTTCATTAATTAACTCTACTTTAGTATGTTTGTTTCAGAATATCAAACAGCTTATACATCTTGTCCTGACCTGTCTTCAGTTGATTTTCCAGTGTTTTTGCCATCTGCTTCAATAATTCTGAAAGGTTTTTTAATCATCAGCTGATGTCACTGTAACAGGTGAACTAGTTTTCTTAGGCAAGGAAAACAACAAAATGGAGGTTCAGAAGGATTCTCATGATGAACAGATATTTCTCCATCACTTGAGATTTATTGTTCCTCCCACTCTTGAACTTGATAAGGAGAGTGATAAGATTAATGAGAATTTGTAACAGGTTTTTTTATAAATAGGTCTTCTATACTGTGGGAGAACTTGTCCTTGAAATTGTGGGTATTGTGACCATGGTTGCAGACCAAATAAGAAGGGGACATTTGACTGACTTGGAGGAAATTAAGGAATTAACATCTGCATGTCTAGCAGGAAGTACTTGCCCATATCCCTCCCTAATCTTTTTTATTTCCAAGATATGATTTTCTTTCTGGCAAAAGACTTTGGATTCTGAAGAGGAATCTGAGTTTTGAATGAGGAAACTCCTCTGCAGGAGCCATAACAACAGACTGAAGGATTTAAATGGGACTCACATTCTTAATTTACTGACATGCTTACTCAGATAAATTTTCATCACAGGAACCCTTCCTTCTTGTCGGAGAGATCTGGCTGGCACCAAAATTGGGGAAACATGCAGGATTGGTGACTCAGATTCTGGAGTGACCCTGAGGACTAGTGAGGACATAAAAGAATCTCTTGGTGCTGAAAAATTATTCTGAAGAGATATTTGTGCTGAGAGTGCTGCTACTGTCTCCCTAGGCATCTGAAGATTCCTCAGAGACTGAAATTGCTGGGGCAGAGCATGGTTTTATTAATGTTGACTCTACCTACAAATTGGCATGGGGGTAGACCATCCTGAGTGCTCTGATGCTGAAAGGGGTGATGCTGAGGTGGAATAAGATAGATGCCCCTTTGAACCCTTAGGTCCTTGAGCTCTTTTTGATGAAGAAAATGATCTCTGTACCCTTTTCTTACTATGGTGTTGCATTGAGAATTATAGTACCTCTTTTTCCTGCCTTGTCAGCAGTGAGTCCTTTAAAGAGCTCCTCTCATGCCCAGCTCTGGAGATGGGGCTCAGTGCCATGGAAATGAATTGGAGTCAGTCTGTGTCCTTGGACAGCAGGGGTCCCTGACCGCACTGATGTATTTTTTGTTTGTTTCTCTCTCTCTCTCAGCTTAATTGCATTTGCTCTTGGTGTCCTGTCTTTGGTGACAGGAGTGCTTGAAGAATGAGTCAGGAATGAAGAAGTCTGTGTTAAGAGGCCAACATATCCCTCATGGATTTTATTTCCCCTGAGTAATAGCTTCTATCTGGACTGCCTCTTCTTTTTGTATGCACTTCTTCAAAGACTTGCAAATAGCACGCTTATATTATTATGCTCTTCACCCCAACAGTAAAGGCATCTGTCATGGATGCCAGTGAGAGGAATACCCTCCACCCCCAAACAGGAGAGGAATGACTTGAAACCAGGACATCAAGGCTCTGGTATAAGTTCTGCTGTGTGCAAGCGCTCTCGCTCGCTCTCTCAGGGCAGTTATTTTTTAGCTACTTAATTTTTATGCAGGTAGGAGAGAAATAAAATGAAATGAAAAAATGTCTGCAATCCAAATGTAATCTCTATCCTAGCAGTGAGCTCCTTTCTGGGTGTTGGCCACAGAGAGCAATGGAAGGAGGGATATAGTACAGTATAACCAGTTTACCCTATTTCAGTGCTTTACCATCTATTTATTGTAATGTTTGCCATTTTGAATGCCATCATTTGGCCAACAGTTGCTTCAAAAACATATCAAAGAAGATAATGTTTCTCCTCTATATAGGGTAAATAGCTGAAATTTAGTTTTGAATGTTGACTTCATAATGATAAGTGAATTTTTTAAAATGTAACATGCTTTGTAGCATTTCTTTAAAACCATGGTTTTATCTTTTTCTGACTTCAGTTGCGATAGAATATAGTTGCATCTACACTCAGGAAAAAAGCAAACTCTTTTTAAAAAGGAAACTAGCTCCTACTTTCCCCTCTAAGGTATAACAAACAAGGAATGTTGCATAATTTGGGGGAAAATATCATCGTATACTCGAGCAAAGTAAATGCACATTGGCAGAAACAAATGACAGGACATTTTAGTATATATTTAGTTGTGAAGAATAGTCAATAAATGAGTGTAATTAAGCCAATTCCCTTTTAAATGCAGTTTTAAAATACTGTATACAAACCCACAGATTAGAAGGTACAAACTAACATGATGAGTGGACAACCACGCTATGAATTTCAAGACAGATTGAGTCTGGAAGTGAAAATAACAAATTGGACACAATCTGTTTGGGGGTAGACGGAATGTTGTCAGGCACCTTTTTTGTGTTGTTACAGAAATACTGTGGCTACAAAGATGGTTATTTTAGCATCTGAGAGTGCTTATTAAAGTACAGAAAATATCTAATAAAGTAAAGATGAATGCATGGGTGCAGAAATCCATGGTGGTAAATTCCAATGCAGAATTGGAGATGCAGTTTATTTTTAGGCAATAGCCCCCACTTTTTGGTACCTAAATATAAGATACTTCATAGTGCAGTTAGGTATGTTGCAATGTCATACTGTAGGCAACATCAAAACTAATCATTCCATGGTCAAGCCAGCCAATGAAAGTCATTTGCTTCAGAATATGCTTTTTTCCCCCTTTCTTTTTTTTTCATTTTAACAATGTTTTTGTATTTAAAACATATTAGAAATAGATAACCCCAAATCTAGCTTTCTATCCTGTCTTCTTGCTTTCTGAAGAGAGTGCTTTGGAGCATTTGCTCCCCTTTGTTTGGGAAGATCTGGGCTGTGTTTATGCATCTTTAAGGCAGTCAGTGTTGCACTGATTCATCCATCAGTTTCTGAGCTAAGAAGCAGCAAGACTGAAAATCTTGCAGGCCTTCTATGTTAAGACCATTTTTTTTGGTTAATATCACCGAGGTGGAGCGTTTGTAAACCAAAGCAAACATGCCCATCTGTGGAACAGGGGAGCTGGCCTATTCCTGATGCCTCCACTGATGACTGTCTGAGGGAAGGATTTTTGCTGTCCCTGGGCTGAGCTCAATTTGCAGTTTGCGTTGGATATAATGGACTTTAATGTGATTGGTACAAGTGGATATGGACTTTATTTGAACCATTTGTCTAGCTCTATTTAATAGCAGTGCATTAATTGGCTGTAAATATTGGAAATGAACATTTTAAAAAAAAACTCAACATTCTGCAGAATATTCTGGATGCTCCATCATGCTTCTAACATTAGAGGGCTCTGACTAGTTTAAATTTAAAATGTAAAACTGCCCTCTGCTCTAAATGCACAGCATAAGAAGGGTTTGTTTTTTAAAAGCTCTTTTCTTTTTTCTACCGCTGAACCAGATCAATTTTACAGACCTCTACAGTCAGATTGGTAGCAGCAGAGGAGATTTATTTGAAGATTTAAATTCAGACTGCAGGATTTCAGGAAATACTGTGTCAAGGGGATTGTTGCAGCATGAGAAAACAGGACTAGGGTGGGGACGGATACACTATAGTGATGACACCATAGTGATGGGGATGGTTTAACAACCTAAATAGAATAGACAGTAGAAATTGTCAGGACTTCTATATGAGATCAGCACTTTAATTTAAAAGAACCTGGTGAGCCAAATAGTCTCTTCTCATCGAGTAGTAGCCAGAGAGTAAACAAAGGACTAAATCTGCTATCTCAGGCTGGTTTTTATATTCAAATAAAAAAATTTGTCTGTTCAAAAAGGCTAATAAAATAGGGTAAATTTAAGGGCTAATTTTTGATATAATGGCTAAAGGTCCATGAAGGATCTTGCTTAGTTAGAGCTAAATCTACCCATGCAACAATATTTTCTGTCACCAAAAGGTTAGTCTAAAAAGAAATCAATAGAGTTTACTGCATATTTTGGCTTCTAGTGACCATATCTGTGAAATGAAAATCATGATGCACTTCTGCTTTTTACTTGTGGCAGCCTACTCTAGGTTGTACCATGACTAGTTTATAGTATGACATAGCCCAGGTGATCTGCCAAAGCTACAGAGCAAGTTGATGTTCTCTTCACTTCACTGGCATGCAAGCCACAAAATGTTGCAACCCTTTCACACATTTTGGATAAGTCATTCAGATTCTGTGAACAAATAGTTAAAGGAAAACTACCCATTTTTTCATCCCCAAAATACAAAGTTCCAAACCATAACCCCAAAGTGATATGCATATTCTGTAGAAAAATTATGTTGAGAGCATTAAGACTGATGGTTAAGAATTTAGGCAAGAAAATACCAGAGTTGAGATTACGTACTTTGCGGATATATCTCCTAATCCATTTGGCTCCTCAGGATTTACCTGTTTATGTTTTCTGTCTTAAATTGCAAGATCTTCAGGGCACAAACTGTTTTGTACAGGGTCTAATTCAGTGTCCTTAGTAATTTTTTGTATGTAATTTAATACAGTAAAATAAAATTACTTAGGCTGCAAAGTCAAGCACTCAAATATTGAAGAATCCAGATCTGTGGTTGTCATTGTTGCCTTAATTCTGCTCTTTTGTGAATCCAGTGTATTTACTGAATGAGGCAGAGGTCCTTTATTTTGTGTGGGGTTTTTTTCTTGTTTATCTTAGGGCCCACTCTTACACCACTGAAATTAATGTGAGTTTGTCAGTGACTTCAGGATCAGATCCTTAGGTCATAAGCCCTTCAGCACAGAATGAGTCTTACACTTTTTTGTAAAGTGCTGTGTGATTTTATTGTTCTACATGGGGGTAAAACCCCTATAAACTAAATGGTTTAGTGGAGATTTATAAAATTTGGAAAACTGGTATTTCAGAAGATTGGAATTGTGATTTTGGGCAAACACATCTTAATTTGAGTAATCTGTATTCTGGATGAGCAAAGCTTGCCTGTATGTGACCCTTAGTAACAGAGTGCTGCAAGTGGAGAACACATAATTTTAAGAGAACTATCAAGGACAACAGATGTGACAGTGGTTCTCCAGCTGTTCACTTCTGAGCTACTTTGTAAGAGACCATCCTGTGTACTATCTTCCCTGTAGCATTTTCTTTTTCATTGGATGGTCCTGTAAATCCACTTCAAGAGATCAGTAGACCACTGGTGGTCCATGGGAGTATAGTTATGAGAACTGTTGTGATAAGGAGAAATCATATCACCTTCTTTTTGATTTTGCAGACTGAATAGCTGGATGCTCTGTGCCAGACGCTGATTTTACTTATGCTGGTGTAAATCTGGAGTAGTTTCAGTGCAGTTAATGTTACACTAATGTAACTAGAGGGATAAATTCTGACCATCTATTTAAGCATAAAGAAGCAGTTTCAGTAAATGGAGTGTTTTAAAACTAAATTGCTTAAACCGTACTTTTAGTGCTGGCTTTGTTCACCACCAGCACACAATTATATGAAGTGTCATTAGAATGACAGGATTATTACTGTTGAATAATTTACAATGGGGTTACAGGAAACTTTTGTCTTCCCTTGGTGGTATTAATAGATTTCCAGCACAGCTATCTTCTGTGCTAAGAACAGTCAGGTTTCCTTTGGTTTGCTCTACTATTTGTAGTTGTAATTGCACTTTACCTCCAGAATAGTCTTCTGCTCTGGAGAAAAAGAAAACAAGCTATTTTTGAGACAAATCTAAAAGAGTAACTCAGCCAAACCAATTCCTCCTCCCTTAGCATCCCCAGTAACAATAAAAATACTTTAAAACCCCCAACCACCCTGAAAAGAAAAATAATAAAAATGAAATATCAAGCCTTTTTTATTTACGCTGTTTTCTCTTTGCAGAAATAATCTATATTTTCTGAAACTCTCTGTAGTAATTTCCATTAATTGCAGTTAGTCCTATTGCTGAGGAAGAATTTATTAGCTACAGGCTTCTCTTGGTCTATATTTTACCAATATACTGCCGTGGGCACCTGGCATCTTCTCACTTTGCAGATCAATTGGAACCTATGCAGTGTGCCTTTGTCTCTTGATGCAAATGACAACTGTGGAGGGAAATTAAAATGGAGTCTCTCTGCCCTAGCTGGGGGAAAAAGATGGATTCTCTTTCCTCAATAATTTCTAGTCTGTGAGTATAGCAGTTAAGGTCTAAAATAAAAAGTGCTTTGCTAGCAAATGTTTAGACTTAGAATCTATTGCCATAACAAGATAGTTATGAGAGCTGGGCGCCAGTAGGTATGAAATGTAAAGAAAAACCTTGTAGTTCAGATAGAGGGGGGTGAAAAGTGTTGGGCCAAGTGTTCTTAGATAAAGAGCCCTTTGCCTTATTTTTGTCTTAGCCTTTGCCTTTGCCATGGAAACTGTGATGTATAAAACCTGTTTGTGTAAGGTTATATAAGCTTTAAGAAATGTATGCTGGGGGTTGCCCCGACCACCGGGCCACCTCCTTACGTAAGGATAATAAACTTTAACTTTCCTAACCTGTTGTCTGGCTAATTTTGACCATCTGCTGGGCAACGGATGTGTAAGTTAGGACCCCTGAGTTTGGGTTCCTCGACAGAACCTATTTGAGTTCAGAATAAAATGATGATTCTCTGTGTTCAGGAATACTTGAGAATGAGCTTGTCTCTCAGAAATAAATCACTGAAGGAGATGAGTCCAAGTCATTGTATTTGTTCCGTTTGCCATTTTTTTTCTGTTGACAAATGCTGAGAACAAAAGAATATACAAACTACCTATTTAATAATGTCTTTCCCTTCTAATATAGGTCAAAAGAACAAATTCTGGTAATGTATGGGGATGGGGGAAGAATGAACTACATGTGTTAAACTATTGGAAACATAGAGTCTGCCATGGAAACCCCAGGGTATTGAATAAGAGATTCAAGTGGGGTGAGAGTCATGAAACAAATAGTAAACAGAAAACAGGAAACACCGAAGAGGAGAAGGCAGACAAAACAGGGTTGGATGATCTTCTATAGAGTTTGGACTAGGGGTCTCATTCACACACGCTACTTTCACATAATGCTGCTGCTTCTACCCCTGCCAAGAAAGGGATGGTTAGAATGTATCCCGTGCCACATTATGGTGCTTCATGCTGAACAGAAAGGGTTTTAAAAATTCAATCTTATAGGAGTAGGTGACCCCGATCTTTATTTTAAATCACCTAGTCATCACCACAGGACCAAATCAGTCTTGCCTGATACATGCATGTGTCAGTGGGACTGCCCATGGGAGTTTGAACAAGATTAATCCTCCCCCCTTTTTTTCCCTGCTCCCCTGGGGACAGGAAAAATTTAGAAAACTTTGGAAAGGGAAGAGAAGTACAGAGATGGGGGAGAAGAGAGGCGAGTCAAGAGAGCAGCTGGAGATTCCTCCATCACTTTTCCATTCTTTGTCCTTTTAAAATGTCAATAGATGGCAAATGGATGTAGTGGCTGTGGATATAGACCTCTTTCCTTCCTCTCTGCCCCCAACATACTATATCTCATTATATACAATAATAAAAATAATGGAGTTATTATATGGCCAGATTCACCTCTTACACTTGGTTTACACTGGTGTAACTGCATTGACTTTAACAGTGATTCTTGATTAACAGGGGAAACGAGGAGAATCAGAATGTACCTGCATGTGAGATATGTATGGTTTTTCTCATCCCCATGCCCTAACTCAAATTCCACTCTCAGCATTAAACCAGGTGGGCTCAGTTAGCTAGTACAGAAGCAAGTAATTGAAATAAAACCTCATGTCCCAAAGTTACTCAAACTCCTAAAACTTTGGTTTTAAAGTTTCAGTGAAAGGTTCACACCAGCTCCTTCATCTCTATCATCAGACAAATGAACGTTCAAACTGACTGTTCAGTATTTATTTAAAGCTGCTGTTCTAAGTGACAACTCTGTGACTTGATAAAAAGCAACTGAGATGCTCAATTATGTTTGAATGATTGCAGTACACATACAACATGTGGCTTAAAGATGGTAAGCCTCAGATGTTAGATGTGTCTCACCTTGTCTCTTTTATCAATGCTTAATTCTTCCATCAGACAAATACTAGAACATTCAGTAATGCAAGAAATTAACTCCTTCCTCTGACACATTAATTGGTAGACCAGAGTTAAGAGGAAGTGGTATAACTGATCATCTTTACTAGAGATATGCTCATCCAGAGTCCTGAATTCAACCCCTTCCCCAAATTTTGAGGTCTGCAATTTGAAATTCTATTCTATTCTATTCTTAGATTTGAATTTTGTGATTCTTATTTATGACATTTTACTTCCAAGGTACCCCCATCACTTGGATATAGATCTAATTAGAAGTGGGACTTTTATGTTCCAACATCCTAGAACTTTACAGGAGTGATCAAAATCAGGATTCAAACCACCATCTGAATTTTTTGGCTTGGATGTCCTCATCTAGTCTTTACTCAGTGAATAAATACTGTACAAGTTTAAATGGAAAATGTGAATCATAAATGCTATTTAAAATAGCTTTGTGTTTTGCTCTGTGTAGAAATATGGTTAATGCAAAGAGTATTGGTAGAGTCTGAAAAAAAGGGGGGGAGGGGCAATCTTGCATCTGTAATAAGATTAAGGACAATGAGGACAGTTCCCTTTATTTGTCCCAGTGTTATTGGTCATCTTCAATACCTGACTCTACAGCTTTGATACCATGCACAGCAACTGTAGCTCTTAGCTCAAGATCTGGGACAAAGGCTGTAAATTTAGTCTGTATTATTTATTTCCTCCTGCCTCACACATGTTTACTTATGTTATGTTTCAAGCTTGTTTTAAAAGTTCTGACTTCTGCAATGGGATTTGATTGGGCCCTGTCGCATCTGTTTTGTAATGTACAAAACTGATATATATGAAACAATTGTACAGACCTGAATGTGTCTTGGTTTTCACTATGTCACTGTTTACAAATTAAACACCACTCTATAAAATCTTTTGTCATCAACTAATTTCATAAGAGACTGTCATTAACTTTGAACTATAGATAGGAACTCAATCACACTTGTTTTTTTCAGTACATTAATATCTCTGGTTGCTCAGTTTGCTGTATGTTTTGACATGAGCGGTGGGCCAACCTGACATTGTGATTTTGGAAGTGCTAGAACTAAGAGCCTCAATTTCCATTCATCTCAGCTACAGAGTAAAAATATACCTGCCATATTTTATTCCTTTGCAGCATATTATATAATAGGCATGCTGAACAATCTAATAAACACTGGGGTACTGTTAATATATTCTGACATGTTTCCACAAAGTTAATAAACTTTGGGTTGTTATTTAGGTTGTCCCCAGAACACAATTTTAAAGCATGAGTCTAATAGAAATTGGGCCCCTTCCATGCATGTTGGCCAAACCATGGGCTAGATTATCCCAACTTTAGTTTCTCCTGTTCTCTCCCTGTGGCACACAATGTAGTCTCCTGAGAACTGAAAAGCTTTAGTCTAACAAGTCTCTGGGCTTAATATAGGGATATCTGTGTGAAAATTAATCACCAATGTAGACGTTTGGGCTCAGGCTGGAGTCTGGCCTCTAGGATCCCACAAGGGGGAATGGTCTCAAGGCTCAGGCTTGCCCACTATATCCTCAATGTATTAGGTAGGGAAACTAAGATTGAAAGGTTACTTGATTTGACTAGGACTACAGGAGGATTCAGTTATGGAGCTGGTATTAGAATGCAGGAAGTCATTGCTATCAGTCTTACGTTTGGTTCATTAGGCCATGCCACCTCTTGTGCTGCTGAGTTCTGCCTTCATATGCCTAGAGATCACAAAGGCTACCCAAAAGAGCTAGCTCTGTTGCAGGAAGCAAGCTGGAAGCGAGAAATTAAGTGGTCTGGGTTTGTCCCAAATATATGATCTCTGGCCCTGGGTTTCAGACATCCAGAGGGCCAGCTTTGGGTGAGATATAGGGTGCAGGAACTTCAGGAAAAAATAAGTGACAAATCTCCAGCCCTAGCAATCAGTTAACTTTTTTCAAGTACATATTAACATGGGAAAAGGCTAGGAACATTTAAAAAAAAATGAAAACAGATTAGATTTGAAATTCCTGAAACCGCATAATCATAGAGAGGTCTCAGATGTGGCTGGCTGTTGGGAGGGTACTCAGCCTTTTTCCCCCCTCTCTTTCTCTTTTTTGTTGTTGATGTACTGTGTACTCATTTTGCAAATGCCATTTCCCATTTTTATTAAAACAATGAAAGCTTACATTAATGTTCACTGTATCTTTGAGTATTTTGTCTTCCTTGCTAAACTGTAGCATTCCATGATAGCATAATATATTTGCTGAGTTTTCTTTTTAGGGAATATACAGCTTCTAGTTGTGAATTGAATGCTGTCTGATTGTCTTCTGGAACTATCCAGGCAAGGGCAAACCCCTTTGTGTTTAGAATCCATCAATAAAGTTAATCATAAATAAGATTTTTTGGTGCTCCAACTGAGTCTTGGGAAACTGTTGATGTCTCTTACAATGAAAGGAGAGGTCACTGGAGAGCATTTAAAAGAGTATAGCTTGGGGAGTTGGTTCATCTTTATGACACTGATTCTACTTCGTAAAGAAATGAAGTATTCCAGCAATAGAGATTTTATATGATATATTTAACAACGAAGGGGTATTTTGTTTTAAATAGTCAGCATGTGTTGGAGAAAATGTTTGTTGTCCATTTCAAGATAGATCTCTAAACTACCCTAGAGTACTTTAAAAATTAAAGTAGGCTGAAAATAATAAGATGTATTATTTGATAATGGAAGTCGCTCTGATTGTAGCCATCTATTCTGTGTCCAGAAACAGAATCTGTTCATTCCCAGTTCTGATAAGTATTATTTTTTTTAAAGAAGAAAAGGTGCAAAAATTAAAGCAACAAAATATGTTGAAGTACAGTGATTAAATTAACCAAGACACTACACATAAAACTGTTTTACAAGAAAGATAAGCTTATTTTGACAGGTAAGGTATGTTTTTTACAGCACTGTCTCAATATCTTTCAGATTATGTTTTCCTCTCTTAAATTTGCTTCCTCTATCACATATGAGATTTCAGCTTTCAGAGACAAATGTATTGCATTCATTAATGGGATTCTGCTCTGACTAACTTCCTCTCTTGGCTTCTTTTATTTTTTATTTTATTCCAGGATTAGTCAAATTATGAATGTTGGGAATAGATAATGAATTAAACAGGAGCTATTGCCAGCAAATAATAGTGCTAAGGTCATCTCCATAGATTTAGGTTTATTGTATTTATGCCAGATGTCTTTGGATATGTCCACACAGCATTTTGGAGCAACCTTTCCAGGCCAGGTTGACAGACTTGGTTTAGTAGGGTTTGTGCTAGCGCTTTCAAATAGCTGTATAGACAATGCTTTGAAGTTGTAGCTTGGGCTGTATCTTGGGCTCAGAAGCCCACCTCACAGTGTAAACTTCAGATCCCACGCTCCAGCCCATGCCACAACTTCAAAGTGCTGTCTATATAGCTATTTTAGAGTGCTAGTGTGAGCCCTGCTATTCCGAGTCTATTGACCTAGGCTGGAAGGCTTGCTCCAGGAGGCTGTGTATACGTAGCATTTGAGGCTGGATTCGTGCCAGCAGACAGGGTCCCTGCAGTGAGTGGCTTTCCACCTTCTTTTGGGAAACTATTCTTTAAAAAAAAAAATTGTTTAGATAAGATTCTCAGGGCAGGCACCATATCTGATTTTGTGTCTTACACAATGTCAGATGCAGTGAGTGCTTAAAATAACTTAATTTTTCAACATCTATAACGCTCAGCACATAGGTCTGAGGCAGGACCTCTGAGTTTAAATGTCACTTGGCCTCAAACTGTCAATTGTTTGGGTTGTCCCAGACCCACTCTGATCTTGGTCATTTTTATGAGGGAGGGGACTTGCAGCTCCCTTGCCTTTTATTGTCTCATCTAAACTATTTCCTCACACCTGCTTCTGCTGCCCTTAAAATCAGTAACCTGCTTCCTCCAGGCACCCAGTAATGATTGTGCCCTCACTGATAATCTACATCACCATCCCAGGTATCTTTAGTATAAAGTTTGTTATAGGATAGAAAATAGATAGAATCCCAAACAAAACTAATATTAAAGTAGAATATAAGTGCAGCTAGAATTGAAACTTAGTGGCAGAGTTCACTGATTAAGCAAGAGGAAGAGCTGAAGAGTGTTTTGTCTTGGTCAGCTGCTGCCAACTTGTCTTATAGTGTAACCTCTGGCCAAGTTATGTCTCTTGTCTTGTTAACTCAAGGTCACATGTCCTTGAGGGTCAGAGTAACAAAATGTTTTCTATGTTACATAGTTCATGAGGGCTGGGTCACTCAGGAGTTCACTAAAATGCTGGCGTTCTTTAACCCAGTCCAAACCATTTGTGTCCTAAACTCATTTGAATTTAGCTGGGTTTTCTCCTGGAGACATTCAGAAGTAAAGTACAGTAGGGTCCTTCCTGGGACTATATTCTTAATCCTGCTCCCGTCCCCCCACAATTCCCACTCCTGCCCGTTCCTTCATTGTTTCTAGTATTTTTATCTCACTCCCACCTGCAAAAACCTTATATCACCCAAATCCTGCAAGACAGAATCCTCCATGCTACTAAAAAACCACAAACAAACAGACAAACTAACAAACAGCCAGTTGGTTTATATATATATATATATACACATATATATATATATACACAGTTGGTTTATATATATATATATACACATAAAAAGTGGAATTCAGACATAATTTTTACCACTAAAAGAATAAAACGAATCTTGCTTAAAACATGTAAAAAAACAAACTTTAACTCCTGTTATAATAGACATCAAATCTCTTGCTATCCCTCACTTACATTTAAGTATTAAAAGTTTTAAAGTGTTTTTCTGAAAATTATTGGTCTGGGTTTTTTTGTCCACCCAATCCCCCACGCAATGAAGTACATTTTACCCGCTCCCGCTATTATGGCCATTACGGGTCCTGTGGGAGGGCTTTGCAGTACAGTGTACTAAGTGATATTCCCTGAAGTCTTCACTTGCAGTCCTACATATCTTACCATGATTCTCATTTGAAATGGGTCTTTATTTCCTGTAGCAATTCCAAATTTCCACTTGAACAGGTACATATCTGGCATGTTCACTAGGCCACTGTTAGGCCCAAGAATAGAAATACAATTAATTCATACAAATAACTGTGCAGCCCTAGGAGTTAATGCATAACTATAAACCAGATATTTGGCAGTAACTACCCATCAGATTAAGAACAGCTGGAGGAGCTGGAGGTGTGTGTTTTTAAGTATTTTTCCATCCTTCTCTGATAAATTCAGGTGGCAGTGGTGGAACTAAAATACAAAATACTCATGAGTTGTGGTATATTAGTTGTGAACAGTTAGTTAGGAAGAGGTGCTGGTAAACCAGATGAGCAAAGGTAATTGAGAGCTATAAAGTTAAACCCTGGGCTATATGGGAGGCTAAGAGGGAGCAGGCAATCAGCAGTAACTATGCTCTGAGACAAAGGATTCCATAAATTATAAAAGACAATTAAAAAAAATCTTTGGAGAGCTTGGCAGAGTTTATAAAGGTCATCTCTGGCAGGTGAATTCCTAAATTCAAAATGACTCACACTTACTAGAGTGCACATGTACTGCCTCCATCTGTAATGAAAATGGAAAACAAAAGGTGACTTAGCACTCAGAACACTGCCTGTTACTTCTGATTTTTTTCTTTTGCCATGACTTTTGCTCTGTTCAGTCTAAAAGTAGCCTTAAAATATTGCAGCAAAACCAGATTTGTTCATGAGCATAGTTTCATGGCTTTTAGAAACCAAAGAGAGGAAAACCACTGTCTGAGTTTGAATTTCACTTGTCTGTCTATGGTTGATAAAGCTTCACGGCCACAACAGTAAGCAAATCTGTCTTTCGTCATTGAACTGTGGAACATATCCAGGAAATGCACATTATGCAGGAAAATTGCAAAAACAAAAGAAATCACTAAGCTGCAACTCTTTCTATCCTTACTCTGGCTCCCAACTATTACATACTGCTTTTTTGTGTTTCCTACCACAATAAGTCTTCCTCAAAAAATGCTGTAAAATTTAAATTGCATGATTCATAGAGTCAGTGTGCAGTGTTCAAACTCAGACTTGAATTTCTGCAAATCTATGAGCATTCAGACATTCAAGATAAGAGGAAGTTGAATTATGACAAACAGCTAATGGAGTATTGGGGAATGGGTGGAAGGGTCAGCAGCTGTAGTACTTAACACATGGTAAAGGGAGCCATTGGGGCAAATTGTGTCCCTAACTATGGCCACATCATGATAGTCTGGTGGTTTAAAAGGGTCTTAAATGAAGTGGAAACAGCCACCAGAAGATATCCTCATCACAAGATGTTCTGTGATGCCTCCTACACAACTTCTAGTATAGGAGTTTAAGGGATTTGGGTGGGAATGGTCAGAGTGTTCTGTGCTCCTGCTACTGAGTTGTGGAGTAACCTATTATTGATGAGGGTGAGATGCTGTAACTTACGCTCAAGGTCTATGTTGGCCCTTGGCGTGCAGAAGAATCTGGGATGCACATATATGCCTTAAAACCATCTTCTTTTCTGAACTGCTCCCTCTGTGTTGTGCTACAACTATCCAACTAGGGCCAGAAGTTCTGGCATCACAGTGCACAAATACAGTATATGAGTAAATGAGAAGTGCTCTAACATGAACATAGCAATGCATCAAATGAAGATTGGAAGGTAGCTTTAATACTCTACTGACCTCTCCATACAATACCCTTTATTCTTAAAATTATAAAAATATAATGGACAGCTGCCACAATGTGGAACAACTCACAGGGGAACAAGAACTCTGATGATCAGGAAAACATGTATAACTAATTACAATTTGCAATGGCATGCATGTCAATAGTCTAATAATGATCAGTGAAAGAAGTAGCAACTGATGGTGTTATATTTTATTGATCCAAGCCTGAACACATGCTGCCCTATATATACTAGTTTCTCACAAACTGAAGTAAATTTCTCCTATTTGAAATATTTCTCTACCTTGGCACGTCATAAAAGTTAAGTTAGATTCAATTCAATACAACTATATGAGTTTTGCAAAAAAATGAGCCAGGAGGGGAAACTGCCTGAGAGTGGAATATGTATTTAGGAACAATAGGTCAGATTCTCCAGTCCTTATTTAGCAAAGTCCCATAGACTTTTAACGGGAGTTCTACTGAGTAAGGACTGCAAGATCTTGCCCAACGCTGTTACTGCCTTTAGAGGGAAAGGTCCTTTGGCTGTACAGCAAGGAATGGGAGAAGCCCAAATGTATCTCTGATGGGGAGGGGGGATCTTTTGGTTCTGTGCTTTGCAATTGTCTGGGCAAAGGAGGATGGGGCCATCTGACTGGCTGCTGGGTTTTCTCCTACTTGCCTATTTAAGCTAAACCCAGGATTCTGCAAGTGGACCTTGTACTCATGAGGAGTAGGAGCCTGAAGTCTTCAGGGTCTGATGTTCTTCCCCAGCCTTGTGGCCTCCATCATGCCACCCACCCCCCACTAGGTGAGAGGTTTCGCAACTGAGCTGAGTCCATGATGTAGATCAGAGAGGCTCCACCTCCGAGGTGTAGTGAAGCTGGAATATACCGGAATGCTATTCCAGTACTATTGCAGCAGCCATACACAGGCGTCTGTTCCCTGCCCCACAGCACCCTCTGCTGTTACTCCTCTCAGTGTCTCTGCTGCCTGTCAGAATCTGGTGTCCATGGGAAGTGCTTACACACTACAGTTGCTCGGTGCCTGCCCCAGAGTTTGCATTGCCTGCAGCCTCCTGGCGGCTTCCTGCCTATTTTAGTTAGCGTGGCATCTGTTAGCAGTGGGTGTGGGGCAGCTCACGTATTCCCAGTGTGACAGATTGCTGCATCCAGGAGCCTTGAGGAGCAGCACCACAAGAGTGCTGGGTGTTGGCACATGAATCTTTTGACTGGGAACTTGGGGGTGGAGTCATGGATACAGGGATGGAGATTCCATCACTCCAAGGGCTGCTCTGGGCCCTGAAGCCACCACTGACATGTGGGGATCCTCCCCAATACTAGCTGCAGCTCCCCGCCAGCAGGGAGGGAGTCCAGGGACATGCTGCCAGGCGGGCACCCTGGAAATGTTGTGTCTGCAGCGAGCATCCAAGAAACAGCAGGGCTCCAGCACAAGCTGTTTGCATTGGTGTCTGAGCCCCCACCTGAACCCCCTTGAGTCTCTCCAAGCCACCCGCACTGAACCACTTCCTTTTCTCCTCCCTTCCATTACCCAACAGAACCCCCATTGCCCTAAGGAACAAGTTAGGGGGAGAGGGACAGAGACAGGGACAATCTAGGCTCCAGCTGAGACTGAAGGACAGACCAGGTCGAGACAGAGACAAATAGGTGTGGAGGACTAGCAGGGCAGAGGCACAAGAGCAAGTCAATCAGGCTGACAGGAAGAGGCAGGACCCTGCTTATGTACAGTAGAGGGCATTTGCTATTTACAGCCCCCAAGGAGTGAGGGGAGTCAATGGGCAGGGGCTGAAATTGAAGGTCTGCTTCCAGGAGCAAATTTGAGAAACTTTCCTGGGGTTCTGGTCTCTTCTGGGTTCACTCCCTGGGAAGATACGACCCAGATGAACTTAAGCTAGGTGTTACCCTCCCCCACATCTGCCTGCCTGTGCCCTGGCCCTTAATCGCCCCCCCTGCCCTCTGTGCTAGACACTGCCAGTCTGACCCCTAGGCAGCCCCTGTGCTTTGCCCTCTACTCTCCCCATTTCCCCTCTGCTCCCCTGACCTCATCACCTGCTATCGGCCCCCTTTAGTTAGTGGCATTCTAACACCTTCAAATGTAGGATGACATCACTAGACTACCCCAAGTTTTTGTTGGTTTGTGGTTAAAGTCCTGTAACCTGCAATAGAACCAATTAATGCCTGGTATGTGAGAGTAGAGGACAGGCAGTGTATTGCTCTCCCTGAGGTATAATTAATAAAGTTGTGGCCTGTTGTTTAAACCCATCCCATGTGTCTGCCATTCATACACTTGCTTTTCCTGGGCAATAGAATGACTGATCTAAGTTTGCATTGTTACAGAATGATAGATCATTTCTTATTTGTAGTTCTTTTTCCAGTCAAACGTAACATATACAATGATGAAATTCATTTTTGCTGTTTAACTTTGTAGAGTGTGATGAGTCCTCACACTTGCCTGGGAAGTGTTAATGCAGAGTGAGAAGGGGGCTAATGAACCCAACAAGACACAGCTGAGGGGAATCAGGTGGCTAGGTAATCCCCTGACTGTCTGAGGGAACCCAGCTGAGGAGGAATGAGCTGGGCTGAGACTATAGAGACAGGAAATTAGAAGTAGAAGGAAGCAGATTAGAAAATCTACAATCACTCTCTGGGAGAATTATTTGGAGGCTATAGGGATAGGTAGATCTCTCTTAATCCTAGAGAGGGGGGAGTGCCAAATGGTAGAAGAGG
>ML675609.1:24229370-24312334 GCA_007922155.1 Mesoclemmys tuberculata | reverse complement strand
ACCTTACGAGCTATATTTCCCAGAATGACCAGATGAGCGGACCACCTTGTCACATAGGGTTATAATTATTGAATGCTGGGAATAACTTGGTGTGAGACAGGGAATGCCTGTGATTGAGTGATTTATCAGAGGGAAAGTGCTCTGAATGAGTATTTTATGCAGTTGTGCTTGGTTTAGTTAAACTATGGAGAGCAGCACACACACACACACACAAAATATTATAAGGTTAAAGCATCCACACAAGAAATTCAGTAAGACATGTACTTGAATATAGAAAGCGTGGTTGAAGATCCACAAGATCACAAAATGTGTAACCGTTAGGTAAGGGAAACCATTCCAGTGGAAGCACACTTAAGTGTAGTTTTCAGTGCTTAATTTGTAATGAAAGAGATTCATTTGTTTTGGTTTTGTTTTTACTTTCATAACTGTTGCAGCAAGTCCAGAGGTGTTGGAGTTATGAACAACCAAGCCTGGAGGTGACGGGGCTCAGCCTTGACCCAAATTAAGCCCTGGTATTTTTCTTGTAATTTTTGGAGACTTGTGAGACACAGTTCCAGCAATTCAGACAGAACAGCCCCCAACCAATGGCTGGGGAACTGAACTGGTTTACTTAGTCTGCACTTGAGATGCAGCCCAACACTGAGGACTAAGACAGAGAATTGTGATGCGGCTAAAAGGCATAAATGACATACAAAGGCAACCAAATGCAGGTCCCGATAGCCTGGCTGAGGCTACCTATGTATATGGACTGAACATGGACAGATGGTATCCAGGGGAAGAGAGTTGGCTGCCAGACGTAGGCTTCTAAAAGCAAAAGGAGATGCAGCTTCTGAGTTGCTCCCTTCTGAGTAGAAGAGAGAACTTTTTTGGTTTTTTTCCCTTAGCCCAAGGAGCTTAGCTGATCAGAAGCACCAGCTCCACAGAGGATGTTCCCATTAGCTAGCTTTTCTTGAAACAGTTTAACTACTGAAATATCAGCCAGGGATAGAAGCCAGTTCCTCCACTTAAGCAATCTCTTGCCACAGACCCAAAGGATGAGATGGAGCTCTCAGATCCCATATCCAGAAGGAGAGGGCCATCTGCTGGCCAGGACTGTTCCTTGCTCTGGAAGCTAAGAGAAGTTGGGGGAGAGTGAGGGTTGAGTCACTGTGTGGAGCAGGTCCTCAGTTGGAGATTTGCCTTGTAGCCTTAACTGTGAGCATTGGGTGTACTTCACCTACCTAGTTAAGAATGAGCTCTGGAATGAGGACAGACCTGGTTTGTGGGTGCACAGCCAGGTGAGGGCTCACTATGTGTTGAAGGGATTTGTGACCCAACACTACACCAAGCAATGGGTAGACCTGCAACATTTCTTTGTTAGTATATAAGTTTATCTCTTTTTAGTCAGGCATGTAGAGCTCCAACAGAAACAAATGTGCATACTGACCACTTGGGACTTGTGGATAGACTCTAGGCTTGTACCCCTTTGCCTTTGTATTCTGTGTGGGATTTCTATTACATCTAATTATTAGAGAAGGCATTTTAATTTGAGGGGAATATCTGATTGTTGCGGGGTTTCATTGGTTTATCTGTCTATTCCCTATAATTCAATCTGTATCCCTACCTTTCTTTTAATTTAACCTCTACCCTTTCACCAATAAAGTTAGTTCCTTCTTAAGCCTGGTTCATCTTTGATTGCTTTTAATTTTTAATGTCTCAGAGGTTATAGGGGCTGTTCATTCAACTGGCAGAGACACTGCACAATGAAAATCCAGTTAAATGGAAGGGAACAGCAAGCAAAGGGCTGAAATTTATTAGCCCAAGAGCCGCAAAGAACCCAAGGTTTATTGGCCCCCTGGTGGGCCATAGAGCCACTTAGGAGGGAGGAACACGTGGACACTATCATGCTTGGAAATCATGGGTACTATGAAAGAGAACAATCATACATTACCAGCATACCAGCCATTTCACTGTCATATTCACACTTCATCTACCCTGCAGTCACATTACAATGCCACTGTAGCTGAATTAAAGAGACGTGTCTGTCTAATATCCTGGGACCGACACAGCTACAACCGTTACATGCTGTAGCAGAATTGCAGTTATAGTGAATTGCTTAATTATCTTCTAAATCTATTGCTAATGAGTTGTTACTATGTTGATAAATGTGACTCGTAATCAGTAGTGTGTAGTGGTAGCCATCCATAAACTCTTCAGATTAACACTACCCTTTTAGTCACAGGGAGAGAGAAGAAGCAATCAAAAGAACTGATTGTGTTAATAGCCATTTGACTCATACTTCATGTGACAGCTAATGTTTTGGGTATTTGAGTCTTCTTACCAGCCAATGTGGCGAGTACACTATGCTTGTAATAACAAGACCCTGGAAAGATGCTAGACAGGAGTCTGAATTTGTTCATGCATTGTCACAGATTAAGTTAGTGATGATATAAGTACATTATTAAGCATAGTAATCTTTTCCAGTCACAAACATTTTCCATTGAAATGATGGCTCCTGAAGTACATGGGTTAGAGTAAAAGCATAACAAATTTTGTTAGGTGAGAAAATAATGTGTATCAACTTTAGAGAGAGAATGTCAGCAGGAAGCAGGAACCAGAAACTTCTATCGCAGCAGGTCGCTTTCTTGCTTTCCTGCGGAGGAGGAATTTAAATATTTATTCCCAATACCATTATTTCTGTAACTTGTTTTTTAATGTGAATTTTAGAAAGTCACAGGCCTTTAGGAGTTTTATGGTTTAGATGCTTTTTCCTGTGGAATTAGCATTGGACTTCATTCATGGAATAGCATGGTGCATTTTTTTCAAGTTTGCTACTATCTGTTTTCATTATATGTACAAAAGGAAGATCAACTAACCATGGCAAGCATATGTTTCTTTCATTTGTTTCTTTGGTGTCTGACCTTTTATCCTAAGCAGAGGGCCAAATGTTTTATTTCTGGAAGGCAAAGAACTATAATGAATAATTTGGGGCACAGTCTTTATACTGCTCTGGTGGTGCCAAACTTTACTGAAAAGGAGGCATCCACTTGCCTGAAGGAGTTGCCAGAGGGCACAGCGCTTGTGGTACTGGCTCCTCCATCTTCTTTCTCAGGGAAAAGGGAAGGTGAGTGGCTGGAGTGCACTGTGCTTGGATTATCCCTAGCTGACTTAGTGTCAACAAGGGACAGTAGCCAGTTTACGCAAGTTAGAGCACTGCTTCCTCACTCCTTGCCAACTGTAGTGATGGGTCTGATTCAAATATTCCAGTATTTATATTGGAGCTCCTAGGTCAGGGAGCACATAGGAAGTTCTTTGAGACAGGGATAGTCTTTTATTCTGTATCTGTACAGCACCTAATGTGGTGGAGTCCTGATCCATGACTAGGCCTTCTTGGTGCCTTAGCAATACAAATAAATAATTTCTATTCATAATCCCACACAATGCTCTTCTTAGTAAAGTCACTCTGGAGGGCAAAAATTTTAAGCCACAGACTAGACACCACCAGTTTAACCCTTTGTTTCAAATCCAAAGAGACAGCTTTGCAGGTCATAAGTGGGAGGTCATGAACATCATTGTGTTTTAAATAGTAAGGATCAGTTTCAATTCTTCCAGCTCAGTCCCTTGCAGAGAGCCTACAACTTCCCCTTCAGTAAGTGGCCTCAGTAAGTGGCCTTAACCCTCCCAAAAGAGCCTCAGATATGTGGGGTTGACTGGGAAGGACATGTGGCTCAAAAAAACCTAATTTAGGGCAAAGCTGCTCTCCCTTGGCAAACATGCAGGGGGGATGTTGGAAACATCTTTCCTCCCTGGGGAAATTCTCCTTCCCGAGGCACCAACCTGCACTAGCTGAAAAATTTGAAAAGTTCTGGTGGTGTCCTGAATAGTACATAAATCTGCTTGGATTCTTTGTCTTCCATGATGAGTAATCCTACACGAAAGCTGGTAAAATTATTTTAAACAAAGTTGGATTGTTTAAGATTTAGCTGGAAGCGGGGCTTAATGTATAGACAAAGATTTACTAGCAGAAAATCTCCATAACTGAATGTAGCAAGAAAGGCTTCTGAAGTAGCCATTTAGTTGATGTGATTGTGTGAATATCACCTGCCATCAGCATGAGCATGGTTCTTCACATAAAGGAAAATGCAAGGCGATAGGCATCATGAGTTAGTTCTTTAATATGGAGTATTTTATCACAATAAAAGTATGTAAATCTCTGTATATAATTTTACTAACACTTTGTTATGACAAGACTATCTGGTTAATCCAGGATAAATGAGTGGGGAAACATTCAGTATGTTAAGTCTTTAGAAAGAAGCCATCTGCATTGTATTTGAACTAAATATTTAATCCCACTATGGTTCTTCCAATGTACTGCATTTTGCAAACTTTAAAAACTGTTTTCAGCAAATGAGGCAAACCTGCTAGGAGAGGAAGAGATGCTGACTATTTATCATGGAAGAGTGGAATCTCCAATGATAAACCAGCAATGAGTGTTCTGGAAAAAGTAAGTAAAAGAAACCATTCTCTGAGATTAAAAGTAAGTAGAATAGATGTTTTGGACTGCTAGTAGTCACGGGCCACTAGTAGTCACTGATGTTCAGTTTGATGAAAACAAGCAATGAATATTCCCAGGATTTCAGAAATCCCAGGACTCCGTAACTCTTCTGAAAAGATCTTGCATTTCAGCAATAATCCTGAAGGGGATCGTTTCAGAAGAATTAGGCTGCTTATTTTGCTGTGAATTACTACGATAGAAAATGGAGGCAGTTAAATGACACTAAGGATTGCTGCCTCTTTAAAGATCTTTGTTTTTCCTTGTTTTAGGCATCTCTTCAGTCCTGATGTAGATGTGACGTAATAAATGTCAAGTAGCAGCTCAAAGCCAGAGTTGCATTATTTTTTTTATGCTGCATGATACAAATATTATTTCTATATTTCAGGATCAGGTACATTTTTGTACACAGGTATTGTTGCCTGATTTTGGCTGTTTTCATTATTTTAATGGGGTTATAGCCTCACCACTTGCTTTGATCAGAAGATAATGAGGGTCTTGTCCTGGAACTCCAGAAGAGTTTTATAGGGATCCGGGGTGCACAACAGGAAGGTTCTTAGTGATGGCCAAATTTGTATAATTTTATAAGCTTTTATTAAGGTAACAGGAAATGATAGACAAATTATTGATGTAAAGAAAATGTATAATCTAATGGATAATACAATCTTAATTTAGAGACTCATATTATATATATATTTCTATGATATGCTTTGGATTAATATACTCACACTATTCCTTGATGAACTAGTTGAGAGAGATGTTTGGCTCCTCAGCTCTTGAGTAGAGGGGCAGAGTAGGCAATGCTTGAGGGCTGAGAACTATAAGACCAAGACTAACACAACAAATAATACTAAGTATAAATGAAGAACAAAATCTTAACACTAACTAAAAAACTTCAAGCAGGAGTAGCTGACGATCAATCGCCCCAAGTAACACGATTTGCCCCTTCTTATACCTTGAGAATATGGGTCCTCCTGCCAAGTCCAAACTTGGATTTGTCACCCCCAAATTATTGTGGTACACATTCTATAAGCTGGCAGGTTCGTGCATATTAATGACATATCCACATCCTTTCCAGATGGTTCCATATAGTTCATTTATCTCACCTTTGTTATTTCTGACCCTTTGTGGGTTCTGTGGTGTACTTGTGAAGTTTCCTTGGGGCATAACCTGTGATAGCCCCTCCTCCTCTCTCCCCCCATTTTGATGCCTCCTGACTTATCTAGAGTAAGGGTAATGACCATATATGTCTTATCCTTTTACTCATCATTACTTATCTGGGCCTAAGATCCCGAACATATGTATACTAACTGCTTAGCTTTCATGCAGGATGTGCACCTGTAGGGTACCTTGCATTATAGCAAAAATACTTTAATATAAATCTATGACTCTATTATAATCAAACAACCATACTTAAATCTATAAGGATAGATATACATATATATGCAGGCAAGCAGGCTAGTCCTATAGGCTACAGTGTCTTTCAGAGCTATCTACTCCCGAGTGATGGTGATTATGCAAGTTGTGTGGATTTTATGCTTTAGCTGTTCACCTTTGATTTGCTGTAATATTTATTTACACTGTCCTGTTGCTAGAAATACCTGTGCAGCTGGGGAGGGAAGATATGCTACTGGCTTAAAGGCAAAGGAAGAGAATACAATAATTACTGTTCTCTCAGATTGTAACTATACAAATGGGTCCTGTGTTGTACATGTCTCCTGATGTAAAATATATGCTGGTGTGGCCAAACTGGCTCATGAGCTGCAAGTGTCTCTTTTATAAGTAAAGTTCCCCCCGCCCCCTCTCAATTCTTCGCCTACTGGGGAGGGGAACTCGGAGCATCTGCCCTGCAGTAGGGTGGTGGGGCTACAGGATTCTGGCCAGCAGGGAGGGAGGTATTTGGCAGGGGGGCTCAGTAAGTTTGGACACCCCTGATATATGCTTTACTGGCTGTCAGGAATTTAGAAACTATTTAACATTTTCTAGCATTCATACTTATCAAATATTATACAATCCATCTTTTATCCCTTTACGTTCAACATTCTGTGGGTCACATTTTCTCATCATTGATGGGTTTGTTTTCTCTATGTAAAGAGATGAAGAGGGTTGACTTACAGTAATTAGAGTGTTACTGCTTAATTTATTCCTTGCCTGAAACTTCATTGGTAACCACTGTAGTTGCAGTATCTCTCTGCTGCAATTATACTAGTGAACTCTGAAAAATTCCTGTTTCAATATGTAAATAGAACAGTCTATATGTAACATCTCCATTAACTTCCTAAGTGATCATCTGTTTATAGACCAATAACATGTGCCAGCAGTGAGCTACTTGCCATCTGTGTCTAGCCAAGGATACTGGTGAATTCCCCAGTTAAATTGGCCAGCACATTTACACAAGCATTTTCAAGACAAAGGCCTGAACCCAAAAGCCCTGGAACTTCACAAAGGGTTCTGACTCCAGATCAGAACTCTGGAGCTGAGACCTATATCTCCATTTTAAATTATGTACACAAAGTATATTAGGTGACAGTGTTTTCATGTCATATTCCTCCATCACTTTTTGTTTAATTTTTACAATAATTAGTTAAATGAAAGATTATCACTTTATTTATACTTACAAATTATTTTGTATTCCCTGCTACTCCTATTAATAATAGAAAGCTAAGCACAGCCCAAGGGCCCAATGTGCAACTCCCATGGAAGTCTGTGGAAATACTGGTACAGAAATGGATTTCACTTCGTCATGATACTGAGAAATTGACCTACACTATCATGGTATTTACAGGATTGGATTTGAGGAGCTGGGGTGGAACAGAGGAGAATCATGGATGTTGGGAGGAAGTGGGTAGTAAAGAATCCTGATTTCTCCAGATTCTGGCCTGGCTGTTCCCTTTCTTAAGACTCCATATGCTGGAACGGAAATGTGCAGCTTTTGCAAGTTGTCTTGCCAAGACATTCATCAGGAATATAAAAAACTAGTTGAGAAGCAATTAATGTCCTCTTGAAAAGGTGAGAATGAATGAATATTCATTTCAAGAACCGCTTCATCCCGCACAGTCACATGTATCACAGACAAACTTGCCACCATTGTTAGCAGCAGATTTCAACAGTTTAAAGCAATGATGGTCCAAAAAGGTAGCAAATTCCAGTTACAATCAATTTGAATAATTCAAGAGAAATGACAGATGGTTCTGACATGGTCACTAAACTTAAACAATAGGAAATGAAAGCACTGAGGTTGGTTTTAGGAAATTAAAATGAATATGAAGAGCACCAACAAAGAATCGCTTCAGTTGTGTTGGAGTTATTTGAAAAAGCTATCTACAAAGAATCTAAGAAATTGAAAAAAAAATTACCATTAGTTTGACTTCTGCATCTCGGTGCACTCACTCACAAGTGATTTGCTTTGCTTTCCTTTATTAGAATTGATCGACCACAAGGTCAGTCAAGACTAGGTAACTTAGCTTCCTTCTGGCTCCGTCTGTCCTTCTGTCTCTGACAGAGACACAGCTAAAACATCAGTGCCTTTCTTCTTGTCCTAAATTTGCCACCAAAAACAAACTGAAAGCATGCTGGATATAAAAGATAGGAAATGTGGGATATTCAAAAGCCATCTATTGCTTGGTCACTAAAGAGGAAGGAAAGAACTTCTGATGAAATTTTTAGGCTTAGTGGATCTATCAGTGATGAAAGTTCCTTTGGAATCTTCCTCTACCAAAAAATGATTACAGAGTAAGAAAAAGGCAACTGGCTATTGGTTAGAACAAATGAAAAAAACAAGGCTGGGATCGGGATGTTGACAGAGCAAGAGTGAACACTACTAAACAGAAGTGCACTTGCGGAAAAGATTAGAGTACATGAAATTTACTGTCACTATAGTGACAGACAGCAAGAATCAAATTTCCTTTGGTGTAAGTGCCTTGTTAGCAGTAGCTAGGCAATACAAGATCTCAGGGAGGTAACTGAAACCAAATGAAAGAGAATGTATGATACAGAGTCAAAACAGCAAACAAGAAATTCCAATCATGGAAGATAAAAATTATGAATGTCATCAACACATTCATGCAAAATCTAATATGAAATAATCATCTCTGGAGTGTCATAAACTTTATCTTGAGTCTGACACTGACTCTGTGGCCTTCAGAGATGTCAGTTACCTCTTTGATCTGAACAAGGATGTGAATGAGGACAGACACAGGGATGGACTTAAAGTGGAAGGCTGCAACTTTTTATTAATGCCCCGTTCCAATGTCAAATTGTATTTGCCATCTCCCCATACCAGCCCTGTAGGTGGGTCCATTGCAGGGTTTACAAGGCATCCATCATAAAGCCCATATCTCAGGGTAGACTTTCCACTGCCTACCCCAAGGATTCATCTTGCTGCTTAATCCTCTCACCTTCCACTTTGTGAAGGGGACAGAAGATACCAAAGAGGGATGCTGGTCTGCGAGAAATTTAAGTCTGTCTTTAGATGGGCGGGTAGGGGGGTGTTGCACCATCAAAATCCCATGTTTTATTTTTTAGTTGCTATTCCTTTTGGTCTTTTATCTGTACTGGCAAAAAGCAGCAGCCCCTCCCACTGGGATGCCAGGAGGGGTTGGGCCCTGCCTCCTCTGCGGAAACAAATACTGGAGAAGCAGCAGCTGGTGAGAGGAGGTGCGGCTTGGGTTTGGGCTTCTACCATGTGATGGCAGAGGACAGGCTCCAGACATGCAGTGGTGAGCTCTGGCCACAGGGCTTTGGGCTTTGTTGCCCAGCCCCAGTCTCAACTGTGGGTTCTGGCCCCGTTTCCCAGCTTCAGCCATGGGACCTCAGCAGTGCTTAATTTGTGCCAGGCACATCTAAGTTTGGTAGTTCAGAGCCCTGGCACCTCTGGGCTTGCTACATCAGTTATGAATGTAAAAAATTACAAATCAAGCATGGGGCTCCAGCCCCAGGCTCCCCATCCCCCTCTTCCACACATTGCTAGGATTGCCAGGAATGAGTGACGGCAGGGCCTTGGGGGAAGAGGTGAAGTGGGGGCATGCCTTGGGGGAAGAGGAGGGAGAGAACTTGTTGTGAGAACACCTGGTCTACATAATACTTAAGTCCAACCTCAGTGCAGAAGACTGGACTTGATGACTTAACAAGGTCCCTTCCAGTTCTACATTTCCATGAGCTCAACTCTGAAGTGTTCTCATAATTCAGTCTCACTCTATTCTGTGTAACGCTCAAGCATGCAAAGCTTAAGAAACGTTCTGTTACTTCCTATACTGTGTGTGTGCTATGAGGACGAGAATGCCAAGTGCCTTTGTTAAGAAGGAAAACTAAGGGCATTTTTTAGAGCATACGGTTTCATTGTTGCAGTGATGTTTTATAAGATCACTTAATTGGGGGATGAACAAGTTTATGAATTGTTGGTTTAAATCAAAGATTGATAAATCCTTCTGAAAAAGACTGTCAAAAAGGACAATTGCTAGCATCCCTTATCAAATTAATAGTTTTACTGCATGCATAGAAAATATACTATCTTTACTATACAGCAGTGGTGTCTCTAGTGCAGTGTTGTATACTCTTTCCCAAGATTTTGAAACACATTTTTTGTAGCTGTACCTGAAGCCATTCTAAACAGTTTGGTAGAAGCTAGTCCTACAAATGTAACTTGATTATAGCTTTAAAAAATTGCCAGGTTTCCCTGGGATATGTTTCATAAATGTTCTTTTATCTAGGTGGTTGGTAACTAGGCTGCATGGCACTGCAGGGAAATTGAACTGTTTCATTTATATTTCTTTACTAATTCTTTTATCATTTCCCACTCTTGCTGCTGGTACAAATACAGGCTGTGAAGATGCTGTTACTGTGAAAAATGTGCAGGGTGCTTGTTTGCTCTTTTCATGGCCAAAATACCCTTTGCAGCTGCTGGTCCTTATAACACAGATGGTTCATGTGAGTTTAACCCAACCATGGAAGCTGCAGCCTAGTTCAAAGATTTGGGTAGAACATCTCCTTAGTAAAAGTCATAAAATATAAAAGTAAACATTCTTCAGCCTCCCCTTTTCAAGGGTAGAAGTCTGTCTTTGGGCAATATAATTACCATATATATCAATTGATCTCAAATGGATGACTGAAGGGTACACTAAGCATCTGTATGCTAACTGGGGGGAAGGAACAGGAGGGGAAAAAGGAGTGTTTGTTTCAGCAGAGAGGCATTCAGTAAGCCAGAGTATCCTCTTGTAAGGGATGGAATAAGCAAGCACAACTTTCTGTTTTACAATGCTTTTTTGCTGTGAGCCAGGCCAAGAAGCAAGAAGTTCACTGGGACAAAATAACATTACTCCCCCCTCACCCCGATTAGGAAACAGGAGTTGTGAGGAGGGGCTTTTTTATGATGCCCATAGGTCTTCTCATTCCTAAACTAAATTTGAGGGGTGTGTGTGTGTGTGGTTTTTTTAATCCAAGTTCAGGAAATTGGATTTGCCAAGCAGTACAGATTTCTGGAAAATAGAGCTACCTATTACATGGCCTCACTGTTCATAGAGCAATAGAAAAGTGAGAAGTAAGCCTATCTGAACCTTAGAGAGACAAAAAACAAGGGCTACTCCAGTAAACCAAAATGGGTTTTTCTGCACAAATAACACATGGTTTTGGTTAACCAAGTCCCTGTCCACATGGCAACTTCTAATCATATTAGGAACCAGTTTTTATTGGCATGTTTGGCTCTAAACATGGTTTGTGTCTATAAGACACATGGCAGTTGAAAGTATCTTGCCCCAGAAAAGAGTGGGTTATCATCATGTAACCAGTGCTGTACAGCAGTGTAGACCAGCTCCTCCAGTGATGTTTGTGGAGGTCATCCTTCTTTCAAGATCTCTCTGCAGTTTAGCATCTCAGTTAGCACTGCCCCATGTGCTGCTGTTGATATAGTTGTGTGTGTCCTCTAGGCACCCTATCTTTTGCTGAGGCACCAAAAGGGAGAGACCCAGGTTTTTCCAAACTGCACAGTTACAAACAGTGCATGTACAAATGTGGCTTTACATGCCGAAAAGCTGCTTTGGGGACACACCTGAACCATGTTACTTGTAACCAGTTAAGATAATTTTAAGGCTCCTCTGGTATTAGAGAATTTTACAAAAACTGTCTACCAGTGCTAACCCTGCTGAGGTTCGCCCTAATGTAGACAAAAGTTTCCAGAAGCTTCCATTACTTTTGCTACACTATTAGTTCAAACTGCTGAAAAGTAGACTTGAACACCATGTGGGGGAAAAATAGACCTGCCCACAGAAACCTTGTCTGTACTAGATGTTGTGTCCTAGCTCATTAGGAGCTTCTGGAATGAATCACACTGACACTTTTAAAGTAAGATTCTACAAACTGCTTGTTTAATTCTGCAATTTGCAGCACACCCAGCTCTAGCAAAAGGGCATTTGCTAGCCAAAACCCAAACCTGGAATGGATTAATGTGACCTGGGTGTTTGTACTTGGCACTCTAAATGACCGGCACAGATCACAGAATGGAATCTCCACAAACACTACAGTAGGGCATCCGCTGTTGCTGCTAATATGGGTTCACTTGAACCAGTGGTAGTATTAATAGGAAGGATTTTTGTAAAGTTTCCATAGTCAAAGTTCATGTACTTGAATTCAATGTTAAAAGCTCTAGTGTTCATAGAGACAAAGGCAGGTTTACCCTTCAATGTGAGATTTGCTTAATTCTTTCCTTCAAGTGATATATGCCTCCAAAACCCTAAGTTACAATCAAAGTTTTAAGAAACCCAGAAGCTCTAAATTATAAACATTTTATCAAGTTTGTAACATTTATAATTTATTTTTGTATATGTTCTAAAGATACAAGTCTGTGAACTATAGTTCTGGGGTTCAGAATTTCCAAAACTTAAAACAACACAACCTTTTTAAAATACATTGCAACTATTTTGCTGGAAAATGCTTTTAAATGTCATTATAAAACTTCTTCAGCTTTCAAAATCTTCATTTTTTTAACAAGTGTTCTAAATTCCTTTTTCAAAAATCACCATGTTCCTGGTCCTGCACACACTAACTGGAATATGACAACACACATGGGTGAAGTTAAGCATGTATGTTTTGCAGAATTGGATCCTCTATTTTTTTTCATGTAAATTGTACAGAGACTATCATCTTTCCCTCAAAAGATAGACATTAGGAGAATATAAAACTATTGCGTAATACTTTATTGGCAAAGGCAGCCAAAATGCTTGGATAGAATGTATATTGTTTTTGATAGATTCAAGTGATCGGGAGGAGGGAAATGAAAAATATACAAATAGTTTTCTTACATATGGAAAAACTTTCCTTTCATCCTTGTACATTACTTCTTTTTATACTTTACAATAGCAGCAGATCAAATTATTTAAAATTCAGTAGTTTGGTAGCATCAGTGAGCAGTCTGACATATTGTTATCTAGTGTGGAAGCAGCTTTAATCTTATTAAACAGTTGTTTTGCAGTTGTCCAAGGAGATGAATACTTTTCCAATATGTCTAACCCACAGTTTTGCTGAGTATGGGAGAATTGTTTCCATACCAAAGTCTGCAAAAGCTTGTCTGATTGGAAAGAAATATTTTCTCCTGGCCTGAGTTTCAGGCCTTCTGAAGGGAAGAAAAAATTATGAAGCTCACCTTTCTTTGGAGAGTGTTTTGAAATTGATGCATTAAAACTGCTGTATGAGTTTATTATATAGTAAAAAACAAATACGTATATTTATTTCTCATAGAAAGCACTCTGATACCATGGTGAATGGTGATCTTATGAAAACTTTTAGCTGCAAGTAAAATTGTCTGTCCCTCAATCCAGCGGTAAAAAATTAGTTTTTGCAGTTGCATCACCAAAATTCCTAGTACAAAATGTAGTAAAAATTTTATAGTTTGTTTCAATGTAAATCTGATCCTCCTACTTCTTCATCTGGAAGAACTTGAGAATCTGCACCTATATGCTGAAATGGGAGTGGTGGGGAGCCATAGTATGTTCCCTCCAGAAACTCAGTGAGCCATAAATTAGCAACATGTTGCTAGTTTTCTACCATTGCCAAGCAGAATCCCATGTTGTGATATTCAGTGTTTATTTTTTACTACTGGCAGTTTTAAACTTAAAATTTATCTGAGACTCTGCATCTCCATCTTATTCTCTCTGATGCTCATCTTTTTTCTTAATCTGTTGACATAAGAAGTTAGTATTACCTGGCATTCACTGATGCCATTAACAAATGTATGCTAATTTAAAAAAAATTTTTTGAATGAAGAGGATGATATCTGGACAGCAGGCCCAATGGCCCTGTGTTTGGAGACTGAGGAAAATATGGTCCTACATTGAGTTATGCCAGCTGGGATCTAACCATGAAAAGTCTAGCTGGTTGCTTATTTTTTTTGCTGGTAATGTATCTAAGTTCCTGGATGCCTACTCAATGTCGACTTTACTTTGAAATAATGTCATAATTTTACAGTCTTCTTTAAACCTGCCCACTTCAGCCTGAAATTTATGGAAAACTCTGAGCTGAATCATGCATTGATGACCATGATTATTGCAACTCATGATATCTAGTAATAAAGCCTTCCACATGGAAAAAGTTTCTACTGGTACAATTCAGGTCATATCACCCCAATGGCCATCTGGTTGCAGTGTTGCCTTTGTAGAATTCAAAGCATAGTCCAAAATCTCTAGTTAAAGCTGTGCATGAGATCACTTCTCCATGTGAGCATGAACTCTGACAGCTGTTTCATATTCCACTGGAACACTGAAACAGTTGACTATATAATAAAGCTTGTGAGTGCAAAGGACTCAGTCGAGATCCAACTCCTGTGATTTTTCTATGTAACATGTTCCCACAAGGGACAAGAAAGACCAGAGAACTAACATGCAGTTCTAACTAACTAACAACTTGCAGGACTAATTTCTTTGACCTAGCATTTGCCTAATAATTAGACATGACGCTTCCATTCATGCAAGTCAACAAATAAACATATACCATTCAAGGTATTTCTCATAGTGGCTAGGAAGAAAAAGAAATACTCATATTTATTTGAGAGCTATTTAGATAGTTATTCATTATCTACTAAATGTATTAATACTTTATTTTACAAAAAATGGAGTTTTCATGATGCATCAGGGAAACCTTGTATTTACTATTAAATCTTTTCTAAGAGGTGGTGGTGGTGGGGAGACTTGGCAATGTTTATGAATTAACAGGGTTCTATCCTAGTGAGTAGTTGCTTATGACATAGATGACAATTTTTCCATGTCATGGAGAACTTTAATGTCAGAAAATATTTTCATATCATGCTTATTCTGCATAATCCTTTTACTAGGATTTTATGCAATTTCCACAAGCAAGGAGATGAAATCAGGGATCTTGGACTAAACAGTTTTAAACAAAATTCAAATCTAGCAAATTGTAAAATGATGTTGCAGATTATTTTAAAACCTGGTATCTGCTTAAATTTTGCCAGCATATTTCTGTTGCTTATATCACAGTTACAGGAGGAGCTGCATTTTAGGCCCTTTTTTAGTCCCACTTGTGTGCACTCCTAAGGAAACTGGCTTGGCTTCCTGCACCTCTCTGTTGGTGGAAACCCATGGTCCAACCACTCTTAGATGCAATCTGTAGATTGCAGTCCCCTCAGGGTTGTCAACTTTCCAATTTTTCAAAACCGGGCATTACAGGCTCCCCCTTGTAGCTTGCTTGCATGCTTGGGACTCATCTGCCACCTGAAGAACTGGCTGGGAGGAGCTGAGGTGGAGCCTGTCTGCCTGTTTGCCTGCCCGATTGGGGCAGGAGTGTGTGTCAGCCTCCAGAAGGAGGGGCCAGAGACAGCCAGGGCCCCAGCAGGCTAAGAAAGTTGCATGGGCAGTAAGCCCGGCTGCTGGCCGTACTTCTCAAACACCATGCACTGTCAGGATCCCTCCCCCCAGGCAGTGTTAGTACCTATCTCTCTGCTGGACCAGACACCAGTTCCACAGATTAAGCTTCTTTCCATCATTTGAGCTCCCCCAGCAACAGCTGCTCTTCCTGCCCTCCTGGTGGTGGAGGTCCATTGTGGTGACTATGGTAACTGGACTTGTAGTGTCTGGTCAGTAGTACTGACTGACTTACTACACAGGCCTCCTTTGACTGGATTTTCCACTGAAAAACCAGACACCTGGCAACGCTAGGACTCATCCCCCTCCTCTCCTTTTCCCAACTGTTACCCTGACAGGCCCAACTGAGGTTGGCATCTGTAAGCTTTTTCTTCCAGGAGCCTGTGAGTAAACTTGTGACTCAAAAACTGCTTCTTCAAAAAGTGTCACAGTTGTTGGATTAACTGCATCTCTGATCCCTTCATGGCCTTCTTGAGAGCACCCATTCTTAGGCCTTTAGCCATCACTTCTCAATGGGTGGGATCTGTAGTCCTCTCTTTCTGGACTGGGAATTTAGGCTGCAATCCTTTTTTAATTCACTGTGCTTGTCTCACAGGTCTGCAGTCTCCCAAGGGCTTTGACCATTTTTACCAGTGACCAGTCAGCTTTCACAAAGCACAGTACATTTATTTAGAATAAGGCATTATAGAGAAAACCCATCAAACAGGCTACACACGTGTTAGCTGACATCTAGAAAGCTTATCTTTCATGTGGAGACCCCGGTAGGTTTCAAAGTCTTTCAAAACCTGCCAGCAGGGTTCTGCCATCTTGGTTAAAGTCTTACGTCAGTTCAAGGACTGAATGAGGGTCCCTTTTAGTCTGTTAAGGCTGATTCTTTGTACTGTTCTTACTGTTTTGTTTGCTGGGCCTCTTGAGCCCACTCAAAATAGTATTTGTAACTTTCCCAAGAGGAGTAATACTTACCTGGAGCTGTCTAGCTGTCCAGGGATTTGCAGTAATTTTCTCCTCAAGGATTTTATTTCTGGCAGGAAGCTTTGTCACCCTTTCCCATGGAGCCAGAATACAATCCCTAGCTCAAAGATACATAACACTTTTACAGTTGATACAATAGTCATAAATATTGGATGTGTCTGTAATATGGCATATCTCAATATAGTTTTTTAAGTGTTCATGCTTTCAAGATTTCACATCTATTTCACAACGCGTTTATTTCTTCACCAAAAGATAGATAAATATATAGTGTGCAGAGCAAACAAGAAAAATAATAAAGGCTTATATACATTTCCCCTTACATAAACCTCAATCTTTCCCTTGCCAGCCTTATTGTCCATTCAACCTCGTTATCTCCATCCCTTGGTTGGGAGAAGCAGAGTGTGCTGTTGCAGCATGCTCTCCGTGGGACTTTTTTGATTCTAGGTTCAGCATGGAAGGAGTAAATTCTGCCAGCCTAGTGAGTGCCAGCCAAGCCCACTTAATAACTCCCCACTTGGCTCCCTAAGGATTCTTGACTTTTGCTGCCATTGTTTTGCTTCCTTTTGAGCTCCCCTTTACAACCTCCTTTGATTTAAGTCTCTGCATCAGGCAGGATGATATCACTCAGGCAAATAGAGTTGCGCCTGATATTTATCAAACTAATATAAATATTTCTCACGTTCTCCACAGGGTGGGAGTGTGCAGAAAAGGAGACCTTTAACTGACATAGCTATGCCAGCAAAAGCCCTACTGTAGATGTAGTTATACTGGCAAAACTCCTTTTGCCAGGATAGCTTATTTTGTTTGGGGAACTAATATAAACTATACTGACCAAGAACTCCTTTGCCAGTATAAGGCTTGGTCTACCCTTAAGTAAATTAATGGTGTAATTTGTAAACTCTGTTAAAAAGCCAAAAATGACTGAGAACTTAAAAATTGGATGGTAACAGACTACAAGTCCTAGTAATGAAGACTTGGTGCTATTCTAAACAAAAAGACCATTGCTTCACACGGACTTAAGCCACTTTAGGCTTCAGAGTGATATTTGTGGATGTTTTCTGGTCTTGTGTGGGTAGTCACATTGATTTGTGTTGTGCTGGTAGAGTTGTATGGATTTGTGTGGGTGGCAAATGAGGGCCGTGTGCTGCTGGGAGGAGCTAAGTGTATATTGGGTTGTATGCTGATTGCATTGATTTATGTCTGGGAGGGTTTGTGTTGATTTGTGGAGGTAGAAATTGGGTATATGGGTGTAGTAGTTACGCCAAGTAATCCATTATCTGTACAGTTTCCCACATATAGCTAATGAAATTGTTGTATGCAAACTAGCTACAGGAAAAGGCCTCGATCCTCCTCTATCTTGACCTTATGTTGTCATTTACACCTGGTAGAATGACTATAAACCTGTGACTTAGCAGCATGTTATACCGACTCTATACAGGTGTAAATGACTGTTAAGTCAAAGTAATGGAGAATCAGGCCCTTTTACTTAATGATATGAAAATGTCTGCTCACATTGAATGTCCAGTTAAGCTAATTTAAGGAATGATTTAAAGATGTTTCTAGGCAATAAGATCAGCATGAAGATGTAATTTCTTCTTTGCTATTCAGTGTTTGGGTGTCAAGGAAGAGCCATGCTGGGACATCTTTGGATGTTACCATAACATAAGTTTATTATTACTAATTTCATATTCTCCATTCTGTAGATTTATATACTTAATTATGGATCAATTTTACTCTTATGAAACTTAGTTGTGAATTACGCAATTCATACTGAAATATTTACTAATGCAAGATTACTACAGCTTTTATTATTACTTCTTGCCACTATGAAATGCTTTATATACATAATATATACACTTTCAGTCCTCCAATTTAAACGTTGGGGGAATAGCAAGATGCAATACCAATTGGATTTACAGTACAATTGTACAATACAGTAACTGCATCTAATCAAACTTTTGTTTCCTCCCTAATTCTTGTAAAACCTGCTATTTCAAATGATTTACTTTGAAATACTTCATCCTATTAATCATAGACTGTGATTATAGGTTTAGACTGTTTTATATTCCCCTCCTAAGATCTATTTTCTTATAGAAGATAACCCCTTATATAACTGAAGCCTTTCTTTCATAGTTATCTGGCTTTTTCCAAGATTCTGTCCTTCTCTTCCTGATTAAACAGAGTTCATGCCCTCTTGATTCACAAGAAAAAGCCACCAATTAAAGCATATTTTCCCAAACTTTAATGCCATTTCACCACAATACCTAAAATCCAGTTTATATATTAAAAAAAATGTAGCTCTTATTTTCAGAAGAGGTGAATAAGAGAGTACACATCTGTAACCTTTCTGCCAGGCAGAGCCAGCAGCAGCAAAGGGCTGGGTTTTATATCTAGGGGTCCCTGTCAATGATACAACACCAAACTGGCTTGAGCTTCCACCCAGTCACCTGGGAAATCACACATGATCCCCTGGGGGCCCCAAAAGGCAATACTTCCCCTCTTGTAAGCACGGAGGATGAGTGTAGAAAATAAATTTTTTTAATAAAAGGAAGTAACACAGCACTGGTTTTGGAACCAGTGCAAACAGAATTCATTATCTCAATGAGCCAAACCCACCCGAGAGGACGGGGGTGTGTCCTTTGTCTCTCCTTTCTTGCTTTCCCCTGTACTGATGGCTGTAGTTGCAATGCCCACCTCTTGTTTGGGGGCTCAGCCAGTCCCCTTCTGCAGGCTCCTGCCAGTTGTCGGCTTGACCAGGCCCCCTCTGCTGCTGCCTCCTGGCCCCTTTGGGCCTTACCGAGTCCTACTACTGGCTCCTGCTGTCTGCAGGCACCAACCACTCCTGGCTCCTCTTGCTGGTTGTCAGTCAAGGTTTCCCAGCTCTTCTAGTGATTTCAGCTATCAAGAGGAATAATTAATTTTACCTTTTAACAGTGGGAGGAGATAGTTAATCCATGCCTGAGGATAGCCCTTTGCCAGGGTTAGTGCAATCTCAACAGGAGACTTCTCACCCCCTCCCTGCTGCTCTCACAATGTTGAAACATCTATCCACCATCCTCACTGGGCTCTGTTTAGATGAATGAATTTTTCATCAGAACAGGTGAAGCACAGATATGTTGCCATTTGTTCATACAATCGAAGGACAACATTTCATTACCCCTGCAGTTAACACAAGAGTAATTTGTAACACAATACCAGACATATTGACAGTTTCCCATCATGCTCTGCCCCTAGTGTGCTTATGCAATATGCTGAGTACTTAATTGTACTCATGCAAATAAAGTGCCCCCCTTTCAGCTGCTGAGCAGGGGAAGCGCCACGCATTCACTCAGATCTCTCTTACACATCAAACCATGGAACTTTATATGCTTAGGCAGATACATCAAAATATTACAGAATGATTTGATTTATATTATGATACACAGAAAACAGCAGAGCAATTGAAAAGCTATTATCTTCCATTTAAATCATGAAAGAGCCTTCCAGATATGCAATAATAACCATGCACAAAAAACTTTTACCAGGTACACTGTCATTCTTTTGGAATAAAACTCTCTTAAAAGTATAACTCTGCTGCACATACAATTATTTTTTAGCATGAACTTGTGTTTGTGGATTTAGTAGTACATTGTAAGATGTTTTAAGAAAAAATTATTCTTATAAAACTGAGATAATAAAAACAACTGTTTTCTTAGCACAAAAGTAATATCACTTTTAAAAATGATTAAAACAAAAGTAATCTTTTTTTATAAAAGGAAAATACCTCTCTCTTCTTCCTACTTACACTACAACCTTAATTTCTAAACCAGGACTTAGGCAAGCATGGTTCCAAGTGCCAGAAAGTTCTGAGGGTCATAGGCTGACATAGGTTCATTTCTCCAGTACAACAAGCCAAATGCAGAGGGGACGCAGATCAGACAACTGATTGTGGCCAATTGGTACTCTTTTGACACTCTGTTTTTAAACCACCATCCTCATATTTGCTTCTTGGTTGTCCAATCCTGCTACAACTATTCATGTTAGTAGTCCCATTGATTTAATTTAGGGCTATTCATGTTAGTTATTAGTTTTTGGGGTGAGGAATGTTGTTTCAGTAAAGTCAGTAGCTTCTAATTAAAATAGAGTAAAGTGTACCCAGATACAATGGGGATCAACACTCAATATAAATGATAATAATTAAAAGCCAGGCTTCCAAATGCTCGCTCAGGTAAGTAGTCTCATTGACCTTAATGATACTATTTACATGGATAAGAATTTGCAGGATCAGGTCCTAATACACTTTCTGTCAATGGAATGTCTTTTCAGGGTGGCTTAATGGACCTTGCAACTCTAGCTAATGACGCTATTTCCATGTTCCTGCTACATGTGTTGCTCTAGGAATGCCCCTCCTCCCCCCCTTTTTCTTTGTTGGCATTCAGCCAGGTCCACCACAGCATCCTCAATGTACTGAGCAAAGACTGAATACAAGGTAGGAATGGTGAAAAGTGTTTCCATTTTCTGGAGAGCATAGGCCTCATTTGATTTTTCCAGATTTGCTTGAGGGAGGGTAGAGGTGCTTGCATTTGTCTAATATTAGTGTTAGAATCTGAAAATTAATGCACATATCTGACTATAGTATATATATTCTTATGTACTTAATCCCTTTATTATGTTGGCCTTGTCTACTACAGCTGTGGGACATTTGTGGAAATTGCTGTCTGTGCTGCTGAGGGAGGAAGTATCCACTGTGCTGCATTTGCCACATACTGTATATCTTGGCTGTTGGATTTAATTTAACATATACCACTATACTTAATGTTGAAATAAATGCATTCCGTTCCTTGAGTTTCTCATACCAACCTTTGATTTGTTAATTAGATGTTTTAACGTTTTAGTTCTAGTACAATTTCTTAAGTCCATCTTCTAATTTTTTCCATGGTCCGTTCTGGATAAATGTTTTCTTTATAGTTACCCACTAAAAAAAAAAGACTTTAGTTTTTAACCTGTTTTAAGTCAGCTTGCAATTACTGAAGCTTTTCATATGGGACAATCATTTTTATCTGGAATGACATGAAGAAGGGTGTCTCTAGTCAACTGACTTTGTTTTTAACTTTATTAATTATAATTCTGCTAATGTCCAACAGAGCCTGGTATAAATATTAAGCAGGTAATAAACAGGTAATAAGCAGAATTTTTTTAAAGTTTCAGAGGATTTAATAGTGTGAGTAGATATCCTAAGTGTTATTTCAGAAAACCTCCCTGGAAGGGGACACAAATAACTCCATAGTATGGAAAGCATTCAACATTTTACAAATATGCATTTTTTCACTTGCATAATAAGTTGCTTCAATGAGTCCTTAATTCCCCAAAGTACTGTGCTGATCACTGAAAACAGCAGGCAGTCATGGGGACAAAGTGAGAACACTTTTGAGTCACCATAAACATTGAAATGAATGGAAAACATACAATCACTTTTCTATTTCCACTACTTTTTCATTAGTTGGCACTGTAAAGATTTGTAAAGGGATCATGGAGGAAATGAAAATGTGAAGAAATATTACATTTTGAAGGTAAATTATAAACAGATGAACTGGGCAGCAGGAGGTGATCATAAGGCAGTCTGCAGGTGTACAGAGTGGCAGAAAGGTTGTACAAGTCAATGTTATCTTCATTCTGCAAGATTCAGTAGTAAAACTGAAATAAATTTATTATCCTTTTATAATAGAGATCTAGTTAATACTGAATTACAGTGCATCAGGAGAGATGTGTGTAGAAAAGTAATCAGATTTGTTAAGTTGAACATTTATGAATATTTAAAATGTGTGTATATATAATAGAAATCAGCAGAATAATTTAGCAAAATAGGTAGGAATTTCTTTTCTCCTAAATGTGTGGAATTCTGTAGGGTGTTACTTCTGTTCATGTGTCCATTCCTCCCATATCATTAATAAACTGGGGCCCTATTTTAGCTGCCTTAGTATTACAAAAAGGTCCACTTCAATTTTATTTTCCTTCAGTTGTAAAGTTAGTTTAGCATTCTCTGAAATTCTTCTGGTTCCATGTGCAGGGCCAGTTACACAGACAGGCAGGAATTCAGGATCTCCATGTGTGGATGAGACAGTGGTGCTTCCAAGAGGGATATAGGCTTATTAGGAACTTTGAGTAATGAGGTGTATACAGGATGGAAGAGGTCTTAGAGAAGTTTTTAAACTAAGGGCTGTGGGAAAGCTGACAGGTGAGGGGGAGCACAGGGTTTGGACAGAGACATCCCTTAGGGGATGATTTAGTAAAAGGATGCTCCATATTCTAGTAAAAAGAAGAGGATAAAAGTTGATAAAATACAGGTAGGAATTGATGAGTAACAGTCAAACAAAGTCACATACAGGTAAATCATTTGATAAGTTCTTGTATAGGAATACTAGAACTTCAAATATAAATACTAAGATGGGTGAATGGGAGTGGCTGGTTTTAAATGAGGATATTGATTATAATAGGCATCACAGAAAACTGATGGGATGATGATGGGACATGGTGATACCAGGGTATAGAATATATAGGTTGTGCTGGTGGGAGTGTGGTTCTATATGTGAAAGAAAACAGTCAAATATAGTAAAAATATTGAATCAAACTGTACCATAGAATATGGATAGAAATTCCAAGCTTGAATAATAAAAGTATAGCAGTAGGAATATATGACCGTCCATAATGTTGGTGGTGGTTGTGAAATGCTCAGGGAGATAGGAAAGGCAAAAACAAAACACCAATAATTTAACTATCCTCTTATTGACTGGGTGCATGTCACCTCAGGATGGGAGGCAGAGAACATTTCTAGACCCTATTAACAACTGCTTCTTGGAGTAGCTAGTCCTGGAACCCACTAAGGGAGAGGCAATACTTGATTTAGTTCTAAGTGGCGCACAGAATCTTGTCAAATAAGTAAATATAGCTGAACTGCTTGGTAATAGCGACCATAATGTAATTAAATTTAACATCCTTGTAAGGGGCAAAATGCCAAAGAAACCCACCACAGTAGTTTTAAACTTCAAAATAATGAGCTACACAAAAATGAGGAAGCAAGTGAAATGGAAATTAAAAAGAACAGTCACAAGAGTGAAATGTCTGCAAGCTGCATGGAAACTTTTTAAAAACACCATAATAAAGGCTCAAACTAATGTATACCCCAAATTAAAAAAAATGCCACCGTGACTGACCAAGAGAGTAAAAGAGATGATGAGAGACAAAAAGGCTTTTTTAAAAACTTGGGAGGAGCAAAAACTCTGGCAAGTCAAGTGTAAAAGTACAATTAAGGAGGCAAAAAAAACTTTGAAAAGCAACTAGTAAAAGACACAGAAACTAACAGCAATTTTTTTTAAGTACATCAGAAGCAGGAAGCCTGCCAAACAACCAGTGGTGGTAATGGATGATCAAAGTACTAAAGGAGCACTCCTGGAAGACAAGACAGTTGTAGAGAAACTAAATGAATTCTTTGCATTGGTTTTCAATGCAGATGATGTGAGAGAGATTCCCACACCTAACCCATTATTTTTAAGTGATGAATCTGATGAACTGTCCAGACTGAGTCAGTAGAGTGTTTTGGAACAAAGTGATAAATTGAACAGTAATAAATCACCAAGACCAGATGACACTCACCTAAAAGTTCTGAAGGAACTCCAATATGATATTGCGAAACTGCTAACTGTTATAAGTAATCTATCATTTAAAGCAGCCTCTGTACCAGTTGATTGGAGGATAGCTGATGTAATTCTGATTTAAAAAAACAACAACAAAAACTCCAGAGGTGATTGTGGCAATTACAGGTGCATAAACCTAACTTCAGTACCATGGAAAATTGATTGAAACTAAAGTGAAGAACACAATTATCAGATATTTAGATTAACACAATATGTTGGGGAAAGAGTCAGACAGCTTTTGAAAAATGGAAATCATGCCTCACCCATCTATTAGAATTCTATGTAAGGTCCTTCATCAAAGGCTCTTAAGCAAAGTAAGCTGTCATGGTGTAAAAGAGAAGATCCCGTCATGAATCAGTAATTGGTTTAAAGATAAGAAACAAAGGGCAGCAATAAATGGTCAGTTTTCACAGTGGAGAGAGGTAAATAGTGGGGTCCCCCAGGGACCTGTACTGGGCCCAGTGCTGTTCTACATATTAATAAATGATCTGGAAAAAGAGGTAAATAGTGCGGTGGCAAAGTTTGCAGATGATAAAAAAAAATTACTCGATTATTAAATCTAAAGCTGATTGCAAAGCTATCACAAAACAGGGTGACAGCAACAAAATGGCAGAGGACATTCAATGTTGATAAGTACAAAGTAATGCACAGTGGAAAATATATTCCCAACTATACATACAAAATGATGGGATCTAAATTAGCTATTACCACTCAAGAAACAGTGGTCATGGATAATTCTCTGAGAAATCTGTTAATGGCAGTCAAAAAAGCTAACAATGTTAGGAACCATTAGGAAATGGATAGGTAATAGGACAGAAAATATCCTAATGACACTAGATAAATCCATGGTACACTTGCAGCTTGAATACTGTATATAGTTCTGGTCATGCCATGTCAGAAAATATGTATTGGAACTGCAAAAAGTATAGAGAAGAGCAACCAGAATGATTGAGGTATGGAACTTTTGAATGTGGAGAAATTAAAAAGACTGAGACTGGTGAGCTTAGAAAAAAGATGTCTAAGGGGGAATATGATAGAGGTCTTTAAAATCATGAATGGTATGGAGGAAATGTTATTTACCTTTCACATAAAACAAGAACCAGGGATCACTGAATGAAATTAATGGGCAGTGGGTTTAAAACAAACATAAGGAAATACTACTTCTACAATGCATAGTCAACCTGTGGAACTCATTGCCAGGGGATGTTGTTGTGGAGGCCAAAAGTATAACTGGGTTAAAAAAAGAACTAGATAAATTCATGGAGGATAGGCCCATTAATGGCTATTAGTCAGGATGATCAGAGAGAGAGAGACTCAAATTCTGGATGTCCCTAAGCCTCTGATAGCCAGAAGCTGGGACTGGATGATGGGTTGGATCACTCAATCAACCCCTTATTCTTTTCATTTCCTCTGAAGCACTTGGCACAGGTGGCTGTTGGAAGACAGGATAATGGCTAGAAAGACCATATGTCTGAACCAGTATGGCCACTCTTATGTTCTTTCTTTACTATATATACACCTAATCAAGATTTATATGAAATAAATGACCCATAGAAGATACCATGCACATAAAATACTTTAGATTAAAATTAGAGAGGCATAATCGTTACTCAGGTCGGATGTTTGTTTTAGAAAGACTTATTTAAAAATCATGAGGCCTGATTCCCCCTTCCCACCCCTCGACACTACTTTCAGTTTTGTGTGCACAAGTTTTGTGCCTGCCATAAGTTGCAAGGTGCAAAGAATAGCATTTCGACATCTAACTACATGACTGCACTTACCAATTTAAATAATTTAATCCTAAGTATAAAATATTGAAGATCAGGGTCAGGCTTTTAAAATATATACAAAAGCAACAAAAACACCCCAATTTTCTTAATGTTTGGGTATCCACAATTGAGCTTTGAATTTAATGTACTCCATAAAGATGAATAGCCAAGTTCACAGATTTTCTGATGTAACTGTTTCAGTTTATGTGGCTTCATACCAAATGAAATAGCAGGACATTTGAGTTACAAACTGAAGTTTGATTACTTCATTTTATGTTTTCAAGTGAAAGATTGGAACCTAGTAATAGAGCAAAATCCACAGAAAAGTAGAATTTTTTTACTCCATACCTGAGCATCTTCTGTATTTCAAGTCAACAGTTTTACTTGGGATATAGTGGATTCAGTGTGTATGTTATGTTAATCCATCACCAAGTGTATAAAGGGTAAATACTAACATGAAACCCTAATTCCAACTAGAAAGAGAGTATAGGCCTATTTCTGTGGGCCTTACTAGGAAGGCGGCTGGAGTCTTTAAAATATACATTTTAATTTTTCTTTGGTTTTAATATCAGCAAAATTCTAGGATGTCTGGAAAGCTATTTGTAGTATGGGGCTGCAGCCATATTATATCCTGAGAGCCTGTGCTAGTGATGCATGCACAAACAATAGCAATTGTCGTGATCCTAAATCTTAAACAAAAAATAAAATGCATGGATGTTGCATAGAGTTGCTGCTTTCAAGAGACAGTCAAATTTTAAAACGTTTATATCTGCTGTGTTGGAGTTGGTTGGAAAAACATCAATGGAACCATTTTCCATCAGAAAATGCAGTCCCACTGAAATCAGAAGAGTTTGAAATTATGTTAATTTCACCAAAATTTTTTTTGAGAAAAACCAAAAAGAGAACAGTTTTGACAATGTCCAGGTCTGTTCTTTCTTTTGGTTTTTCTCCAAAACAAAATTTGGGCAAAATCCACATAGATTTTCAAAACAAAGTCAATTCAAAATAAAAAATTGACATAATATAGAATGAAATAAGTTAGAATATAAAACAAAATTGAAGTAAAAAGCAAACTTTTTGATCCAGTTTTTTAAAAAAATCTTCCTTCACTGAGAATTGACAATCCTTACAAAATGGAATTTACATCCTCCTCATAGCTCTACTAACCATACATAACAATGTCATATCAAACACATGAACATATATAGGCTATGTGTAAAATAAGTTGTATTACTAAGCTGTAACAGTGTACCAATTTCCTGTGTAACACTGGGATATACTTCTTTTAGCTTTATGAAAAGAAATACATCACTTCCAGCACTTACCTGTATATTTATCACATATGTAGTTATATCCTAATTAAAAATTTTCCTGTTAACCTACCTGCAAAGATCTTTTAAAATAATAAATAGTTTAAAAAAACTAATAAAGTTAAAATAAAAATGCCAAATAGTCAGCTTTGTCTGTACAAATAAACTAAGGGGAAGGAGTTATAAGAAAAAACAGGAAAATGCTATGGTTCAGTATTTGACACAGACTCTCTGGATTTGATTTTCAGAGAGTAAAGTTCTCAAGCTGTGGTCATGGACCTACTTGAGTTTCACAGAGCACTTGTTGTGGATCCATGGAGAGCTGGTTCATCACATGGTACTTGCTCTCTTTATTTCCAGTTGCTAAATCACATCAGAAACTGTTAAAAATACATTAAAGTGCAGTCCTCCTCTGAAAATTAGTTTGGTAAAAATGGCACTGTGGGGTTCTCGGTTATTATGTCTCAGTGATTTCTGTGTCAGATGTTCTCAGAGCACAAGTAAAAAGTTTTCCACATCAACACCAAAATGCCTCTAGACTCATACTGACCTCTGAGTGAAACTTGGTTCTTTCTGTCTCATGCACTGAAAGTAATAAAAGCTCTGCCACAGTGTAGCAGATAATTTTTCATCTGTGTATGGATTCATATTTGATACTAAATAGAATTAATGTTATTGAATTATAAAATCTGTTTTTAAAAGCAAACTGGTTTCAATTTGACACCTTCAGTTAAGACTCTTAATTTGCATAAAATGGTGGTATTTAGGGTAGGAAGAAGGGCAGAAAACCTTTGGAGAGTGTGCCTATGTGTAAGTAAAAGCCAGAATTATGCAGAGAGTCAACATTTTATGTATATAACTTTTTTTTTTTTTAAAGAAAACCAAGTTGTACTCATTGCTTTGCATAAGCAATGTTTTTTCCCCTGCACAACTGTTAAGGAACTTTGGGGACTCAATGGGCATTTCACAAGAGACTCATCTCTTCCTCAGAGGGTGCATACAGGTCACAGATTGTTGGGTGGATCAAAGTAACTCTGGAAGGTATAAGTGAGGGACAGTGACTCCAGACACTTGAAATTAAAGCCTGTCTCAGACAGGAGGGCCTGCTAGAGGGATGAGAGGAAAGAACAAAGATGTTTTATAGAAATGTAAATTTTTTTAAAAAATCATTGAGTGTACCTTGACTGCTCACTTTCAAAAGAAATCAACTGTGAATAGGATAGCTGGGTGTTCATCTTCTTCACTGGGTTTGGGCAGGGTGTGGAGGTTGGTGGAGAGGATGTCTGCACATGAACATTCTGTGAACAATCCTATGCTTTTCCCTTTCATCGCTGTACTCATTAGAGCAACTATGAACCCAAAGTACATCAGAAGTATATTTGAGGCTCTGGGTGAATGCAAGCATTACTATTTATATTGTTCATGTGCTGACAGTTAAAAGGCAAGTAACTTTTTGTTGGTGGTCTTTGTTTTTTGTGCTTTGTGGATTTAAGATCAGACATTCTAGGCAGATTAGGGGAGCATGCCAGGGCAGAAACTGATTTCATTTTTTGGTGCTCAGATGGTAACAAAGGGTATTTGATTTTATCTTAGTGATGGCTCAGGCATCTTACATTTACACGTCTAGTAGTGAGATTCTGTACAGTTCTGAAGGGAACATTGCTTTCAGTGTATTTGCAGTCACACACGTTTTTAAAGCTCTGACACTGAGTGAATGTCTCTTATCTACCAGGCAGTAATATATTAAAAAAAAAAAATCCATCAGATTAGTTAACTATGACCTCCCCTGCCTGAATCTATGCTATGCTGTCCTTAATCACACACTTTTCCAGGTGTTTCCTCTAGATATCCTAGATTCTTCCCCCACAACTGATGTTAAATCAGTAAATCTGTAGTATCCTTCTGTGTTTCTTGATTACTTCTTTAAAAATGGCTATCTTTGCCACGCAGTCTTCAGGACAGTGTCCTTAATTTTAGGGCTGACAACAGACTAGTAAGGGTATGAGGGTAAATAGGGTTAAAGGAAAAAACCCTGTTCAAAACTTGTCGGATACAGAGGGGCATGGGATTTCTCATGAACAGTTACCAGGGCCATTTAGCTCTTTTTAACAGCTTGTAAGGAGAAAAGTATAGGTAAATGGAAAAATTTATCCAATAGGAGATAGATTCATAGAATATTAGAGTTGGAAGGGACCTCACGAGGTCATCTAGTCCAACCTCCGCTCAAAGCAGGACTAACCTCAGCTAAATAATCCCAGCGAGGGTTTTGTGAAACCGCAGCTTGAAAACCTCTAAAGATGGAGATTCCACCACCTCCCTAGGTAACCCATTCCAATGCTTCACCACTCTCTTAGAGAAAAACGTTTTCCTAATGTCCAACCTAGATCTCCCCCACTGCAAGTTGAGACTGTTGCTCCTTGTTCTGTCATCTGCCACCACCAAGAACAGCCTAGCTCCATTCTCCCTGGAACCCCCTTTCCGGTAATTAAAGACTGTTATCAAATCCCCCCTCATTCTTCTCTTCTGCAGACTAAACAGGCCTAGTTCCTTCAGCATCCCCTTATAAGTCTTGTGCTCCAGCCCCCTAATCATTTTTGTTGCCCTCCACTGGACTCTCTCCAACTTGTCCACATCCTTTTTGTAGTGGGGGACCCAAAACTGGACACAATACTCCAAATGCGGCCTCACCAATGCTGAATAGAGGGGAATAATTACTTCCCATGATCTGCTGGCAATACTCTTACTAATGCAGCCCAATATGCCATTAGCCTTCTTGGCAACCAGGGCTCACTGCTGACTCTCATCCAGCTTCTTATCCATTGTAACCACCCAGGTCCTTTTCTGCAGAACTGCTGCCTAACTTATCGGTCCCCAGTCTGTAGCTGTGCATGGGATTCTTCCGTCCTAAGTGGAGGACTCTGCACTTGTCCTTGTTGAACCTCATCAGATTTCTTTTGGCCCAATCCTCCCATTTGTTTAGGTCCTTCTGTATCCTAGTCCTCCCTTCCACTCCCCCTAGCTTAGTGTCATCTGCAAACTTGCTGAGGGTGCAGTCTACCCCATCCTCCAGATCATTAATAAAGATGTTGAACAAAACCCGCCCGAGGACTGACCCCTGGGGCACTCCACTTGTGACCGGCTGACAGCCAGACATGGAGCCATTGATCACTACTCATTGAGCCCTATGCTCTAGCCAGTTCTCTATCCATTTTACAATCCATTCATCCAACCTGTACTTCTTTAACTTGCTGATAAGAATACTGTGGGAGACTGTATCAAAAAGCTTTGCTAAAGTCAAGGTATATCATGTCCACTGTTTTCCCCACATCCACAGAGCCATCACCTTTTCATAGAAAGCAATTAGGTTGGTCAGGCATGACTTGCCCTTGGTGAATCCATGTTGACTGCTCCTGATCACCTTCCTCTCTTCCAAGTGCCTTGAAATGGATTCTTCGAGAACCTGCTCCATGATTTTTCCAGGGATTGAGGTGAGGCTGACCGGTCTGTAGTTCCCTGGATTCTCTTTCTTCCCTTTCTTGAAGATGGGCAGTATATATTTGCTTTTTTTCCAGTCATCAGGGACCTACCCCAATTGTCACGAGCTTTCAAAGATAATAGCCAATGGCACTGAAGTCACATCAACTAACTCCCTCAGCACCCTCTGGTGCATTGCATCTGGCCCCACGGACTTGTGTATGTCCAATCTTTCTAAATAGTCTTGGAACTGTTCCTTTAGCACTGTGGGATGTTCACCTCCTCCCCATTCTGTGCCGCCCAGTGCAGTAGTCTGGGAGCTGACCTTGTCTGTGAAGACAGAGGCAAAAAAGGCATTGAGTACCTCAGCTTTCTCCACATCCTCTGTCACTAGGTTGCCTCCCCCATTCTGTAAGGGGCCCACACTTTCCCTAATCTTCCTCTTGTTACTAACATACCTGTAGAAACCCTTTTTGTTCCCCTTTACATGCCTTGCTAGCTGCAAATCCAATTGGGCTTTGGCCTTCCTGATTTCATTCCTGCATGTTCAAATAGTATTTTTATAATCCTCCCTAGTCATCTGACCAAGCTTCCACTTCTTGTAAGATTTTTTGTGTTTAAGCTCACCAATTAATTCTTTGTTAAGCCAAACTGGTCGCCTACCATACTTGCTATTCTTTCTGCACATTGGGATGGTTTGTTCCTGTGACCTCAATAAGGCTTCTTTAAAATACAGCCAGCTCTCTTGGATTTCTTTCCCCCGCATATTAGCCTTCCAGGGGATCCTGCCCATCAGCTCCCTGAGGGAGTCAAAGTCTGCTTTTCTGAAGTCCATGGTCCCTATCCTGCTGTTCTCATTTCTTCCTTTTGTCAGGATCCTGACCTCGAACATCTCATGGTCACTGCTGCCTAGGTTGCCACCCACTTCTACTTCCCCTACCAAAACTTCCCTGTTTGTGAGCAGCAGGTCAAGAGCAGCACACCCCTAGTTGGTTGCTCCAGCACTTGCATCAGGAAGTTGTCCACAACACTCTCCAAAAACTTCCTGGATTGTCTGTGCCCTGCTGCATTGCTCTTCCAGCAGATGTCAGGGTGATTGAAGTCCACCATGAGAATCGGGTCCTGTGAACTGGAAACTTTCCCTAGTTGACTGAAGAAAGCCTCATCTGCCTCATCCTCCTGGTCTGGTGGTCTATAACAGACACCCACCACAACATCACCCTTATTGTTCTTGCTTCTAAGCTTAACCCAGAGACTCTCAACTGGCTTATTTCATACTGGTGCTCAGAGCAATCATAGTGCTCTCTTACATGCAGTGCAACTCTTCCACTCTTTCGCCCTTGCCTGTCCTTCCAGAACAGTTTATACCCATCCATGACAGTACTCCAGTTGTGTGAGTTACTCCACCAAGTCTCAGTTATTCCAGTCATGTCATAGTTTCTTGACTGTGCCAGGACTTCCAATTCCTCCTGCTTGTTTCCCAGGCTTCTTGCATTTGTGTATAGGCACTTGAGATAACTAGCCAATTGCCCTACTTTCTCAGTATGAATCAGGAGTCCTCCCTTTTGCACCCTTCTCCTTCTACTTCCTTGTGGTGTCCCACTTCCACACTTACCTTCGGGTCTAGGTTTCTGTCCCCCATCGAACCTAGTTTAAAGCCCTTCTCACTAGGTTAGCCAGTCTGTCTGCGAAGATACTCTTCCCTCACTTTGTTAGGTGAATCCTGTCTCTTTCTAGTAATCCTTCTTCCTGGAACAAAATCCCATGATTGAATAATCCAAAGCCCTCTTTCTGACACCACCTGCATAACCACGCATTTACTTCTGCAATGCGACGGTCCCTACCTGGGCCTTTTTCTTCAACAGGGTGGATGGACAAGAACACTACTTGCACCTCAAACTCCTTTATCCTTCTTCCCAGAGCCACATAGTCTACAGTGATTTGCTCAATGTCATTCTTGGCAATGTCATTGGTGCCCATGTGGAGAAGTAGGAAAGGGTAGCGGTATGAGGGCTTGATGAGTCTCGGCAGTCTCTCCGTCACATCCTGAATCCTAGCTCCAGGCAAGCTGCACACTTCTCTAGTTTCCCAGTCCAGATGGCAGATGGATGACTCCGTCCCCCTCTTCCTCTTTGGTGTGGTGGTCGTGGAACCCCCATCCCTAGGACAATGCATCCCTTGCCTTCTAATCAACAGGGTCTCCTTCTGATCCATTCCTTCAGATGAGTCTCTGCCATAGTACCTGTGCGGAGAGCCTGGAAATGATTCTTTACCTTTATCTGCATGGCAGGCATATAGGCTCTCTTTCTTTGGGAGGTCACATGCTGCCAATTTTTTTCCCTGTTCTTCAGTTTCCCCTGCACTGCCTTCTTTGAATGTTCCTCACACTGTGCCTGCAGTAACAAATTATGTCTTTGATCGAGAAAGACTTCATTTTCTTTAATGCAACGCAGGGTTTTATGGGTGTGTGTGTGTGTGTGTGTTTATGTGTGTGTATGGTATATAGATGTTTATGGTTTTATATAGTTTCACTCATCTGGTTTTTTTGGGTTATTTTCTCTTATTGCTGCAGCGATGGAGTTTTGTAAACAATCAATCTAGTTCATGCTCAGCAATGTCACTACCAATGCACAGTGCCAGTGTTCCTGATGCTATTTCATAATTTCAGGTTTATGATGCTCAGCTATTGCAAATAAATTGCCTTTACTTGCTGAGGTACAGACTGCAATTCTGGGGGCAGAGGGTGAGGGATGGGGGAGAGAGAGAGAGAGGAGCGTGCGCACAGGTGCTCTTCTCAATCATGCTAATGAAGTCCTGAATTTATTTCCTTAGTGATACTTACCCTAATTTCACCACAGATGTCAGAATTTTGAGCACTCATACAATTTTAAATTATTTTGGCTGGATTTGTGAAGTAACCTAAAACAAGCAATCACGGTGACTTAATGAATACTATTTATTCCTAATGTTAAGTATATATTTAGGAATAAAAATAAGACAGTTCAACAACGAATACACAAATATACTGAACTTCAGATATACCTTTCCCAAGAAGAAGAAAGAAAACATGTTCTCCCCACCCCCATGTTCACACAGGCAGTTAAAATCATATTCAGAACAAACTGTTTATTACAATTCTCCTAAGCAATACAGACTAAAAGCATGCCCAGCATGTTTTGACAGCATGAATCCTGCTATAGTGAATGCTTGAGAATTGGCATATCTGATGTTCTGTAATGTTTCAGTGATAAATTATTTTGATGTTTGTTTGAGCTCCTACATACTGTAGTAACTCCCTTTTTTAACTGGAAATCTTTGATAAATAACTTTAAATTGTTGGTAGACAGAGTCCGAGCACAGGGACTAGGAATTCCTGAATTCTGGTCCAACACTCATGGCCTTTGGTAAGTCACTTAACATCTTAACATTTGTCAAAAGGGAATAAAAACATTACTTGCCTATCTCATACGAGTATTGTGAAGATGTTGTGAGTTAGTGTAAAGTGCTTTTATTGCCTAAAGCAGGCCTGGATTAGGGTATAGGCACTATAGGCCTCTGCCTTGGGCCCCAGCTCTTGGAGTCATATGACTGTGTTAGACTATCAGATATCATTTTAAAAAAAATTCTAGCACTCATGGATCAATAATAAAGCTTGAAAATGTAAATCAAGCATTATAGCTTTAGTGTTGCCTAATTTGTGCTGCAGCCATCCTGAAATAGCTTTGGGGTTGTGAACTGCCCTATGCATCTCAATGTGGTGTTGCTGATTCGAATGGCATGTTTGTACTGGCGTGTACCAGCGTCCTAGCTCATGTGTGCACACATGCTTGCCAAACATATCTTTGAGCATCCACACTGCAGAGCCGTACACTCCTCAGACCTGTGTATCTGCTTTCATATGGAAGCTGCAGTTACACGTGTTTGAAACTAATATTTCTGGGGACATGTCCCAGGATTCTTAGTGTCTTGCTAACATAAGCCACACACTGTTGAATATATTGTGGGGGAACTTGTCTGTTGTTGCTGGCCCTTGTGCAGAAGTGTTCTTAGCCAGCCAGTACATTTAGCTGAAGTGTTTCTTGCTCTTCTGATAATCTGTGGATCCAGTACTGTTGGATGAGCTGCTCCTGTTTGTGACTGAACTGTTTATTGCAGCAGGATACAGGGAGAAGGTCTCTGAGATGGTACAGAAATGTCATCCACCAATTTCTGACCAGAAAGTGGCAATGGGGACTCGGACGGGAATTAATCCATGGCAGACTGGGGATAACTCTTGCATGCTACATTCCCTGTGGATTTGCCGTTTGTAGACCACTGCTTCTGGTGCAAGACAACTTACACAGTTTGATGGGATCACATAATCATGCCCATTTAGAGTGGCCAGCAATGACTCCAGACCTTCATGGAACTGTCAGGAGCTTGCTCTAATCCTTCAGCTCCATGACATGCAAATGAGGAAGGCCATGTCAGTCCAGAAATGGCTTGCTATTGCCATCTGGAAGTTGTCTACCCCAGGCTACTATAGATTGGTGGCTAAATGGTTTGGTGTTGACAAGCCAACTGTCAATGCTGTGTAGGTTGTGAGACAATTAATACTGATTCACTCACAGGGGTGAACATAACAGCTGGCTTGGAGAGAATGGGATTCCTCCTCTGAAGTGGGAGCAATGACAGCACTCATGTGCATGCCTGTAGTTTTCTGCATGAAGGAGCACACGAACATGCCAACTGCTAGGACACTACTTGGTTGTCCTGCAGACCCTAGATGACCATGAAGGCAGATGCATCCTATGTTGGTGTTCATGAATCAGCAAGGTGCATGATGACAGGGAGCTGAGGAGATCTGGCCAGTTTGGACATGCAGGGAACTTAACTATGTTTTGATGGAATAGCAACAGGGTTTTCCTGCCCATTGCTACTTTAGAGGACCACACTACTCGTCTGCAATGTGTAATGAATGATATTGTACTCTGATCATAGAGTACCTGGCAGCAGGCTTAATTACTCATTTAGCAGTTGCACGATGCTGGTGCAGTGTGCATTTGACAGGCTGAAGGCCTGTGAGAATAAGGGGTTGAATTTTTGCATAGAGTGGGCTGAAAACACCTCTGTGTTACCAGATTTGCCTGTCACATTGAGGTATGCTTATTTATTAGGATTACCTTCCTGGAAGAGGGGGTGTGATTCTGTTAATGTGCTGCTTGTGTTATTTGTGTTCATATGGCTATAAGTCTCCTGCCAATGGAGCTATCCTGCAGGACCTAAGGTTTCCAGGGCTGGGTTCCTGCAGCCCCAGATTCAAATAACCTTCCCCCCCCTTCCCCCTCCTCCCGATACACGCAACCATTCCAGATTAACTGAGTGCATCTGAGCGGACCGGGCTATCAGCACTCTCAGTTGACTCTTATATATCCCTGAACTCAGCAGGCTGGGTTACACAGCACTGTCAGCTGTCACCCTTATGTGCCCATTGCACCACACTAGAATGGAGCACACTTATGAGCAGGCTGGGTCCAAACAGCACTTTTCAGCTGTTCCCTTATATGCCCCCTGGACTCAATCAGACTGGGTCAAACAGCACTTTCAGCTGTCCCCCTTATGTGCCCATGGGCTCTGTAGGCTAGGCAGAGCAGCGCTTCTCAGCTGCCCCCTCTATATACCTCTTTGAAACACAATTGTTCTAGCAGTAACCCCCTTGATAAGCAAACCCCATAGGATTTTGGGCACTCCAGGGATCTTTGGCTTAGGTAAAAGAAGCGTTGCTACAAGATAGAGAAACCAAGAACACAAAGGAGTAAATGCATTTGGAGAGAGAGAGAGAAACTGGCAACCAGCTTGATTATAATAGTTTATTGCCAGGTATTGTGGTACGCCAGCCCCCCTTTCTGGCGTTCGCCCACTGGCAACAGTCCCTATAGGCAGTGGGGCCTAAGGTAATCCCACTCCAGTCCAGGTGAGTCTCTGGGTCTTCCCCTCTCTTTGGCCCTTCCCTACAGGGCAAGCGGGTGCAGGCCTTTCTGTAGGCCTGAGGGGCTGTCTCCCCAACCTTAGCAACCTCTACCTCCAAACCTCCAGCAACTCCTTCCTCTCCTCCTCCCAGTCTGTAGTGCAGGCAGGGTTTAAGTACACCTGGGAAGGTTCTTAATTGGCTCCAGGTGCCCCTGATTGCCCAGTGTGGGTTTACGTACACCTGGGCAGACTCTTAATTGGCTCCAGGTGCCCCTGATTGCCCAGTGTGGGTTTACGTACACCTGGGTAGGCTCTTAATTGGCTCCAGGTGCCCCTGATTGCCCAGCTGTAGCCTCTCTCCTGCCTGTAGGGAAGAGGGCTTTGAGCATTCTAGGGCTCACATATCGGCCCTGAAGTACCCTGCCGTAGCCATCTGGCTTGGCTTTACCACAGTATATAAAACTTATGATACTAAGAGTGATGCCATACAAGGAGAGAAAAACAATCTAACACAATACAATAAAATTACAGTAGGGGTATTGGAGAAGGCTAGCCCAGGTTTGATTACAAAAGTAGAAAGTTATCCCTGGATATGAGAGAGAGAGAGAATAAATATTGGGGAACGTTTTGGGGGAAGTGGGGATCTCACCACTCCTTGCAGCTCAGAAGTTCCCAGGAGACAGGCTGTTCAGCTTAGAGTCAGGAGCACTTGAGAGAGAGGCAAAGCTCACAACAGGATCAGTCAGGAAAAGGGGAAGCAGGCAGCATTTGGGTCCAGGCATCAGAAGAAGAGAGTTTGAATTTTAGGTAGAGGTTTTTTATAGAACCAGGTTTGTTTGTGGGTAAACAATGTCTCAATGAAGTACCCCAGAGTGGTTTTCTCTATGCTGGACAATAGGAGCCGATCACTCCCATCTATGGTCAATGTTCCTTGGGGGGAGCTCACAATGCAACCAGGCAGACTCAGTGTTTTGCATATCAATACTAGAATGGTCTGATAACTGTGGAACTGGATGGGTGTAGGTGTGAGTTCATTTACATCAAGAGCAGAGATCTCTCATCATGCAGTGTGTCTCTGCCTTGCCAATCCCAGAGTTCAGTGCAGTTCCTGCTTTGGAACTTGGTTTTCCATTCTTCATGTTAATTCTTGTTCTATCTTCGATGTACATAAGGCTCCAGTTCTCCATTCAATGTGCTAATTGAGATGCCTCTTTTTACATCTTCTATGTAGATGAGGCATGGGGAGTTGTCTCAATCCTATCACCCTTGTTTGGAGGGTTTTAGGTGTGTCTTCCACTGCCTTTTCATTGCTTTTGTTTCTGTTGGGGAGGGGGGATTCAGGTGAGCCAGAGAGAGTAGGGGTTTTGTGCCCTGGTTCCCCAAGAACACAGAGCTTCCAGGTAACAGCTGGCCCAGAAAAAACAACTGGAAAGTGCACTTGTCATGGTCCAGAAGAGCAAGGAAAATAAAGAATATCTTGTATGCCCATATCTTTGCATAGCAGTGATGTGACAAGGATCGTGTGATTATCTTGGGATGGGGGATCATAATGTTGTGTACTGTTGGCTTTTTGCTGATATTCTGTTTGTTTTTGCTGATGGTTTTCATTTGAATGAATGAATTTAATTGAATTTGATTTCATTAAAATTTTTGGATACAACTTCCTCACTCTCTTCTCCATCCCCTCCCCTTCCCCCAAGAACTCTCATGTCAAAATATTGTACAGCTGAACCAATTTATTAACAAAAACCAAAAGTATTTTCCCACCTGCCTGTCTACAGATAACTATTTATAAAGGTGAACGGTGAAATATAGTGGAAACTGATAATAAGGTGCTAAGAGGGGTTTCCCAGCCAGTAGGTGTTAGATCCATGGAAAAAATAGGCCATTGAGGTGTGTGCCTCCATTTACATAGGTCACTTGTCTGCCATCTTAGCCTTCCATCTACCAGTGAATGGCAGATTGATGTTTTCCCATGAAATGATCGTCAGGTTTCTCAAGGGGCTGAAAAGGCTCTACCATCAAGTCCGACAGCCCACTTCACTGTGGGATCTGAACCTGGTCCTGTCCAGGCTCACAGGGGTCCCCTTCGAGCCCTTAACATTGTGTTCCCTGCTTCTTCTTTCATGGAAAGTCACTTTCCTGGCTGTGATCACATAAGCTAGGATGTCTGACATAAGGGCTCCCACATCAGAGTCACCCTACACAGTGTACTTTTAGGACAAGCTCCATTTGCCACCCTATCTGGCCTTCCTTCTGAAGATGGAATATTAGTTTCACACTAGCCAAGACACCATCTTACCAGTTTTCTTTTCAAAACCTCACAAGTCCACTGAAGATCAGAGGCTCCATACCTTAGATGTTAGGAGGGCCCTCACTTTTTATACTGGAAGAACCAAGCTCTTTTGCAGGTTGCCACAGATCTTTGTAGGATAGTTGATAGGATGAAAGGCCTGCCGGTGTCATCCCAAAGAATCTCAGCCTGGATAACAGCCTGTATCAAGATGTGCTACAAGCAGGCGAATGTCATGCCTCCAGCCATTTTGCCTCTGGCAAACAGCAATCCCTGTCTATCCTGGATAATAGCCATTAATGGACCTATCCTCCATTAGTTTATCTAGTTCTTCTTTGAATCCTGTTATAGACTTGGCTGTCACAACATCCTCTAGCAAGGAGTTCCACAGGTTGACTGTGCATCGTGTGAATCATAGAATACTAAGGTTTGAAGGGATCTCAGGAGGTCATCTAGTTCAACACCCTGCTCAAAACAGGACCAACCTGAGCTCAGTCATCCCAGCCAGAGATTTGTCAAGCCAAACCTTAAATACCTCTAAGGATGGAGATTCCATCACCACCTCCTTAGGTAACCTATTCTAGTGCTTTACCACCCTCCTAGTGAAAGTTATATTTCCTAATATGCAACCTAGACCTCCCCCCGTGCAACTTGAGACCATTGCTGCTTGTTCTGTCATCTGACACCACTGAGAACAGCCTAGCTCCATCCTTCATGGAACCCCCTTTCAGGTAACTAAAGAAATATGTGACCTATCCTATCCAAGAAAATCTGGACCCTATCCTTATTAGTAGCAATTGTCCTCCAATCGGTATCTGGGGAATTAGTTTCCCATAATCACACAATTTCCAACAGTATTGATTTAATTAAAAACATTGAAGGTCTCTATCTGTATCCAAAGCAGATCCTGGCAATCTGTAGCATACCTCAAACGCTGTCCCAGGGGAGCATCTGGCAGCTTTCTTCCCCAAAGTTATTTTGACCTAAACAAACTGTTCTTTCCTGGAGACCACCGAACATTTTGTCTTATAATTCTCTTCTGACAGAACAGAGGGTGAAACTCCTGTTAGCTTCAATGGGGCCAGAATTTCACTCAGAATCTCCTAATCTTGTTTCTACAGCTCTTTGGAATTGCATTGATTACAGCATGACTGACAGATTCTGCTCAGCAGCAGCTAATGTTTAAGGGATGTATGGACAAGCAGCCAGCAATTTATTTTTTCTAACTGTGTAAATCATAAAATAGTGTTTCTAGAGTAATGCAATACATCCTTCAGCTTTTGTTGGCTGGTTGTTTTGGCCTCAAGATTTTCAGTGGTTGGTGATCAGTAAGGATAGTAAATAGAGCACAATGCAAGTACAAGTGAAAGTGTTCAGACACTGCAACCAAAGCCCCTCTCTTCATTTAAAAATAGTAACTTTCAGACAGCCTTTGACTTGAACAAACTACAGTGTGATGTTGATCGCCTGGATCTGTCTGAGTCAGTATAGCTCGAATGACTTTCATCAACCATAAATTCTGAGTGAAAAGGAGGATTGAAGTACAAAATGGTTGTTTTCATCAAGGCTAGATTTGATGGTTTCAGTTGCCTTAGAATGTGCTTTCATCTAAACAATCTTCTTGTCATGTGTTATACGTACTGAAAGTGGAGCAGATAGAGTTGAAAATTTATGATGAAACACGAACAGTGGCTGTTCATGCCTATAAAAAAAATTGTGTGCTGGCCCTGGCTTTGACAGACTATGAAGGCAGCCTTCAGACAAAGGAATACTGGCCATGATATGAGACCTTGAGGTTGGAAGATTTAATGCAACACTACCTGAAGGTGTGAGGTTGTTTTTGCTGTACGTTTTTCTTTTGGACACAACACGTTTGATATTTAGCACATAAGAATCAAACTATTTATTGATTAATACGTGCAAGTTAATTAAATGAAAAAGATTTAATTCTTGGCTACTTATTTGTGTAGGAGGGTTTACTTCACTGAGAAATGTTGGATAAATCCTCAAAAGCTAAAACTATAGCCACAGCTTCCAATAAACTAATATTGTGAAAGATGACACATTAGCTGATAAATATAGAGCTCTGTACACAAATAAACATGCACAAACACTGTCCTACTCCTCTGTACATAACTTCCTTTTGGAAAATCAATTACTTTTATATTCTCTTGTTGAAACTTTTAGAGGAAAAATATATTGGTTAAATATTTTCACTTCACTGCCCTTACTCCCTTCCTAATGTCACAGCAGTCATGTAAAGTTCTGAGATAGACAGAAGGCTCAATACAACTTTATAGTTATAATATGAGACTCAGGAAGCATAACATTCTTTCAGGACAATGTACCTGATAAAGTGTCACAGATTATGACTGAAGAATACACAAAACTTCCTTATTGGATCTAAGATAGACATAGTTAAAATGCTTAAAGTAGAAAGCCTAGTGCTAGAGCATCCCTAAGTGTTAGAAAATGATTGGAAGGAGTTGACCCAGTTGATTCCTTTTAAGTGAGGGAAGGGAAGATAAAAGGGAGAGTTGTGGCTCAGGAGAATTTTCCTTCCATTTTTTTACCCACAGAAATGTCCATGCTGGAGTTCCATGGGAATCTTCCCTCCACATTATCTGGGCACCAGGAAGGGAAGGAGCCTGAGACATACCCTCAACAACACTTTCCTCTTATATTTAATCAAGGAATACACATAGCACCTTTTGATGTGGTCACATAAGCTCTTATGAGCTAAGTGAGATCAGGCTAGCGCTGTATGTAGATAGAACAGGATACCACCATGGAACGTCTAGTGTTTGATTCACCTCCTCCTAGATTTATATTGAACTGATGTCCCAGCAAGGTGTTAAAGGGCACAATGCTGCTAATAGTGCCTTTTTTTTTTAATGGGAGATATAGGACTGAGATCCCAGCGATGTGTGATTATGAATGATCCTGTAATACTTTTTCTGGGTGGGTAACTGTGGTGACTCCATATATTTTAAATTGTAATAATATTGTGACACAGTATCCCCTGTGGTTTTATTTGCATAAGTCAGTCTCCACTGCTGCCCTAAACTGCTATATAGTATTAAACAGAAGCTGCATTGGCTACATATTCAATAGATGGAGTGATTCTTGTATATAGTTGGTAAAATATCCCAGGTTCCGTCTGGCTGAAAGGTGCTTTGCAAATATAAGATTTTAATATTTTGTTTTCTTATGACTTATTTAGTTTAATACAGTTATTAGTTGAGTTGCTTTTAGTACATATTTGCCTTTTGAGTCCTTTCTGGTGTACTAAAGTCACCATTGGCTATGACCATGCTCAGTTCATTCAGTATAACATCATCTATAGGGAACTACTTTAATATATAGACAAGGCAGGGAACTATGTAATGATGCTTTGCATTAGCCTAGGCAGTGTGATAAAACATAAGACACAGAATTTTGTGAATAAAGTGCATTGAGTCTCACTAGAGTCCATGTAAAGATTGTTGACAAGTGAGCAGCAGACGCTAATGCTACTAAACTCTACTGGGCTACATAGAAGAAATTCTGAGACCAACAAAAATATTAAAACCCATATTAGATGTTCACAGTACATTAGAAGTCTGCTTACCCTTTGGCGATTAGAAGTTAATCTGTTTTTCCTTTTTAGAGGCTTGCATTCAATATGTAAACCATCATCTAGCTGTAATAGTAACATTTTGCATTATTTTATTTTCTTTCTAGCATTTAATTTGTTGCTTATGAAAGGTGCTGGTTGGAAATTCCAATGACTTAGCTACAGGACAGGTACAGCATAAAAAGTAGCAGTGCCTTATGCGTGTACTTTTTTATGTAAATCATCATGCTGCTATCAGATGGCAACTCTTCTGTCAGTACCAAACCAGGCCAGCTCCAAACGAAAGACACAGGTGAAAAGTTCTCTACACTGTTATAAATCACATGAGCTGTCCAGACACTTTGGTTCTGTATTTGATATGAAATCTTTGTACGTTTAGGCTAGTGGAGCCAGATTGTGGTCCACCCTGCATGCTCACTCAGTGGAATAAGAAATGACTGCTACCCTTTTCTGTGCAGGTGGGTGCAGAGTTGATCAGATAGTAAAATTTATAAATTACCTAACTGCCTTACTCTTTCTTTCCACTGAAAGTTGAAGAGATTTTAGTACTTTTAAGAATTTTACTTGATGAGTTGGCTATGCCCATCCCAGAGCATTGGGGGAACAAGGAGGCAGATAATGACTGAGTTATAATTTGCTTCCCAGGCTGCTCCTGGGGCAGCACAACAATGCACTGCCCTATACATAGCTCTTGTAGTAAAACTATAATTTAGTTCTTTATTAGTATAACTAAAATGTGGACATATTCATTTAAAAAAAAAATTGTCTCCTCATTCAACTTATGCCTTCAAGATGAGGTGATCAGGTGAGGCAACTTATCCCTAACATCAAAAGTTCAAATTCCACTCCATCATATAAAGATTCTTTACACTTGTCACCAATTCTTTTTCATGTGCCTCTTGTTGCACAGCCACATTACACAGAAGAGGCACTCATCTTTTGGAAGTGTCTGTTCCAATCTGATCATCTGATTAAAGATACAGAGCAAGAATTTTTGCAGAAACAATTTGGCAAATAATTTTGATTATTCAATCTGGGCTTATTGTGATCTGTTCAGACAATTTGTGAATTAAAGAGGCAAAATATTGTCCATATACATCTTTTTCTGAATTAGTTATCCAGGTCTAGTTTTTAATCTCCCCTCAGAATGCTAGGTTCCTTTGCTAAAAGATAACTAACTGCTCAGTAGGGTGTTACAAATTGATAGTGCATAGGACTTCATAAAGATACACTGGAGTAATTAAATTTCTTTTTCAGTAGCAATAGCATATTCATCTGCTCTTCAAAATGATAACCAAACAGCAAATGAAGAACAGCAGAACTCTTCAAACCAAAGCCACATGATTTAGATAACTACAGATGCTATATACATAAACAAACTGCTCTCCACAGAAGGTTGACTAGTCAGTAACCCCAAAACAAATTCGCAATTTCATCCACTAGTTTGTAAGTTGGAGGAAAGTTTTATGTAGTCTTATGAACCTGAAATACTAGAGTGCTAGCTGTAGTCAGACTGTGCTATGTATTGTGTTGTGAGCCTGTGGCTGTTTCTGGCATTCTAGCAACTAAAGTCTGGATCCGATAAGGTGCTGAACGTCTCCTCTAACGTGTTGATAGAGCTGTGTGAATAATGGAATTGTTCCTTTCCTGTCAATTCTGAAAAGGAAAAAAATTAGTTTTGGATAGGTAGTTTTGTTTGATTTGAAGCTTGTTTAAAAAAAACATTTAAAATTTTTAAATATAAGGGTAATTTTGAAACAAAAAGTTGTTTTGAACTGTAATATTGGAATGTTGATTTCCAAAACATTTAAATGAAACATGTTGATTTTTATGGGGATTTTTTTAAAAAGTCCCCCCCACCCTCATCCTCCCTCCCCCCCCGCCCCGCCAAACAAATTGGTGAAACCAAGACAAATTCCCAACACATTTTGGTATCATCCAATCTCCATTTTTGTCAAAAGGAGTCTTACTAAAATTTTTCAGTTAGCTCTAGTGCTGTGTCCTCAGCTTCCCTTGGTTTCAGTGACAATTTAAGAGCATGAGCACCTTGCTAGACTGAGCACTAGAAAGACAAGGCATTGAATTGTTCACCTGAATTGTTCATAGGAGATATTGCTTTCTGGAGGATGGTGCTGTATAGCTTTTTTCAATCTAAAAGTTCTAATAACAGATTAAAAGGTAAATTTTTAATATTTTCTAAAATAAGTGAATATTAACCTAGCAAATTCGGAGAACTATCCTCACTTTGAATGGTGGAATTATATTTCCCTTAGAATTCATTACTGAGTAGGAAGACTTGCTAGGACCTAATATTTTTAACATATGCTATTTGAGATACAACATGACTTGGGGAATTTGTAACAGTATATAGAGCCTTCGTTTCAGGACTGTGGGTTAAAGTCTGAAATTCAGTGTAAATGATCAGAGTTGTTAACATCTGACAGCTCCTAACTGTCCTATGGGAAATGATCTTCATCAATTTTTTAATGGACAGGTGTCTATAACACAATTTTTATTAATTGACAGTATCAGCAGTGAGGGTAAGCATTAAGATGTTGGGTATCTGATTAGTATCACTGAAGTAAATACAACAAGAGTCCTGTAATTTGTTAGTCTTTAAAGTGCTACAGGACTCTCATTGTTTTTGCTGGATACAGACTAATACGGCTACCCCTCTGGAACTTTTCACTGAAGTCAATGGCATTAATCATGCTTAAAGTTAGACATATGCTTAAATACTTGGCTGAATCAGGGTCTGGGTGAGATGCTGTGTTCCATGGAAGTTGTGTACTAAGCACCTTAAAGGAGAGGTTCTTCTATCATCCTGGAAACTTTGCTACCATATCACTGGAGTTATTCCCTGTAGAAGGAGGAGTCATATGAATGGTTCAGGGTGATAGGAGCTTTCCCAATAGTTATACCAGTTGTGTGGATAGAGGACTTGTTTCTGAACTTAGGAATCCAGCACTATTCACAAAACAATAACATGCTGGAAGAATTAACTAGTTTTCTATTAAATGAAAGATAAAGCTTACTAAAAGTGGAACTTGTCTCTGCATTTCTTAAAAAAACCCAAAAAGCTTGGTGGATATCATTAGAATTTTACAGTGGATTTTAAGTTTAACATGGAATATGGATAAACTTAGATATATTCTGCTTTCAGAATAAGTGGCTAATTCAGCATTTATACAAGAGACTTAGATTTTAAAATTTACTTTTCTCTAGTACATTCAATAGGGCTGAACTGTCAGAGTAGAAAATGATCAAATAATATGGAGAGTGGCACTGGAATTCTCTTTAAAGGAATTTTCCTGTGTCTCTTGGTTGATATGTAAGTTAAGGTTGCAATGGAATTTACAAAAGAGAGAATTATGAAAAGAAGTGGGCAAAGCTATAGTTGGCATTTTCCTTATTCAGTTTAGACTTAAGCATTGGTTACTTTTAATGATGACTTAATTACAAAATATTGTACTTCCTTATAAGTGCTGTTTAAAATATACTGTAACAGAGTTGTACCTGAAGTTGTAATTTTATGGCTGTATATAATGTAAATAATGATTGAACAATGTTCTGTAAGCTTCTAGAGTACCTGGATCTCACTTTCTTAACTAATGCAAAAAATTCTGACCTTTGTGGAATATGCACTAAAAATGCCAAGAGATGTCCTAAATTAAAAAAAAAAATTACTGTCCTATAATTTTGTGAGAGTGGCTTGCTTTTGCAGTGATTAGTCAGCCTTTAGTTCAATATTTTTTAATCTTGTTACCAAGATTTACCATGTTTGCTTGGTTGTTTATAGAAGTTGTAAAGTTAATAATGAGGAAAATGGATTGTAAATCTCACCATGGCTTTCTGTACTGTAAGCAGGGGAAGAGATAAACACTAAGGAAAAATCTTTCATCCAAAGAAATCAATTTTTCATTCTTGTTAGCTGGATGATGTAGACATTCATATTTTATATTAAAATCAATATGTGAGAATTTCTACACATTCATACAGAAGAGTGGGCAGACTTTAAAAGTTACACCAGATTGAGAGATTCCATCCGTTTTCCCTTGAATTTAAAATGGGGAATTCCATTACAGCTAGTTTATAGAGGACCCTCTTTACCTGATGTACATCTATTTGCTCATGCAATGGTATTAATCTGTAAATATTTTGACACACAGCTATCTGGATATACTCTGTCATTAGCAGTACTGATTATCATGCATTTTTAAGGCACATTTGCCAATGGCACATGAAATGCTTGCTTAAAGATGGAATGGAACCAGGTGGTAATCATCTAGAAGATTCTGTTGCTCTCCTTGGAGAAGGCCCATAAAAAAAGATATTTGTTCAATGTGCCCTAAAAATGCCAAGATTTGTGTTCAGTTTTTTGGAAGGCACGTGTTTCTCATAGATTCCACCTTGGGGCTAAAAACAGAAGCATCCTCTCCTGTTTTCCCTGGATTGCTTGCTTTTGTGATAGTTGGGTCCTACCTTGATAGGGATCAAGAGTCCAGGACCTTGATTTAGACTCCTGAATTGAACTGGCAGCATATTTAGAGAGCAGAGCACTTATGTTGTCCTTGTCTGGCTTTCCTATGTAGAAAGAAGATAATTGAATTCTGAACTAGTTGTAGTTTGCAGGTCAACTCAAGTTAGTGTGTTTCAGTAGTCTAGTCCTTACTTTAGGTGGCAATAGCAAGGATGATCATGAATAACTGTGTATCCAGCATGAAAGGACACAGCTTCCTGCCTAATTGACAATAGGGAATAAAAGCATATCTAGTGACTGTTTCTGTCTGGGATTCCAGGGTCAGAGAGTGGTTCTATTAGACTCTTAGATGGTACATATCCATTAAAATGGATAGACAAATGCTCAGTTAAGTTTGACGTTTCAGCTCCTGCTTGTTTCTCAGAATTAATCCTTCTGCCAAACAAGATTATACCTTCATTTTACTCAGAATGAGTCTGAGCCCAGCTAACTTCTGTTCTAGTCTCTAGTTTTCATCAGATACTGGAACATCCTGGGATGTACGTTATCTATAAGAGATAAGGATGTCTTGAGCTGTTTCATCTACATTTATGGCAAGGCTGTGCAAGTGGTCTTAGTCTCTCTCCAAAGGCCTCACTTAGTGTTAAACAAGAAATTTCATAAGCCTATTATACTAAAATGGTCATGATAGGGTTAACTGGGTAGCTCAGGGTACCATGGAATGGAGCCAAGTTCCTAGCCTGCAGCCCAGTGAATAGACTTATCTTTGTTGCACTGAGTGGACCCTTTATGAAAGCTACATGTTGTGGTAGTCTACTGATGAGAGCTGTCAGGGAAGAATAACAACACTGATAGCTTTATTTATTTCTCTGAGAGATATCTTGAAGCATCTAGACCCATCCCACCAGGATCCACAAAGGGATTTAGCAGCACCTAATGATTGATATTAAAGGTAACCAATAGATTTAACAGCATTATTATTTGTATCACAGTAGTCCCAAAGAGTTCTAGTCTGGGAGTAGGACCCCTGTGCTTGGTGTTGTAGAAAAACATGGTCCCTGGACCCAAAGAGCTTGCAGTCTAGCCTGACCTCTCTCTGTAGCAATGAGAAAACTATTCCTCAATACAAGAAACACTATCTCCATGGTGCATACAAGCCTGAATGTAAAGAATCTTGAATACTGGAGAAAGTCAGGTTGGTCTATCACTGCTTTCTTGATTGGCTCTCTTAGAAATGGATATGTTGATCAAGATTGTTACTGAAGGGCTTTCCTTCAATTAGGGCTAGACCACTGTGTGTTTGGGATTTTTGGAAGCTTCTGTGACCCATCTGTACCTAGAGTAGCCAACTGAAAATGCCGAGGTCAGGGCAGGCTCTAAAAGGATTGCAGATTCTCCCAGCCCTGGTGGGTGACACTGAAGTCAGACTTCCCAACCAGCCACAAACAGTGCTTCTGATTTCCCATACTGGTTATCAAGAAGCCAAAATAAAAGTATACACAGCCCCCTTTACTGCATTACAGTCTCTGATTCCCAATCAGCCACTAGGTCCAGTAAAGAGACCAGTTATTTAAAACTGTATGTTCTTTACCAAAAAGTTTTGTCCTGACCCCAAAGGGTCAGCCACAGTACCAGATCAATAGACATTTGGATCTTACCCAAAATACCATGCTGCCAGCCATCCTTTAGTAAATAAAACTAAAGGTTTACTATAAAAAGAGAAACAAATTATAAGAGAAATGTTAAAGGATTAGAGCAATCAGATACATACAATTGATTTGAAAGTCCATATATATCAGGTTTCTAACACAATTGTGGAGTTTTTAAGCTTGTATAGTCCCTCTGGTGTACATCCAGTACCTGGATGGGTCTCCGTCCTTTGTTTCACAGCTTCAATTCAGTTGTAGATGAGTTGATCCAGAGGTAGGCTGAAGACAAAATGGATGTGGTGCAGCTGTCTTTTATGTCCTTTGGCTTTTGCCATGCTGCTTGTGGAATTTTACAGGAATAAGATGGAGTCCAGAGTCACATCAGTAAGTCTTGGTGACTCATCAGGTATATCCCTGGATTCTCCCCTGTGCCCCTTGTACCTGTGAATGTCTTAATGGGCCATTAAGCAGGCTATTGTTATAGCTATCCTGTCTGAGATGTTAGCCAGACACATCACCATTTGAAGTACAGATATATCAAACATCTCCATAACTTCCATTACACATATAACACATGAACATAAACATCAGCTTACTGAGCACATTATAGCATTTCTAACAATACCTGACATGGCATATCTCACATGAATTTTACTATAATTTTGACATATTGATGTTAAATAATATAATAAATGCTTCCCCCCCTCCAATCCAGCCGGAGTAACAGCTTATTTCTCACATTGGCATTAAAAATCTGCAGCAGCAGTGAACTCAGGCACTACTTAATGACTTTTACCAATCTGTTTGAATCTTTTGTGCAAATTTAACAATATTTCAAAACTTTTGAGTTTGACTCTTCTGTGCTCAGATAATTCATCAATGACTCTGTTTTAAAACATAGAAGTTGGCATCCCATTAATCCTTAATGAGGCCCATTATTTTGTCTAGGTCATAAAGGAAAACTAAGCTGGTAATACTGATCATCCAGAAGATGCCCCACATCTGTCATGAGTTTGAATAAATACTCCATATTCTGTGTATCTTTACATGATTTTGAAAGTCATTTAAAATAAATCTTTTGATTTGGACACTGGCACTATGAGGACAGACACATACATGGAATTAAATAGCAGGCCGCAACTTTCATTGAATTTTAACACAAGGGAGGAGCACTACCTGTCCATAATCCATATTCTCCAATACCAGGCATTTAACTGGTTCCAATAGGGCGAGGGGAGGAGGTTACAGGACTCCTTACCATATAATCCATAAAGCAAGGTAGACTCTCCTCACCCTACCTACCAGGACTCAGCTCTCTCTGAGTCTTTGAACCCTCCCACTTCAGGGGACAGAGGATGTAGCAAGGTGGGGATCTCAGCCTGTGAGGTCCAGAAGGTCTAACCTTGGCCCACAACGGCTACAAGGTCTCACTCTATCATATGAGCCCAAGCCCCATCACCAACATCCCAGTTCTTTTACCTCTCGGAACCATTCACTTTGTTCTCTTAACCACACTGGAAACTGGCTGCAAGTTGTCACTAGTAAACATCACACCAGTACCTCAGTTAGCTACCATATGTGTTCTTAATTAACCTAATGTGACTTGCAGGTGCTGTGAGGAAGGCAAAAAACTCCCTGGTTCTCCACCAATTGGCCCATGAGGGGAGAAAATTCCTTCCTGTCTCTCTAGGCAATCAGCTAGACCCACAACATCTGTCAGGCCAGGTTCCCATTCCTAGGTCAGGTGGATAGGGTGGGCTGTGGGAACAGAGTTGAAAGAGGCTCCATGTGCTGAGCTAAATTCTATGCGCTGAGGAATGCAGGCCAATGAGCACCCCTCTCTCCCAGCTGGCTAATGGGTACCCGAGACTCCTAGGAGAGGAGCTACCTATTGTCCCCTTGGTTAGTGTCTCCCTCCCTTGCTGCTCGGACTGTCCCCTTTTCACCACCAACCCCATCAATTTCCCCCACCCACTGATGTGGGTAGATGGATTTTCTCTCTATTTTTTATTTAAAAAAAAAAATTTACTTTTAAACTAAGGTCAGGTCTACACTGTGCCACGGTGCAAACTATGGGTGTATGTATTGCAGAGTGCATCAATGTGTTGCAGTCTAACTGCCGCCATGTGGACGCTGCTGGTTTTAGTGGATTATTCTACTTAACATTAGATAGGAATAGTTCTCTCCTTTTACCACTATTACATTAGCATAAGGGTTATTTTTTATTTGAAAATGTTTAGGCCCAAATCCTGTCCTTAGTACACAGCTTGGTTACCCAGCTGCTGTGGAGTTCCATGTACAGAGCTTTCCTCCCTCACCCTCGTTGCCATGTTGTAGAATGGCTCCACTGCCATTCCATTGCCACCACTGCAGCAGGTTGACTGAAATGTCCTGTGTGGCTCATGTGCCTTCCATCCTTTCTCCAAGGTTTGGTTGGATCCACTAATCTTGCCCCTGCTACTCTCCCACTTAACACCTCCCCCCCTCCCTCTACCCTCAAAGACATGAGTGCTGGGGTGTGCCTCCTTGGAGCTGTTCTCCATGGCAAGTAAATGATGCTGATCTCTTACATGAGTCCAGTCTTCCTCCTCCATCTCCTGCCAGTGGTACCACTGCATTTCTGATTAAGGTCCTTCATTCCTAGGGGAGGAGGAAAAATATAAGGGGACAGGATTTCCTCTTTAGATGATTTGTTGCTGAATGTTTCCTTATATTTAGCAGTGGCTAGCATGTGCTATTCTCCTCACTTAAAAGAGCTTTTAAAATTGCATGACACTCAATTAGTTTCATAAGGTTAATGTCTTACACATCTCAAGATCTCACACAATGTCAGAACTATTTGCTATGCTATCTGGCAGTAACAAACATGTCCTGCCCTCTTTCTTACTTTCTCTGTCTGGCTAGCTAATTCCCTCCTAATATGTCTGAAGTGAATGGATTTAAATAACAAAATAAAAGCATAAAAAGATTGAGAAACCAACATATTTGCAGACATTGTATTATTCACTTTACTTGTCTGTTCTCACTTTCCCCTACTCTTGGTCTTTGTTGTCTAGATTGGAAGCATTCTGGATCAGAGACTTTCTCTCTTTCGTTATAGCATTGCCTAGCACAACGTGGCCCTATTTTTAGTTGGCCCTAAGGCACTCCTGTACTAAATAACATTATTAAAACATCAGGAAAAGGATGAAATATTGTTACTGCTACTCTTAAGACAAAATTTAATATTGCATCCAGTTAGTTTACACATGAAAATTGAAAGAAAATAGAATTTTGAACAATAACAATACACTGTCCCGTGCAAGTTGTAGCCATATGCCATGTTTGTTTTGCAAGAAATATAGTTTCTAGCAAACATCTAAGTGTTTTTTCTGAGTGGGAACACAGTTTTTCCCACATTTGTTTAAAATTTTGCTGGTACAATAAAACACAAGATTTGTTCCTCTTTCAAAAAAGTTTATGCCTTTTTAGCTTGGAAGATGAGGTCTCTGATGGATTACAATTTTGAAAAATTTTGATTCATTTTTATTAAAGTGCTATTCAAATCCTAAACTAAGAAGTAAATTGATAGATAGACTTTTCTCGTTTTAATAGTGAGGTATTATCCCATGGTAACATTTTTTGTTATTAAATGTATGACAGGAGCAATCAAGAAGATATGAAAGGTTATTTTTATGCCAAATAAACTTTTCCAGTGTGAAAAATCATCTCTTCTACATCTTTTGCAAATGTTGTTCCAAAGCCTGCAAATTTATAAAGCATGCTGATGGCATGCTTCATCTGAACAAAGATAGAATACAATTTACAGTATTTTTCTGACTACTTCTAATCTCAGCAAGCTGGTAAACTCACCACTTACCCAGAAATGTAAATAAAAAACCACTACTGATACTTAGATACCATCAAGTTGGTGAATATGCTATGTAAGGAAATTGTACTGTAACTGGATCAAAGTGATCCATTTAAATGAATGACAATAAATAACTCATCAGTGACAGAAATGCTTAAATGGACATTTTTTAAAGCTAAGGTGTTAAATCCTGGAATGTAAAAGAATTATTATGCTATTCACAATATTTGGCAGATAGGGCCTGATCCAGAGCCCTACATGTAACTTCAGTGGCTTTTGGATCAAGCCCCTATTTAACATGATCATGATTACTCACTGAAATTATGACTGCTTTTGTTGATGAGGTAGTGTTAACTGTGCAGGCTGATGTGTGCTAGTGAAAAATGTGTGGAGAAGAAAGTGAGAATTTAGCTTTATTGAGCACTGGTGAGGAGACGCTTCTGCATAATAAAAAGAATTGTAGGTTTTTATGTACACATGCCACACATATGGAGGTGACAGCTATTTGATAAATTGCAGGGTCATGTGATAAACTTTGTGCTCCTTTTGACTAATTCACATGTCCTCTGTTTAATCCCTCTCCCTGGGATCATATCTAAAATACAGTTTGACTAATGGTTACCAAGACATCTGGGCTTACAGATGGAAGGATAGGAAAAGTATTCTCATGAATGTTTTTAAAAACTCTCTAAAACATTCCTAAAATACCTGTATTGTAACATGTGATACAGACTCAGTCCTACAAACTATTGAGCCATGGACTTTCAAGTGACTTGCTCAGCACCAGTTAGGAACTTTGTATGGGATGGCAGAAAGAGAATCTAATTCTATGAGGAGGCATCCAGCTGCCTTAACAACCAGACCTTCCTTTCTCTTCCTGTGATAGACTGCCTCACTCACCGTACACTTTCCAACTTTTGCAACAGAGAACAGACCCATTCAGTGCAGAACCCTGATTCATCCTCTGCAGTAAAAGAGGCAGGAGTCCTGTGGAAAAGTGGCCTGGTCCTAGGAAGGGGAGCATAGAGAACACACACGAGTTTCCTTGCTCTCCATTCTTGTACCAGATGTTGTAGCTTTCACTGGTGTCAGAAAAAGCAATTGCAAGAAAAGTCCTATTAAGTTCCTGGAGCCCGGGGATGGTGCATGTTCAATCTATAAATCACAGTTTATAGAAGCTGTGTAGGTGCAGTGCTGATGAAATTTTCGGAAAATAATACTACTAGTCTCTAACAGATCTCTACTGGGCAGATGTAAACTAATTTTCAGCGACTTGATAACTTGGACAAATTTGGGTGGCTTTTCATGAGGATGGCAGAAGGCACATTCCTGACACTAGGGGGCCTCAGCTAAATGTTAAGCCCCTATCCAAGGTATGGAAGTGCTAGAACTTCTCAATGAAACAGCTGTAAGAAATTTTAACATATTTCTCCTGTTTCTTGTTTTCAGAAATGGCTAACCTATTTTTTGAAACTTTAAAAATAAATAAGTCAGCCTGATGCAGATACTTGGCATGGAAAAATTTCAGCCTCAACAGTTTGTCAAAGCTATAAGCAATTGATAACAATAGTGGAAAATGTTAGGCAACCTAACCCTATAATAACCTATATAACCTAACAATCCCTAAATATACAATATTATGGTCACACAAGGGTAAGACCATAGTTAAGGTTGCGTCAGAATTTCCGATGTTACAGAGATAGTACTTCATTGTCTCGCCTTTTTTTATGAACCCTTCTTTGTAAATGTGCCATGGGAACTTTGAACTAAATTTCAGCCACCAATTAAGATATGTGTGGAACAATCTCCAATGTGTATTTTGTGTGTTTGTATTGGTGGCTTTTTTGGAAATTTGGGAAAATCAGAACACCAGAAAACCTTGATTTTTTTTTCAGACAGTGCGCACATGCTCCCCTTGTTGTGGCAGAGCAGTAGCATTGTGTCATCAGAGATAACTAGCCACTCAGCATTCCCTTCCTCCAGCACCTTTTAGTACTTGGGGGAGAGTCACTCTTGCCCTGGTTGTCATGGCAGCGACTGCCTGTGAGAACTGATTTACCTCAGACTGCCCAAAACACTGTTAAAGCAGGCTGGGTTTGGATAAGCTCCTGCTGTGCTCCTCTGGCTTTGTGCTGTGGTAAGTTAGTTTTTTTTCAGCGTAATTGTTTGATTCTTCCGAAAAGGTTATATGAATATAAGATACAAAATTCCAGCTTTTTTCACGGATAAACAATATCTGCTGCTTAAAAACTGGAGGTTCTGGCGTTGAGTATTTACTTTTTTTTTTAAAGCAGGAAATTATAGCTGAGTCCATAGTCTGTTTTCTGTTCCACAATTTAAAAAAATAATTTAGAAGTTGCAGTAAAACTGAAGCTGGTGTAAAAACAAAACAACATTGTTTTTTAATACAGTTTAGTTGGTTTCAATCTATTGACTAACATGGCACTGAGTGGTGGAGTATGGAGTGTCACAAAGAACAATGGCAATAAAATGCACATCTATTATCTTCAAAGTATAAGTGCTTTGTTATTTAAATAATACATATATATATATATTTGTCTATTAAACTAAGGAAATTCATAAACAAAAAACTGCATTTAATGTTAAGTTTATCAATAAACTAAACAAATAATAGGAAATACAAAGTTAAGGATTGAAAAGGATGAAAAGATTGCAAAGTCCAGCACTCTCAGGTTTAATTCAGCCATTTTGTGTGTAGGCGTTATGATACAGCCTTTAATTGCTTGCCAGAAGTGACTACCTGTGAAAAATTTGGTGTGACTGTGACCCTAGGCCAGGGGTGGGCAAACTTTTTGACTCACAGGGCCACAATGCGCCACAATGTATTCTAAAATTTGACAGGGGGCTGGGCTAGGATCGGATGAATGGAGCACCCAGCACCCAACACACTGCACCCCAGCAGCCAGCACTTCAGACCACTCTCCGCCGTTAAATTCACTCGTCCAGGTCAATTTCGGCGGCGGACCTGGGATTGCAGGGTGCAGTCTCTGCCGTGAAATTGACTCGTCCTGGTCAATTTCGGCGGCGGAGCTGGAGAGTGGGGGCTCACACTAGGGGAATTTTTGATCTGGTCCCCTAGTCACTAGGGGAGCCGCGTTCTGGAGCCGCGCCTTACCGCGGCTGAAGAGCCACATGCGGATCTGGAGACGCGGCTCGCCGCGGCTGAAGAGCTGCATGCGTCTCGGGAGCTGCGGTTTGCCGACCCCTGCCCTAGGCATTTTATACTCACACTCTACACATTATTGTAATAATTGTACAAAATATTCCTTTTGAGGTATCACCATTTAAAAACTAACACACCGGTTATATCCTTGTGAAATGTATGTGACAATTCCTATTTTTGGAGTTGTGAATGTCCTCTGATACTATGTTTTAAACTTCATATTTGATAGAAGTAGAAAACTGGTCTGTCTGGCTTGGACTATGTGAGGATCCTGGTTAAGAGCTAGAAAGCTATTGCTTGGAAAGGAAGATTGGTGAGAAAACTACCTTGAACAAAGACTGTAGCTTGTTAAGTTAGGTCTTTGGCCATTAGAAAACAGTTTTACTTTTGTTTGTTTAAACCATGTCTATCTTTATTCCTTCTACTTGTTATCACTTAACCTATTTCCTCTTTTAATAAACTTAATTTTTATTATAAACCAACTCAGTGCTGTGTTTAAAGGAAAGAATGTGTTTACCCTAGTTAATAAATGGTAATGTACTGACTCACTTAAAGAGCAGTGAATTTAATATCTTCTGTGAATGCCCAGTGACAGAGAATATGAATGTGCTTTGCAAAGAAACATGTTTGAGGAGCTTGGGAGCCGGAGTTGGCACATTGTTACCTGCTAAGCAAGGTTTGGGCCAGGATAGTCTCAAGGAATTTGATGATGATGAAGACAGACTGGCGTGGCAGTGAGCTGAAACAGTCTAATCATCTTCAGCAAAGCTCACTAGTGCTGAGGCAGAGAGGTAACACAGTGGCTTGCAGCTCTGGGTTTCTCCCGCAGTATGTTACTGTGACTTGACCATCATCACATAGAAGCTTGGGATAGGCAGGGATAGAATTTAAGTATCAAGGGCATAATTCAAATGTCCTAATCATGAGACCATCTTTTCTGTTACAATTTCCTGCCTCATTCACTACAAACTTTCCAATTTCTGCAACGGAGAAGGCAGGCATCCTGCAGGCTACAGACTCCTTTGCTACACAAGCCCGAGTCGTCCACAGACAAAGCCATCCTGTACACTGAATGAAGCAGGATTTCTATGGAAAAAATGTAATTAGACTATCATAATGCATATGCACAAAGATCCAAATTAAGGTTGCATGGGTAATGTTAATTCAGGCATTTCCTGACTAAAAAGTTTCAAAGTCCAGCACACACTAATCCTTTTTAATTCTTAACTTTGGATTTTCTAACTCTTTATAGTTCAGTTTATTAATGAAAGTAATGTTAACAAACATTTAAACCCTGCCTTCCTTAAAGGAGGGGGAGAGAACAAATGCAGGGAAAGTTGCCAGAAGGTGTGAAGCAGTTTGAGGAGAAGTGTCCCTCCCAGGCCAGGAGACTGAGCTCCTCTACAGCCAGGGGAGACGGGGTAGCTGGGGGTGCCCTGGCCCAGGAAGAGAAAGTAAAGCACGAGACCCACCAGGGAAAGGGGAATTCACCAGAGTATGTGATTGCTTTAATCCTTTATCATTGCTCTTATAGTTTGTTTCTTTCCTTTTATTAATAAACCTTAGATTTAGGTACTAAAGGATTGGCTATCAGCATAGTACTTTGGGTAAGATCCAAATTTATATCGATCTTGTAATGTGGCTGATCTTTTAGGGTCAGGAGAACATTTTGGTAAAGGGAATAGAGTTTAAATAACTGGTATCTTTACTGGACCTAGTGGCTGATTGGGAGCAGAGACTGAAATGCAGTAAAGGGGGCTGTGTATACTTTTGTGTTAGCTTTTCTATAACCAATGCTTCTGATTCACGACATTGTTTGTGGCTGGTTGGGAAGTCTGGCTTCAGTGTCACCCACCAGTGCTGGGAGAATCTGCTCTCCTTGCAGCCTGCCCTGACATTGGCATTTTCAGGTGGTCTACTCTAGGCACGGGTATGGGTCACATGTACTGCTGTAACAGGGCCCAAATATAGATCATCTCTGACTTTAAAACAGGTGATTAGTTTGCCTCATCCCTCTGTTATGTGTTGTTTTCTGGATTGTAAGCTCTTTGGGGCAGGAACTGTAATTTATTATATGCTTGTACAGTACTGTGCACAATGGGACCTCACCTGGTTGTAGCCTTTAGGCACTTTCTCTAATGTAAATGTTAAGCAGCAATTATATCCTGCTGTTGAAGAAACTTTTGAAGGTTTTCTTATGAAGATAAGGAAGGCTTTTATAATAGCTGGAAAACTGCTAGATTTAATGTCTCTTGAAAATATCTGGAATAAAATCTTTAATAGATATTAAATATTTACAATATCTTTAAGTACACAAATCAAATTTGTTGGATTTTCCCAGATTCAATACAAGTATTAGTTTTCTCCTTGAAGACACATTATCTGGAATCATAAAAATGTACTGAAGTCCTGCGTTGTACTTTGTTCACTCATGATACAGAAGGAATTTTTTTTAATCTCTCCCATTTTCTTTTTTAAGCAGAAGAGCAGTGTGTTCACGATCTTTATCTTGCACATCTAACCTATTTACTAAAATTGTATCAGTTAATTTGTGGTCCATATGGGCCTTGGCTTTAGCTAATACTAATGACACAAAGGAAATAATACTTTTTTTTTTAGGAGCACTTAAATCAGAATTACATACATTTTCATGAATTAAGAAGGATATGCGTTGCCCTTTAAATTGCCTAAAGTGTTTTCATACTGTAGGTTCCAATTGGATGATAAGTTTTTCTTTGTAGTTACCTTTTATGGATGATTACAAAAAATACCCATTATGATTTTTTCTCAACTGTTGGAGTCAGTAGAATAGATTAATAGAAGGATACAGCTTGTCTGGGAAGGACAGGCATGGAAAAAAGGGAGGAGGTATTGCCTTGTATCTCAAATATGTATACACTTGCACTGAGATTTAAATAGAAGTAGGAGGCCGACCTGTTGAAAATCTCTTGGTAGAATTAAAAGCAGTAAAAAATAAGGGTGATATCATGGCGACTACCTCACTGGGAAGAAAACTCTTTTTTCTTAAACCACTAACAAAATCATATACAAAACAGGACTTGGTGGTAATGGGGGACTTCAACTGTCTAGACATTGGTTGTGAAAATAATGCATCAGATTATCCAACAAGTTCTTGGAATGCATTGGAGACAACTTTTTATTACAGAAGATGGAGAAAGCAAGTAAGGGAGAGGTTATTCTGGAGTGGATTCTGACAAATAGAGAGGAACTGGTTGAGAATTTGGAGGTGGAAGGCAGCTCAGGTGAAAGTGATCATGAAATAATAGAGTTTTTGTGATTCTAAGGAATGATAGGAGGGATAAAAGCATAACAATTACAATGGACTTGAAGAAGGCAGACTTTAACACACTCAGAGAACTGGTAGGTATGATCCCATGGGAAACAAGTCTAAAGGAAAAAGTTCAGGAGAGCTGGCAGTCACATTATTAAGAGCACAAGAGCAAACTATCCCAATGCTTAGCAAAGATAGGACGTATGGGAAGAGACCACCCTGGCTTACCCAGGAGATCTTCAAGAACTTGAAGCTCAAAAAAGAGTCATACAAAAAGTGGGAACTAGGTCAAATAAAGATGGATGAATATTAAAAAAACACAAGCATGTAGGGACAAAATTAGAGAGGCCAAGGCACAAAATGAGATTACTCTAGGTAGGGATATAAAAAGTAACAAGAAAGCACTTCTCAAATACATGAGAAGCAAAAGAAGGGGACAGGACAGGACAGGTCAATTACTCAATGAGGAGAGAAAAACAATAACAGAAAATGCAGCTATGGCCAAAGTGTTAAATGCATTTTTTGTTTCTTTCACCAAGAAAGTCTGATTGGACAACTAAAATAGTGAACATCAGTGTCAATGGAGTAGGATCTGAGCATAAAATAAGAAAAGAACAAGATAAGATCTCTAACTTGTCTAAAATCAAGTAGGTAGGGCATGATGAAATATGGAACTGGTTGATGAGATCTCTGAGCCATTAGGGATTTTCTTTGAGCACTTGTGGAGGATGGGAGAGATACTTGATGACCTGAAAAGGGCGAGGCTGACTCAGTCACAACAGTAAAATATGAGGACACATAGGGGCAAGGGCAAGGTGATATACCATATCATACATAAAGGTGTTTAAAAAAAGTTGGTATTAATAGTAATGGTATAAGCATAACCTCAACAATTACAATATAATATCACTAACACAATATAGTGTGACAAATTGATAATTGACCCATTGTTTTAATTAAAAACAGTTTTGATCTTATTCTTGTTTTCTTTTGATAATTCACGAATGCATAATTACACATTAAAACTCTCCTAAAATAGTAGTTAATACTGAGTAGTTATAATCCATATTTAAATATTTAGATTTGTTTGTACATAAAACAAATAACACGGTTAAAGAGCGCAGTTTTTATTCGGTCTATAAATCAACTTCATAATTTGGATATCAGTCAGACATGCTAGCAGTCAGTCTTGTACTTCTTTAATGACTTGGCCATAGTCATGACTTGCTTCTGGGAAATCACTTCTATAGAAGTCCTTGCAACTCATCTAGAAATTCATTTTGACAAGGGTTCCACACTGCAGCAAGTCTATGCTGCTTTGATTCTGGACATTGGTCTATGCACCTTTCATGCTCTATATGCTTCGCTGACTGGTATACTGAGTATTTGTGAAACCAGCTTTGTCATGTTCAGGAATGCAGTGCTACTGTCCTTGTTTCTCAGCACTTGAGATCAGAGTTCCCCAACTCAATATTTGCCAGGCTCCAGCTTGGAGTTGATGTCTTTGATACAGTACTCATCATAGAGCTGATCAAGATCCATGGTTTTCTGTAGATTTACAGCTGTCATGGCTGCAGACGGATCCCTGTATTCAGATTCCCTATTAACTTTGATGTTCAAGCAGTGGGTATTGGAAAAAGTAGCCAATTACCAAAAAAATTGAACCTTTTCTCCAGATATTGGACCAACACAATGTAAAATTTCATGAAGTCTTTCCAGAGATATTGAGCAGTGACAGGCAGCATCTCACTTAATGCATTTTCAACTTGAAGCCAAAGAATTTCATTCTTCCATTGTTGACATTTAATTCTCAGGTTAGTCATTATGGCATACACTTCACCTGCCATCAAACTCTTGTTTTCCAAACAGAGCAAAATATCATTGAAGACTTTCAGGACATCCTGGAGGAAAGACAGATGAACCTCAACTTTGCTAGGCCCCTCACCTTCACCATTTTCCATGTTGGCGAACAGCATCCATAAAGGTTTTGGACACTTGTAGCTGCCCAGAGAAAAACAGTAGCTCTTAACAGCTTGCCCCGTATTTACAAGCTTGTTTACAGCTGGAAAAGACTCAACCAGCGTGTTGCAACATGGCACAGTAAACCGGCACGCCATATCCAAGGTCTCAACCATATTCTTCAGTGCTGCTACTCTCTTAGCAGAATTGCTGAAGTGATTGTCTTAATGACCGGAGTCTCAATGTCAACTTGCAGGGGATTCTAGCATGTTTCATGCTGCTGTGCAGAACATGGGCTGAGCAGTTTGCAGGCAAGATACTTTTGTTTTTGTTTTCTTAAATTCTGGTAGACTGTCACTTTACATAATTCACATTTGCATTCCATTTGGCCTGCTGAAAATATTCGAGACCAGGGTATTGCTCTTGTAAGTCTTGGTATTTTGTTCAGGATTTTTTTTTTTTTTTTTTTTTGGAAACAGCATGATGCTGACCATTGGACTCACTGCCATGGGAAATGCTAAATTCTTTTCTGCATGCTTTACAGAAGGCCATTGAATCACTTGTACGATTTCCGAACTCAGGTGTGTGTTTTCCCATTCTGTCATGTATTTCCACTGTTGTTTTTTTATAGTTGGCTCCTCCTCACTTGCCATTGCTATTTTGGGGTTTTTGGCTGAAGATGGTTAGCAAGCAACTGAAAAGAACTGTGCAATCTCTATATGCGTTCACGTGTTACATGCACACTGTAGTTTGTGCTACAGTACACACTGGTCCAGAACTGTAATATAAACTACATATTCTCTACTGTAAATTGTGTTCCACTTGAAAATTACACAAAAACCTAAATTCCCAGCAGATAACAAAGAGCAATCAGGTAAGGGTTTAACAAATAGGATAGCCCAAATGAGCTAATTTTCTATTTCACTACCAAGTTTCACATTTTACCTGAATTTGGGACAAATGCTGTCCCAATCATACAATTGTGACGTGGGACAAAAGATTTAATATTGGAACAGTCCTGATTTTATCAGGACATCTGGTCACCTAAAAAGGGGCAAATATAGTACCCATCTGTGAAAATGGGAATAAGGATAACCCAGGTAATTAGACCAATCAGCCTAAATTCAGTACCTAAATAATGATGGAGCAAATACTCAATTTGCTAGCACCTAGAAGATAAGTTGATAAGTAATAGACAACATGGATTTGTCAAGAACGAGTCATGTCAAGCCAGCCACATATCCTTCTTTAGACGGTAACAAGCTTTGTGCATGGGAGGGAAACAGTAAGGCTTTTGGTATGGTCTCACATGAACTTCTCATAAACTATAGAAATATAGGCTTAATGAACCTACTGTAAGATGGGTGCACAACTGACTGGAAAACTGTACGCAGAGTAGTTGCCAATTGTTTACAATTGAACTTGATGAGCATATTGAATGGGGTCCTGCAGGGATCTGGCCTGTGTCCAGTTCTATTCAGTATATTAATAAATATTTGGATAATGGCACAGAGTACATTTATAAAGTTTGCAGATGAGATTAGGCTGGAAGAGGTTACAAGTGCAAGGACAGATGTAGAATTCAAAATTATCTTGACAAACTGGAGAAACGGTCTGAATTAAGTAGGATGAAATTCAATAAGTACAAATGCAAAGTACTACACTTAAGAAGGAATAATCAATTGCACGGGTACAAAATGGGAAACTATTGCCTATGTAGGAGTACCACAGAAAAGAATCTGGAGGGTTATAGTGGATCATAAAATAAGAGTCAACAGTGTAATATTGTTGCCAAAAAAAAAAAAGCAAACAGCACTGTGGGGTGCATTAGCAGGAGTGTTGTAAGCAACTACATGAGAAGTAATACTTCCATTCAACTCAGCACTGATAAGGCTTCAACTGGACCCAATACTCCAGTTGTAGGCACTATACTTCTGGAAAGACATGAACAAATTGGAGACAGTCCAGAAGAGAGTAACAAAACTGACTTAAAGGTTTAGAAAACATGACCTAGGAGGAAAAATTAACCAAACCCATTTTTTTCCGTCTGGAGAAGATTGGTGCAGGGAGAACAGGACATAAGTCTTCAAGTACATCAAATGTTGTTATAAAAAAGAGGGTGATAAATTGTTCTCCTTAACAAATGAGGACAGGACATGGAGTAAGGGCTTCAATTTTAATTGCGGTTAGACATTAAGGAAATTTTTCCTAACTGTAAGGATAGTTAAGCACTAAGACCATTACCTAGGGAGGTAGTGGAATCTTCATCATTTGGAGGTTTTAAAGAACAAGCTAGACAACCACCTGTCAGATGATCTGATAATCTTTGGTTCTGCCTCAGTGGAGGGAAATGAAGTGGATAAGCTAGTGAGGTCCCTTCCAGTCCTACATTTCTATGATTCTATGATTTTTATGCTTATTATGCCAACACACTTATAAGAAAAGTAATAAACTGCATCAGAGCAAGAAATAGACATTATAGGAGAATATTTATTGTAAACTAAAAAAAAACCACCCATAACTCTTACATTCAATGACTCTCCTCGCCTTCTAATACTTCAGTATTTTTCCAAATGCTTGATCTGATCACTTACAATTTTTTCTAAATACTGACAGCAATTTTTAGCCATCAACAGAACATATAAATTGTCAGTTCTAATTCAGATAAAATGTTGAGTTAATAGGACAGAAAGATAAAGATAGGGAAGCTGCTGAAGGTAAAGATAAACATTATAGGTTCATTTCTGCTAGATGTGTCTCAAACAATGGAGAGGTTATATGTGAACAAGCAGAGGAGGCTTGGACAAAAAAAGCTACACTTCCTTAGTAAATTTAAAAACTCTCTCCCCATTCCTCTCTTTCTGGAAATGACAGTGCCACTAAGGGATCCGATGGCAAGCAATTAGAACTCAGGTAGCTGGATGTTTCCTGAGGCAGTGAGCAAACAGTAGGAACTAAGATAATCCAGAGATGTTTTGATTCTTGCTATGACTGACTAGCCCAAAGCTAATAATTAATACTTCTGATACTTAATGGAGTGAGACTGGGGGGTAAAACTTACATGGATTCTATTGTGTCCCTGATGGATTTACAAATTATTCATGACTGGACTATAACAGTGAGGAGTCTGGCTTCCATGACTGAGTTAATAAAGAATCACATTTGTATAATGGATAGCATTTTTATTGAGCACAGCTATCCTTGAGAAGGTTGCCTGCAGTATCCCCTGGTGTAACATTTAGGATTATATTAAATTCAGTGAATCATAGCAGCTACTACAATATTAGGCAATGATTATGACATCTCACTTTTCGATGTTACAGAATATTATAAACAACTCAAAAATGCCATTTGATGTTGGAATAAAGCTAAATTCTAGGGTTGGTAGGGAATTTTCCATTGGAATTATTTTCTGATAATGTGTGGTTTCTGCAAAATTTAAATTCTCTGGAAAACTGCAATTTTCCCCCAAATTTTTTATTTTTTTCATCAAAAATTGAATTGAAATATTTTGTTTTCAGTTGGCTTGACCTGAATTGGAATATTTCATTTAATTGAAATGACCAGAAATGTTGTATTTTGAATCAGTTTTAAAAAAATCCCACATACTAACTAGCATTCCCCCAGTGCATTGACTTGCAAGAGTAGTAATTTGGGCCCCCTATTGTCTCCTATGAGCCAGGTTCCCTGGAGGACTGTATCTCCCACAGTGCAACGTGGACTCAGCTACAAATACAGTTTAAAGTTAAACAAAACAAAATGAAACATTCTGGGATGTCAAAATAGTTTCATTTTGATCAAATATGGTGAAACGTTTTGATATTTCTGAATAGAAATGGTTTTGGAATTTTGGTTCCACAACAATTAAAACTTCAACTTTTTGTCCTGTTTCAGGCCCAAAACAAATGTTGAAATGTTAGCATTTCTTATGAGATGGAAATTCCAAATTTTGTTCTCCCTTGATAAGTTTCATTGACTGCTGTTTAGACAAGAAAATCAACTGCTGTTTAGACGAGACTTCTAGCTTTAGAACCCTAGCTTTCATTTATTAGAAGCTACCTCACTCTGTAAAATTAATGAAATTAACTGAGTTACTGCAGAGAATTCCTTTTTGGGTGCTGGCTGGTGAGTCTTGCCCACATGCTCGGGGTTTAGCTGATCGCCATATTTGGGGTCGGGAAGGAATTTTCCTCTGGGGCGGATTGGCAGGGGCCCCGGAGGTTTTTCGCCTTCCTCCGCAGCGTGGGGCATGGGTCGCTTGCTGATCGATTCCCTGCAGCTTGAGGTCTTCACATCTCACTTTTGAGGATTTCAATAACTCAGTCAAGGGTTTGGGGTTGTTATAAATGTGTATGGGTAGGGTTTTGTGGCCTGCCTTGTGCAGGAGGTCAGACTAGATGATCATATTGGTCCCTTCTGACCTATGAGTCTATGAGTCTATGAAATTCATCCACTTTCATGTACAGGTGTACAGATGTAGCCCATTGTTAAGTATTGTGCAATGCTACATTTTTTTAAAGTCTATTGGCTCCAACTTTTATGTTTTTCACGCTATCTATGTATTTAGAGGTGAGCCAGAATCTTTTTGAACTTTAAGCAATCTCAGAGCTGGGTAAAAAAGACCCAGGGCACACATCTCTTGTATTAATGGATGGGGTACTAATGGGTGGGTAATCCTGTTACTTTAAATCTCTGCTTTCGATATGCTTCTCTGTTATGCAAGTCCTCTTATTAGAGTGCTTTGTTTTTCAGCTGTGAGAGCATATCCATGGCAATGCATAATAAATCAGAATTAATTAACTTTAAACATTTTTTCATTTGTTTTAATAAACAATCTTGCTATTTATGCTTTTTGAATTTCACTTAAAATTGATAAATTAAAGAGGTTGTATTTTAAGTGGCAATCTGAAAGATGAATAAATGTGCTTATCTAATAGGTTCTTTGCAAGGATAATTTCTAATTTTTGTAGGAATGTGTAGCTGAAAACGAAGAAAGCAAGTCCTTTATTTGCACTTTTCTTGACAAATACTAACGCTGTAAATTATACAGCTGTTCTTCCCCTGTATGGATTTTGCAGTACTCAGAGCAATTTATAGGTCGAGTGCAGCTGCTGAAAGTCATTTATTCTCGGTTCTGTATTAAATCTGTCATATACAAATGCATTAACATTCAGTACAGAGCTCAAGGGCTTAAGACTTTTTTCCCCTCTCTGAGTTGCTGTCCTGAAAATGTTTGCAAGGTATGCAGAAAATATTTTTAAAAAGATTAAACTGATGTATTAAAAAAAGGAGCCATTTTCAGCGTTTCTCTTTGGTGAATATTTGAAACCAGCTCATTTTGCGATATGCACTGAACAGCCAAGACAAAAATCTCCTGTCAAAATTAACAAATTGGGAATGCTAGTAAGCTTGTTTTGATGAATTACGATTTCAGTTTAGTTTGCTTGTATGCCACCCTTAATGTATGTCAACTGTGTGTACATATATTCAAATTTCAGAAATTTAATATCTCTTGCAATTTTTTAGGATCATGTGTCTATCCTTGAAAAAGAGAGTACAGCTTTGATTCATGTTATTCATCAGTTTATTTTATCATACTGAAAATGGGATACTAATATAAAAATGGGAACTATGCTTACATTAAATATTTGCGAAGTATACAAAAAGTGCATGTAAAGACCCATATGTTGTAGTTCTAATAATAATTAGAACACGACAAGAAAACGAGAGGCTAGGGGCCAAAGCCATTTCTCAAATGTGTAATTTCTAACAGAATAGCATTTGAAATGTCTGCCTTATATCAGTTATGTATCTGTTTATCATTGATGATTTCACATAGTTGAAGCCAAGATATTTACTTGAACTAATACTTGATAAAACTTGAAGTAATCTGTATCCAGGACCAGGAGAAATCTATGTTTGGGTGAATCTGACCTGATTTATTACAGAAAGAAGGTGTTGAGCTGTTGTGGTGAATGGAATATGACACAAGGTAATGAAAAGGAGACAATACAACTATCATAAAACAAAAGGCCCATCAGAGTGGCATCTGACAATTTGGGAATTAATGGAAACCACTGACTATCTTTCATATCATCATGTACCAGTTGTTGCAGGGCACATAGACCCCGCTGCCTGAGAGGGTCAAAGGGAAGCCAAGTGGCCAGAGTTGGCAGCGGCCCTTAGGTTCAGAGTCGGCAGTGGCCCAAATTAGCAATGGTCAGTGAAAAAGGGATGGGCGTCATCAAGGAAGGAGGATGGTGGCTGGGGTAGGGGGATCTAGATCCTCCATACTCTAAAGGATCCCAGCCCAGGGCACCAATAGTGATGTGAGGTTGTCACTGCAACAGCAGGGATCTGGTTGAAATGCGCTGCCTCTTCAAAGGCTGTTCAGTAGTCTTCTCCTTGGGCCACTTCCTACCATGATTCTTGAAGCCTATGTTCAAGCAGCTCCTGGGTCTCCAAATCCAGTGGCGGATGTAGCGGCCTGAGGGCTTGGATTCCATGGAGCGTTCATGAGACCTTCTGGCTCCCAGGCTGCAGTCTCCACAGTGTGTTCTTCCTGCTCAGTGTCCCACCCCAAGTGAGCTGGGTTGCTCCCTTTTATACTGCAGCAGCAGTTGGAACATGCCTGGCAGGAGTCATGGCTTCTTCTACCCGGAGTATGAGCTTAACCCCTTACTCTTTAGTGCGGGGCCATCATACCAGTACACAGTGACAGTAGGCCCCATCACACCTGTATTTGACTCTGTATTTCTAGTGTTTGTAATGGCCTATCACCAGTAGATGTGGGTATAAAACAGTTTTCCCATCCAGTGAGAATTTTTGAGATATCTAAAATTTTTCTTATCTTGAATTGGGACAAAAAAGTCAATCTCACAAATTTTTGTGAACTGAAAATCTGGGGAGGAAAAAATTCAGATGTGGTCAGTTAATGTTTTTTAAATATTAGGGATTTTTATTGTAAATTAATTTAAATTTCTACAAATGTGACCTGAAAAACTTAATGTTTTCGTTCAGTGTGTAAACTGGACATTTTGACAATTTAAGAAGTTTTTCCAATTTTTTTATAACAGGAAATTTTGTTGAAACCAATGCTTTTCATAAACTTCTTTGATTTTGATGAATCAGCATTTTCTAATAACTTTTGCTGAAACATTCCTAAACAGCCCTAATCACTCTTATTGAATGCCCACTTAAATCATATTTGCTGATAGTATTTTATACTTAAAAATGAAAGGCACTGTATAAAATCAAATTCTATATATTATAGTTTTGTGTTTTCATAAGACTTTTTTTTTTATATGTAGAATTGTCCCAATCCTACATTTCTTGCAGACCTCAAATTCCCTTTGGAATCAGTACAAATTGGTCCTAGTTTATCATATCTTCCTGTCTCCTTTCTTGGCTTCGCCACAGAGTTGGAGTATAAATTTAGGCAAGCTAGTTAAACTATCTGTGCCTTAGTTTCTCCCTTTTGTATAATCTCAGAAGTGCTATGAAACTTTGAGATCTTTATCATAGGAATGTAGGCTGGAAGGGACTTCGAAGTCCTCAAATCCAGCCCTCTGTGCTGTGGCAGGACCAAGTAAACCCAGACCAGTCCTGACAGGTGTTTGTCCAACTTGTTTTTAAAAACTTCCAGTGATGGGGATTCCACAACCTCCCTTGGAAGCCTATTCCAGAGCTTAACTACCCTTATAGTTAGAAAGGTTTTGTTAATATCTAACCTTAAATCTGTCCTGCTACAGATTTAAGCCCATTACCACTTATCCTGTTTTCAGTGGACATGAAGAATTGCAGTCCTGTTATAACAGTCTTTTAATATATTTGAAAACTGTTATCAGGTCTCCCCTCGGTTTTCTTTTCTCCAGACTAAACATGCCTAATATTTTTTAACCTTTCCTCATAGGTCAGGTTTTCTAAACTGTGTATCATTTTTATACCTCTCCTTTAGACTCTCTCCAATTTGTCCACATCTTTCCCAAATTGTGGAAACAGTACTCCAGTTGGAGCCTCACCAATGAGAAGAGTGGAACACTTATCTTGCATCTCTTATGTACAATACTGCAGTTAATACACCATAAATGGCATTAGCTTTTTTCGCAGCTTCATAAACTTGTTGACTTCTATTCAATTTGTGATCCACGATTGCCCTACATCCTTTTCAGCAGTACCACCATCTAGTTATTCCCCCTGTTGTCATTTTGCATTTGATTTTTCCTTCCTAAGTGAAGTACTCTGCACTTGTCTTCATTGAATTTCATTTTGTTTAATTCAGACTAATTCTCTAGTTTGCAAAGGTCATTTGAAATTCTAATGCTGTTCTCCAAAGTTCTAGCGAGTCCTCCCACCTTCATGTCATATGCAAATTTTGTTAGTATATTCTCCACTCCATTATCCCAGACATTAATGAAAATCTGAATAGTATCCAATCGAAGACTCACCCCTGCAGTACTTCACTAGATACGGTCTCCCAGTTTGACAGCAAACCATTGAATATGGCCTTCCAATCAGTTGTGCACCTAAATTATAGTAATTCCATCTAGACCACATTTATCTAGTCAAAAGCCTTACTAAATTCAATAGATTTCACATCTCCAGCTTCCCCCTATCCATTAGTTCAGTAACCCTGCCAGAGAAGAGAGTTAGGTTGGTTTGGAGTGATTTGTTATTGACAAATCAATGCTGACTATTCCTTATAACGCTGTTACCTTCTGGGTGCTTACAAATTGATTGTTTAATAATTTGTTTCAGTATCTTTCCAGGTATTAAAGTTAGGCTGACTGGCCTATAATTCCCTGGGTCCTCTTTTTCCTTTTAAAGATAGGTACTATGTTTGCCTTTCTCCAGTCTTTTGGGACCTCACTCGTCCTTCATGAGTTCTGAAAGATAATTGCTAATGGTTCTGAGATTTCTTCACTAGTTCCTTAAGTACCCAAGGATGAATGTCATCAGGCCCTGCCAATTTGAATATATGCAATTTATCTAATATTCTTTAGCCTATTCTTTCCCTAGTTTGACTTGCATTCCTTCCACCTTTTTGTTAATATTAATTGTGCTGACTATGTTTTTTCCATTAACCTGTTTAGTGAAGACTGAAACAAAATAGAAAGCTGTGGTGTTTAAAGCCTATGATGCCATGACAGTATAGATTGCAGTTGTTGTTAATTTGTTCTTAGAGATGCTTTTTCATTTTGTGTGGTTCTTGTTCTTCCCTTTGACATTCCCCACCCCCCGTTTTTTCCCCATTCCATTGTTTTAATGTTTTGCTTGGTTGGCTCATTCTTTTATGTCCTATACAGTAGAGCTGTGCAAATAACTGCTTTTTTTTTTTGATTCATTAGAAATTTGGAAAAATTTAAAGTGCTTTGGGTTGACTTGAAAAGAGATGTTTTGACAATTTATAATGAATCAAAAAGTCAAATTCATTTGGGGATTAACAAAATGAGGTTTTTAAAATATATTTAATTTTAAAAATAAAATGGAAGGAAAATTTGAAAAATTTGTGTTGAAATAAAAAAGTCAAAACAAAACATTTAATGGGGGGATTTCTTTAAAGCTATTTTTAAATGGAAAAAAATTGGAATTTACATGAATTTGTGAGATTTTTGTCAACTTGAATGTGCATTCCTCCCCCCCACAATAAAAAAAATTTGGTTGAAAAATTTCATCAGCTCTAATATACAGTTAATCTCTGGATTATCTTGATATGGAACAGAATATCTATTCTTTCCATGACTGTATTTTTATTCTAAACAGTTATTGTTCCTGTTTTAGCCACATGGTTCTTCTGTTTTATATTTAATTGGAAATAGCACCACATTTCAGAAGACTCAGACTTCCTTTGGTTTTTTAAGGTCCACGGTGTTTGATAACTACTTTGTGAGGCTGCCAGTGGCAACTATTTTATCCAATATTGAAAACTCTCCTCACTCTTCATTTTCAGGAACTGAGGTCTGAATCATTCTAACTGGACTATGAAAATGCTTTTTAAGAGCTGCAGTAGTGACTCAATAAAAAGTTTTTTAACCCTCCCTCCTTCCAGGTCAATCCACCACTACAGCTACTTCTACAGGACAGATCTAGCTGTGTGATATGGGCTATTGCTGTGACAATATCAAGCACTGGAAAATAAGGCTTTATACAGATAAAGACTTGCACATTAGGAATAGGCGCATTGACTAAAATGGGACTATTCATGGGTGAAATCTTGGCCATATTACAGTCAAAAGAAGCTTTGCCATTGATTTCAATGAGGCCAAAATTTCACCCATATTTTTTAGTCAAGTACAGGTGTAAGTCTTTGTTTCAGGCCCTTATTCATGATGATATTGAATATCTAAAATACTTTAGATATGCAATTTATAGGACATTTATAGTCAAAATGTAGCAAACAGAAACCGACAACAGAAGGCTGCCAATAAATCCGATCTTTATGGAATTGTGCATACTTATATTTTTGTATAAGTTTGCAAACATGGTGTTTAAATTTTAGAGTTTTAATTGTCATTTGTCTTAAATTTATATGTTTGTTATATTGCATTCATGGAACAATATGGGAATGCTCCAGGAGCCAAAATAATTGAAAATGTTTTGATGATTAAAATAAGATTTGAAAATGAACTTATCACTCGGACTCAGTGAGAAAAGATATGGTGAATCTTTAATAGTAAATTAGAGGTGAAATAATTTGACTCAGGATCCTGATTTAGAACACTTTAAACTTTGGGACAATTTGGATCTCTGTTCTGGTTTTTGGTTCAATATAATTATGGGGGCCACTTGCAATATTTGGATCCAATTTCAGGTACAAACAAGTCCAAAGTTTATTCAGAGAAGTCTAGATGGTATTTTTGTTTTGGTCCATTTCTAACAGAAATACAATCACAACAGAGGGCTAATAACTTGAAAATGTAACACAAATATTTTATCCAGTAGGCTAAAGTCCTGGATCCAGGGTGGTCTCTTTCCTATTCTGGAGAGGCCCTGCATGAGAGGCCCCAGGTAGTTGTGGGGATATTTACAAGTCCTGGCTGGGTGCCACAGAGTTGGAGTTTTGTCCTGGTAAATGAGAGCTGCCTTGACAAGACTTCAGGTCTCGGAGAGGAAAACCCTGACCACTCTGTGTGTTTATGTGCCTAACAGCAGTTCAGAGTACTCAGACTTTTTGGAGATTGTGGTATTGGTGCTTGATAGTGCCACCTTTTGATTCTGTCTGATAATGTGTGATCTTTTGACTCTGCTGTTCTACTGGAGGACTCCCACTTCTGGACCCAAAAGATAAGCTGTTATTGGACTTGGGCTAGTCATGGATTGTCCATAATGAACATCATGTTTGAACACAAGGTTGCTCATAAATGTACCTGGTACCAGTGTAACTTGGGCCAAAGATTAGTGATTGACTTTGTAGTCATTTCATCGGACCTACAACCATATGGTCTGGTCACTGGGTGAAGAGAGAAGTAGAGCTGCCAAATGATCACTAATTTGTGGTGAGTTGGATCTGATGCATGGGATTCTGGCTGGGTAGACATGGGAGGCCCAAACAATCAGTACAGATCTCCTCAAAATGTTTGGTAGAGGACGCTGTAAGGAAAGAATTCAATTCCTATTTCAGGAAGAACTCCTGCATTCAGGGTGAGGTCGTGGACAATGAGTCCGAGTCGATCATGTTCAGGGCCTCAATCATTGAGGCAGCCATGAAAAGATGTGACCTGAAGGCAATTGGGTTCTATCATGGTGGCAACACTAGGACCTATTGGTGGACACTGGTGGTGAGGAAAGCTGTCAAGACAAAGAAGGAGGCATTCCAAGAAACAATCATGAATCAGACTCCTGATATGACTGAGAGATGCTAATGAGCTAGGAGGGCTGCTGCTGTGACCATCTTTGAAGAGAAAGTCAGGGAGGAGTTTGGAAATACCATGAAGGACGACTACTGGATGGCCTCAAAAGTGTTCTGGCAAACCTTCAGTTGCCTTAGGAGGGGTCAGTGGGATGTTGCCCAAGGTGAATTCAGCAAGGGTGGTGAAATGCTGACCGAGACTGAGAAGATTGTTGAGAGGCGGAAGAAGAACTTTGAGGAACTCCTTAACCCAGTGGACATCTTTTCTTTTAAGAGGCAGTGCTGGAAGCCGCCCCCCCTCTCCCCCCCCCGCCAATGGAATCAGATTTATTTCTGTTGATGAGGTCACCGTGGCGGTAAAGTGCCTTCATAGCTGTAAGGCAGCAAGGGGGATGAGTTTCATCCTGAGGTTGAAATTACTGGACAAAAGTGTGGTGTCATGGTTAATGTGCCTCTTCAATGTTGCATGGAAAGAGGGTGAAGCACCTTTGGATTAGCAAACTGGGTTGTGGTCCCCATCCACCCACAGAGATTTTCCACTGTCATCTTTCTTCCCCTCCTTTAAGAAGAAAATAGAATTCCAAGTTTTGTGTCAGAGAACTCAATTTTAATGTCCTGTTGAACATCCATTCAAGTGAATCAGTTTATACTGGGTTAATACAATAGCTGGTTGCTTCTGCTGAAGTAATACCACGGAAACAATTAAAGAAGTTAACATTTAAATTTCCATCATTGGAGTTTCTTTCAAATTCTTCCATCAGGAGGTGTCCTAGTGAGGTTTGCCCTTCTCCTGCTATGTAGGCCAAACCCCCTATTTCCACCCTACAGGCTACAAAGTGCAATTTTCACAGGCCATATTCATGGAGTCCTCAGGTCTGATCTGCACTGTCTCCTGGTCACCTGCTATTCTCTTGTGACTGACTGACTGCTCTTTAAAGAGAGGTGTTCTCTTGGTGAGGTGGAGCTGCAGTGAAACTTCAAGCTGTACAAATTTTTCCAAGTATTCCGTGGGAGCTAAAGGGAGAAGGAGGTAACAATGTGCACCAAGACCCGGGTACTTGGTAAACCACTTCTCAACCTGCTCTTCCGATTCTCAGATCCTTAGTTATGTAGGGCAGAGAGTATTGACTGTGTTGTTTGGAGTGCTTAGGTATATTTTCTACAAAACAATGTGTGTGTGTGGGGGGGGGGCGGTTTGAACAGTGCCATAGAAGTCAGGCCTGTAGAGGATCTCTTGCATGGCTCTAAGAAGGACATAGAGAAATATATTTTTGCAAAAGCCCTAAGAATTCTTGGTGTAAAAAGCTTCCTCTTCTGGCACCCATACTACTAGTGTTCTGTAATTGTTGCCATTTGTCATTCATTTCTTAAAGGACCAATCACATACTTCCAAGTTCTGCTGTGACTGCTCCAGCTTTGATTTCCATAACTCTGTGAGGTGTATACATAAATGTTCCCATTACTGGTGATCTGTTGCCATAATTGCTTTTCATATTTAGTCTTACACTGGATTCTAAAGAGTCTTGATCACCACATGATTACGTCAAATTCAGAGCTCTTTACTTTCAGTGGTGGGCATTAACTTACCAGGTCTGACATATCAATAATTAATATTCTAGTGATTTCTGACAATGAAGACTAGATTCTTTTTTTTTCTCTGAGACAAATGCTATATTTGTCTTAAAGGATAGTGTGGTGTTTAATTTAACAAGTCAACTTGTATGCAGTGTTATTGCTGTGTTGGTTTTAGGATATTATAGAGATGAGTGAGTGAGAACATCTTTTATAGGACCAACTTCTGTCAGTGAGAAGGACATGGAATGAATGGATACTCTGGATTTATGGCGTATTACCATAGCCTATAACCCACTGTAATGGGGTTTTCAACCCACACTGGAAAGAAAGTGATTAAAAGCAACCCCTTAGGGAGACCGCAGGAGGTAGCCAATCAGGGCCCTGAGGGCTCACATAAAAAGGAGCTGTAGGGAAGAGCAAGTAAGTGGCTTCTGGGTGCTCAGGGAATGAGGACTGTCTCTTGGGGCCTGAGAGAATAGACAGCAACTTGGACAGAGCAGCTTCTAGCACGGACAGGGGGAGCAGAGGGAACTCCTGGCTGGCTGCTGTGGCTAGCTGGCTCAAGGCCCTGAGAAGAGGGCGAAGAAGGTGCTGGGGTTGTGGGGAAGTGGCTGAGGGAACTTAAGCAGAGAAATTAAGGACAGGCAGCAGGAAGCTGCTAGCTACAGGGTCCCTGGGTTGGGACCCAGAGAAGTGGGCTTGCCTGGGTCTTTCCCACTTGCCACTGAGGAAGTGGCTGGATTGGACCAAGAGACTTCCAATTTACCCTTCCGCTGAAAGGGGGAAAACATGTGGTGACATATTCGGAGGGCTGAGTCATGATGAGGATGTTGCAATTCTTGGACTGAGATGGGTCTTCAAGTGGAGTTGAGGACAGGAGAGGCACTACTAGGGGAGGGTATGCTGGCTGAGAGAGCTAGTCCCTGAGATGGCAGACGAGGTGCCACTGCTGTAAGTGAGCTCACTCACACCCACTAAATGCCACTATTCCAGCTTTCCCCCCCCTTTTCTCCTTATGACTAGAGAGGTGTTCATGGGTCACTTTACTTTGAATGGTCCCTTGAAATATGTGTTAACTACATGCTAAACAATCTTTTCCACCTTGTATTCAGCTGTGACACTGAATACATTTCCCAGATGTGAAGAAGAGCTCTGTGTAAACTTGAAAGCCTGTCTTTCTCACCAACAGAAGTTGGCCCAATAAAATATATTACCTCACTCACCTTGTCTCTCTAATATGTCAACTTAATACTAAAAGGTCCAATTGCAGAGCTGATGACAGATTCTGGACAACTGGTTATTAAATTCCAGCCCTTAAGTGTCACAGAAACAGAAATCCAAAAAGAGTTAGGAATTAACTGATATGTTGACAAAAGTAGATAGGGCATTTTATGACATTATATTGTTAATTCTGACTTTTGGAAAACTTATAAATGCCTTACTGCAACAATAGGGAAATTTGGACATTAGATTTTGCATGGGTTAAGGCAAGATGTTAAAAAGGAGGTTCTGGGCAGTGCACTAGTTAAAGAGCGGTAGAAGAGGATTGCAGGCTATAGGACCCTGCATAAGGATGCAGATCATCCTGGTATCAGGAGCTTGAGCCCTGCATGTAAGTGCACAGTAATAATGAATTATGGATGATGAGTCTTAAAAGCAGGCGGAGTCAGCTGCACCTAGAATATAAAGAGTTGAAGCCTCAACTAATCTGTCATCAGTGTCATCACTTTTATTTCTAACACTTGTATCTCAGCATCGTTATTTTTATTTCTTTCTCTTGTTGCTCTTGCTGTTTTTCTTTCACCCTCACTCCATCTTAGTACAATTTCCTCTAATACTAATACCTAGCTTTTAGATACCACGTTTCACCAGTAGATTTCAAAGCACTTTTAGCCACATTTTACAGATGACAAAATGAGTTGGAGAGGGCAAGTGACTTGCTCAAGGTCACCAAACAAGTAAGTGGTAGCAGAACTGGGATGAAAGCCCATGGTTCTTGAATCCTAGTCCAGTGCTCTCTTTGCTAGACAACACTGTCTCCCCCTTTTTTTTGCTTTTCTCCCATTTTATGAATTCATAAAGTTTTTCCTTGTAGGTTAGTCTACCTCTTTTCTCCCTCCTACTTGCTTCTGATCTCTTTCCTTTTGTTACTGGTTGAAGATCAGGAAGAATCTCTTCTGCAGTTGCTCTAGCTCACAGTGGGTTTCTAAGTTTAAGGACCTTTCTTCTTCTTTTGGGTGAGGCAGATGCTTTGTCAGTTCCTGGGGCACTGTTGCTTCCACTCTAACTGTATTGGTATATGAAATTGTTTACACTAGGAAAATAGATGTATGTTGAACATATGTTAGGTAACATTAACTAGCATGTGTTCAAATTCTAGTGTACAAAATGCAAGTTGCAGTTTTAATACATGCTAAACTGGTTAACATAAACCCTTCCTCTCCCCCGTGTCTGAGTGTTAAAACTACGCTTACCTTTTAACACATTTTAGTTAACATATATTAACTGACTACATACATTTAAAAAGTACTCCCCCCCCTCCACTAAAGAGCAGCTTTGGAAAGGGTGGCAAAGGTGTGGAATTCTGCTGCAAGCTGTCTCAGTTTGAGAACAAGTGATGTTACATTGTTTTGATACATTTGCTGTGGATAAAAAATTCCAGACGTGGAATCCTAATTTCTTTTTATATCCTAATTTGATAATTGACTTAACTTCCAGAATATTTAATATTCTGCATTTTTCTACCTTAATGGGAAATGAATTAAATGAAAAGAAACACCGGGAAGTTTGCCAAAGTACTCTTTAAGATGTCTGATCACTAACTTTCATACTATGTTTTTAAACTGTTTTAAGATCTGAAAGGATACAGAGAGACTTTGGTGAACTAACTATTTCACTCCCACTTTGTCTGAAATGGGGAAAGCAGGAGCTGCTTGTCCCCCTCCTTTTGTTTTAAAGTTTAAAATTCTAGCTTCCTGCCACATGGCAACATTGGAGAATACAGCTAGTCTCCGTGATAAAAGCATTGGCTTCACTGTAGAGGAAATGCCCGTCTACTGTCACACACCCAGTGGCAATGAAGTCCAGATGCTCTCTTCTCTTGTCAAAAAAGAGAGAAAATAATGAAGCTGAGAGAATCCTGTTTGATCTCCTTAAATATTTGTACTCTTCCTTTCTATAAAGGCTTCAAACAATATTTTTTCACTGTTTTTAAACCAAGGATTCTCTGACTTCCTCTACCTAACCCTCAATGGCCTTGTCCATACCGGGAGCAGGAATGGTGTGTTGCCAAGCAGGGTTCGCCCAGAAACAATGTTGTTTTCTAATACTATTCTGCTTAGTATGGGTTTAACACTGTTTCACTGACAAATGTGGCTAGGAAGGGTTTGTTTATTTATTTTAAAAACATAGAGTATTACAAAGAAACAGTATTAAAAAACTAGGGATAAGCACAGATTTTCAAAAATGTTTTAGGTACCTAAAGAGGCAAATAGGTGCCTATTGGGATTTTCAGAAATGTGCCAGCAAGTGAAATCAATGGGATTTAGGTGACCATACTGTGTCTGAAAATCCCACTAAGTTACTGTCTCTTTGGGTGCCTAACTACCTTTGAAGATCTGATCCTATTCCTAGTTTATTAATATAGTTGGGTTATTGGTCCTAATCCTGCAAACAGATCTATTAAAGTTTTTTGTTTGACTTCATTGGGATTCTCCATAGTAGTAAGCATTTACTTTTGTGGATTTGTTTTCAGTATCATTGTTCTAGTCTATTTGTGAAACAATGTTATAGCCATAACTGTTTGAAAATCATTTCTCACATTTTTTACAACCGCTTGTGTGAATGTGGCCTCTGTATATTGGGTGTATGATTGGTACTTGTGTATAATATCTGTACCTTATTCTAGAAGTCAGTGAAGAACTTGGGAGAAAGGAGAGATTCTTTGCCGTAGGTTGGCTAAGTCTTAGGCATACAAAATCATCAGGAAAAACATGATTTTCCAAAAGTAGAGCTGCAGATATCCACTGAAACATGAAAAAGTTTAAGGCGTAGGATGCTGACAAAGAACAGGCAAATTTTGTAATGTTATCTATTTTAATTGAGACTCTATCTTACAGAACCTAACAAGTCATGTTGTAATATGGTTTTGACTAGCTCAGAATGATGAGTATTTGGTGTTTCAAGTGATCTATAACAGATGAAAGTTAGCTTTATTTCTTTGGGATATTTGTATCCATTTGAATACCATCATTATATATAAAAATACAGCCAGTATCATTTCTGGTCATAGCTGATGGGATTATTGTAATAAGTGCATCACCAAGTTGTAGGCAATATTATTAAAGTATTTTCTCTGTATTTTAAATGTCCTCTATTGTCAAATAATTTCTGGAGATGGAATGACTTGAAATAAAGATAATTGGAGGTGATTTTGGAATAAAGTATTCAAAATGTTAACTTTTAAAACAGTATCCAAATTAATTTGCAAATATTGCTAAAACATATATTTTTCCTTTTTCTTTCAATATTCTGTGCATGCAATATACCCCAATGTAACTGACCACATTATAATATCTAGAATGCAAAAACTGTGCTTTTTAATTGATGCATCACACATTTTTAGTAATAAAAGGAAATCATGCATTTGGGCAAAAATGTTCAAACTTGATGTCTAAAATTAGAGCCTTAAGTAAAAATGGCTTAACTTTCCTTGATGCTGAGCACTCATGTCTCCCATTAAACTCAGTAGTAACTCAGTAACTCGGAAGATCAAGCCTTTTTTATTTCAGGACCTAAATATGGATCGAAATGCCTAACTCTAGGGGCATAAATGTGACCACTTTCTCTTCATTTCTAACAGGTATAGAAAACAAGGATGAAAACAAGTTTCAGTGATACTTTTAAAATTAGTTTCCTAATTGACTTCCCCTCCAATGCCTTTTCCTCTCAGTTACAGTCAAGCTTTTCTACTTGCCAGGGAGGACAGAAAACCTACAACGCAGTAGCTAAATCTACTATTAGGAAGGACTTCCAGTGAATATCAACCAGAATGTTGTATCTCTTATTTTCTAGGACTCTTACTTAAGTCTGATATTTCTTGGTGAAGGGAATGGTGCATCTTGATTTTAGTTAATGAGAATGGATTGTATATGCCTTAAAAACTGCACAAAAGTGTACTTAACAGCTCCTTTCAATTAATCAATTTTTCTATTATAATACTGTATATTTTAAAGAGTTGTTTAACTTACTGTAAATACTTGTAAGATTAAGTTTTATGGTCATTAGAATACAAATTTGTTACTTGACTTGTCCCATTTGTGCAGCTAAGACCATTGTCCCAAATGGAATGTTTTGGCATGTTTCTTGTTTTGCTTGTGCAATAAAGTTTGTCCAAACCATCCGTTCATTCTCTCCATTTGCTGATTGTTCTGTGATACATCATCTCCTCTTGAAGCACACTGATGATTCCTAGTCTCTTTTCTGAACCCAGATGTCCTCCTACAACAGTCATTTATTTTGGGAGACCTGATGTTGCCTAGGATGGACATCAGATGAGGCGGACAGATTGGGATTTGCCCATGAGTCTGTTTTAATTGGTTTGCATTCTACAAGGTTTCCATAGAGCACCTCTATTTATTTGGCTTACATATTCTACAGAGTTTGCATAAAATGAGCATTTTGTGGATTAATTAGGGTGTATGGGATTGCTTTATAGTTGTGGTCTTCATTTCTTATGGGTAGATCCCTGCCATTGGTAGTAACTTCTCAATTTCGCTATGGAACTTCTCTGTGATCCTCTGTAGGCATGCATTTTTTCATTTTTTGCATGTGTGCGCAAGCTAGCCAGCATATATTAATCAACAAAAGAAAACTAACAATACCCGTGGATAAAAAAAATAACAGTGAAAAGTAAAATTAATTGAACTGCAAATTATGGATTAATCTTTCTATTCACTTTTTCCCTATCTAGTTCACATTTTAGGGAGTGAAGTCAGCTTGATCCAGTAGATAAAATATTTGACTGGGAGAGACAAGACCTGGGCTTCAATCCCAATTATGCCACTGATCTGCTATGACCTTGGACATGTCAATTCTCTCTTTGTGCCCCTGTTTGTCTTCCCACCTTATCTATCTTATCTGCTTAGACTGGAAGGGCCTGATTTTTTTAAAGTACTTAGACAGCTAAAGATGGAGATAGGCATCTAGTTGGACTTTCAAAACTGCTAGTTTCCATCTTTAGCTGTCTGAATACATTACAAAAATCTGACCCTAAGTGCCTTGGAATAAGGACTATCTCTTTTTGTTTTTGTATAGTGTACTGGTCTCAGTAGGAACCCCTTAAGTACTACTGTAAAAAAAAATAATAATAAAAGATAAAATGTTTAGGCATTATACCAAAATCCAAATCCTGTATAATAAACTAGATAGAAGCAAGAGTGCAGAGGGTTATATCTAGTGTTAGCAAGTGAGGAGAGAGGTTGAGTGGTGTCCTGCAAAACTCATAGATTTAATATTACATAAATGATTTCAAAGATTAAAATTTTTGTTAATTCCTTGATAATATTAAGATAGAAAGCAAGTTAATACTTCTAGGGGAAAGGCACATTATACGAAACACTAAATAGATTAAGAAAGTGGGTTAGTGACAAATAGCATTCAGTGTTTCAAAACATAGTCAAGCATGCATATAGACTTAAAGAAAGGGACTATACATATAAATGGAGTAAAACTGTAGGAAACAAATGAAGAATGGGACATAAAGGAAAAAGTCTGTGATGGTGGAGTTAGTGCTTTTTATTAAGAAAAGAAGGAAGTGATGATCTACGTTTTATAACTAGGCAACTGCATTTAACTCAAAGATAATGACTGAATTATAAAAGGCTTGGTTTGAAATTTTGTGGAAACTCTGAGCTTGCTTTATAAAGAAAATTAATCTTGAATTCTTTCTAACTTTATTTTGGGGGTGACTTACAGGAAAGATTTAAGAAGCTGTATATATTTAACTTTGGAAAGGGAACATTCAGAAATAGCATATAATATATATATGGGGAAATACATGTGGCAACCACAACAATGTGTGAACGAACTTTGTTTACATTAGTAAAACTTATGGGCCAGAACTAAACCGAAAGGGAGACTAGGGTGCGAATCCACAAAGGTACTTAAGTGCCTAAGTTGCATTTTGAGGGGACCTAAATCCAATGTTTAGGTATCACTGTGATCCCCAAAACTCTCATTTGTCTGCCTCCTAACCCTGTAGGTGTCTAAACTCTCTCAGATTCTAGGTATGCATACTGCAGCCCTCGGTGTGGGTGCCCAGGTGCCTATCTCCATCCTGAGCATGTGCACTACTACCTCATGTTAGGTGTCTGGATGCCTAAGCCCCAGAGCAATTAATGAACTAGGAGAGAGAGGTGTTTGGCAGCCTAAGTTGTGTGGGGGGCCCATCCAGCAGGTAGCCCCTGAGCATACCTACTGGATTGAACCACTTAGGCAGGTTCACATGAAACCGTCAGGGGGAGGAGGACCTCCCTTATAACCTTTATCCTCAGCTAGAATGTGAGAGACCACCATGTCGAGTCCCCTCCCCTCATCCTGGAGAGAAGGGATTTGAATTGGGATCTGCCACTTCTCAGGGTGAATGTCATAGCCACTGGCCTATGGAATATTCTGATATGAGGCTCCCTTCACCTCTTCTATTGAAGTTTTTCCACTTTAGTTAAAGAATGGAATACTTAAATATTAATTGGGCCACTGAAAGAGTTAAATTGACTCTAATCTAGTGAGTGGGGTTCTCACCTGAGAGATAGCAGGTCCGTCTTCAAATACTTCCCCCCACAATAGGAGGGGGACTTGACTCAGGATCTCTGACATCTTGGGTGAGTACCCTATTCACTAGGCTAAAGGTTTAAGAGAGGTCCCCCCAGTTGGTTTGTTTCAGGTCTTGTGTGCAATTTAGGAAGCTGAGCACCAATCTTCCCCCAGTCTGTGGATCACTAGCAGGGATAGGTGCTTTCACCAGACTTAGGCATCTATATTCGAGAGAGGAATAGAGTTTACCACACACCCTTCTGGTCAGCATCTCCTATTGTCTAGGTTAGGCTTTCCCTCCTAGTATGCTGGCTTTGTAGACTCCATCAATATGCACCTGCCTCTTCCCTTTCATTGTATAGAGAGCCTAGGCACTGAACTCAGACTTTGTGGATCAGTGTTGTTCCTGTGATTTTTCTAGGTGCCATGACACTCAGCATTTTGGGGATGTAGTTACAGGTGAAGCTAAAATCACTTACTGTTCAAACTCTGTAACTTTACTGGATACCTACAGAGTCAGAGCCTTGGCTTTCCAATCCTTTTCATAATGTTTGCTTGTTTTATATTTAAAAAAAAAAGTTCTCAGCTGCTATTAACCAGGAACCTTGCTAAGACACAACAAGGTTCAGCTGAATGCTGGGGTAGGATCATGTATAAAAGAATCCAGCCTTTGTGGTGTGAGGTTTCATTTATACAATGGCTTATTGATGATTAAAAAGAAATATTAGAAAATAGTTCTACTTATCCTAAGCAAACAGTCAGGGAAGCAGTGATCGGCTTCTGTTTAAGGCTCCCTCTGTGTTGCTTTGGCCCGAGACTTCCAAATTAGCCTGAGGAAACAAGATCTGTTTTGATGGTCCCAGTCT